>OX421980.1:33828359-34232933 GCA_949128135.1 Parasteatoda lunata | reverse complement strand
AATTGGCTATCTCTCCTCTATGTTTATCTAACCAAGATTTTCAAGATTTGTACCTACCAGTTACGTTTTTAAACATGAAATAATATAAAATAATTTGTTGACAGGCATTACAATAATTTATGATTCATTTAATAAAATTTAAACCAGATAACAACCATTTATTAAAGTGGTTGTTATCAAATTTTAAAAATAAGAATTTTCATTTAAATCGGTTAAAGATTCACTGTCGCGATAATCAGCGAATTAGTTTCGTTGTAAGCATGCAAGCACGCGAAGATTATACAAATAAAGTGGTAGTATGATTAGTTATGATTCTATTGAATATTTTTGAACACATTTATGTTCAATTAATAAGAGTGATCTACGGATGAAAAACACCTGTGTGAAAAAGAGAGGGAGAAACATACTTGTTCAATTTTATATCTATATTTTTTTATGTAACACTTCAGTTTTGAAAAGGAAAAGCACTATGCCGTGATTGATGGATGCAATGAAAATTAATGTTTGTGTAATTATTATATGGTGAGTTATTAACAGATGACATAATATATCATTTATGTAATTAATTTGCGGTAATAATTTTTTTCTACGACTGCAAATCTTAATAATAAGGCCCTTGGCACATTTGTGTTACTTTATGTATATATATATATATATAAATATATATATATATATATATATAAATATATATATATATATATATATATATATATATATGTATATATATATATATATATATATATATATATGTGTGTGTATGTATGTACATATATATATATGTATGTATGTATGTATATATATATATGTATGTATATATAAATATATATATATATATATATATATATATATTATATATATAAATATATATATATATATATATATATATATATATATATATATATATATATATATTATATATATAAATATATATATATATATATATATATATATATATATATATATATATATATATATATATATCTGTGTGTGTGGGTAAAAGACAATTCACTTAAATATTTTAAAATTTTAAAAGTCATTAGACTTTTAAAAAATTGACAATTTGGCGATATATTTTCACCTAGATGAAAATGATCAAAATCACTGCTTTATTCTCAGTTTTTGTGCGTTTTTATGAGCCAATGTAATGCAGCATAGGATTAAGTTTTTAAATATTAAAGACCTAGACCACAAATGCTTTTCATTTCCTCAAAACTGTGGATTTTCTCCATATTGACGTTTTGCACTATTTTTAAAATAAGCGTTAACCGTGCTTGCTTTAGATAGGTTAAACTTGACCTAACGATTATGAGTAACAGTTGCAAACTCACAAAATTCATAAAAATAATATGTTATTCGCGAAAACACATCAGTTCGCATTACGACGGAGCCCTCGAAAAAAACAGCCTTAAATAACTTATTTAACAGGATAGATTGAAATTTTTACGTGGATCCGTCTCCCTCTCTTTTATTCATCTACTTGAATATTCATTTCTTAATTCCTCAAAGTCTTGGAGGTATGGTGTCAAAAGTTGGCACAAAAAAGTTCTTAAATTCGAAAAAATGATTTATGAGGATCATTACAGAACTCCTTCCTCACGCATCTGCAAGAGAATTCCACAGAGAAAGGTGTAGAAGGGTGGGCGCTTCAGATTGTCTGCCACTTTCACGCACCCCCTTCCTCCAAATCCATCCTTTCCTAGACCAGAAGTTGGACTGATGATGTGGGTGGAGTACTGCTATAGGAGGGTGTGGCACCCCTCTCTAGGTGATGGGGGAGTTGGATAGGCAAATGAAGATGTTTCTGAAAACACCCATCCATGTCTTCGAAAATCGACACGTCAAAAATGTTATGGCTGAGAAATTGGCGTGACACTTATTTAAGATTCATTTGTCCATATCCGCTTATTAATGGTCATAGAATAGAAAATGTGTCATATTTTAAACTAGACAATTAGGATTTTTTTTTTTTTTTTTTAAAAAGTCTGATTTTGCAGGGGAAAAAAATGTATTAATAATATTCCAGGTAGCGAATCAAATTTTACACTCTCAGAAAATTTGGTTCATTATTAAACCATGATCGGAATTTGAATACATTTTATGGTGCAAATTTGTAATGTAGTAATAACATTCCCTACAAGTAATCAATTTATACACTCTCAGAAAATTTGGTTTGATATTGAACCATAATCGGTACGTGGATACATTTTATGAGGCAAATTTGTAATACAGTAATAACATTCCATGCAATGAAACAATTTATTCAGTCTCAGAAAATTTGATTCAATATTGAACCATAATCGGTACTAGGATCCACTTTATGGTGCAAATTTGCTATAAAATCAATACGAGGGTTGCTATTTATATTTCTGGCCTTGGCAACAGTAAGTGTTGCTGGGCGATCGAAGACGGTTTTAATCGAAAGTTTGATATTTTTAAACATAAATTCAGCAGACAATTTACCATTATAGCTTCATTTGTGTTGTTGACAGTAAATTGAAAAGTTCTTCTCTTTCAAAAAAATGGAATTGAATCGTGAACATTTTCGTGCCATTATTTTTCATAACTTTCGACGTGAATTGTCAAGACAAGAGTGCTTCGATGAACTTAATTCTTTATTCAGCGATAAAGCGCCATCCTACAGCACTGTAAAAAATTGGTATAACGAATTTAATCGTGGTCGATGTTCGATCCAGGACGAATCCCGTGCAGGTCGTCCAAAATCCGTTGTTGTGCCAGAAAAGATCGATGCTTTGCGTGAACTGATAAAGCAAGATCGTCATGTGACACACCGTGAGATAGAGGCGTCTTTGGACATTAGTATGACTAGCATCAATAAAATATTGCATACACATTTGAGCGTAAAAGAAATTTGTTCGCGTTGGATCCCGCATAATCTGACAAACGCTCAAAAAAAGGTTCGTGTCGATTGGTGCAAGGAAATGTTGGAAAAATACGTTCAAGGTACATCAAAGGCTGTGTATAACATCTACACAGGTGACGAATCATGGATCTATGCACATGAGCCGGAAACAAAACAGCAATCAACTGTATGGGTCTTCCAAGACGAGGCAAAACCAACAAAAGTTGTTCGAGGAAGAAGCACATCAAAACAAATGATTGCCTGTTTCTTCGGCATTAACGGTCATGTGGCAACAGTGGTGTTAGAGCAACGCAGGACGGCCAATTCTGAATAGTACACGACCATTTGTTTGCCGGATGTCATCGGAGAAATTCGAAAAAAGCAGAAGAACAGGCGAATCATTCTTCATCATGACAATGCGAGCTCTCACACATCGACTCAAACAAAGACATTTCTGACGGAGCGAAAGATCGAACTGATGGGTCATCCGCCGTACAGCCCTGATTTGGCACCCAATGACTTCTTATTCCCACACATCAAAAATAAATTACGTGGACAACGATTTTCGACCCCCGAAGAAGCGGTTGATGCATTCAAAACGCATGTTTTGGAGTTACCTCAATCGGACTGGAAAAAGTGCTTTGGAAATTGGTTCAAACGCATGCAAAAGTGTATTGATCATCATGGAGAATATTTTGAAAAACAATGAAACCAATTTCGATCCTACATATTTGTTTTTTCATTATTAGGCCAGAAATATAAATAGCAACCTTCGTATGGTGTAAAATTGAACCATTTATCCATTCAAGAATTTTTTTTTTTTTTAGTAGACAAGAAGAATTCTGCCTCGATTTAAAAATTATTAAGCTTCGAGCGTTTTTCCATGCTGGGCTCGATAGTGGAACAATATTTTTCCGAAATAAATTTTTTCTTATCAGTTTTTCAAAAATTTATATTTTAGCGTTGATAGCATTAGCAATAAGAAGAAAATAGTAGTCATACCAATATCTATCGCGAAGCACTTTTTTGTTTTCAGTTGCAGGGCAGAATCGCACGGCATCGTATAATCATAACTAGGAAGCACGTTAATATGGTTCACTTTTTATACTCGAATTTCGCTTTTAATAAAAACGGATAATAAAAAACTGAAATAACAATAAAAACCGACACACATAAAAAACGGATGTAAACCGCCAAGAGTTTACAAGACAAAACTCACTTAGTCTTTGGCTTATTATGGATCTGGGCACCTGAGGCATCACCTCCTACATCAAAAAGCCTCTACACGGTCTTTTATAAGTAGTCCGCACAGACTATTTAAAAAGTGAACTAGTTGTGCGCATGAACCCAAAACCTTTTATAAAAGCTTTTACGCTTTATTTAAACTAAAATTGGGTGCCTGGGCCGCGCAGCGGCCCCTAACCCATTCATCATGAAATAAAACAGTGAATAAAAATCATTTTGTAAATTAGCAACATTATGGTAGCTCTTTTATAAAAGCAATTGAGAGAAATTTATCATATATATTTGAGAATTAAATCTGTAGTGGTTGACAAGTGAATAAGGCAAACCGATAATATTCATAAATAAAACCAATTTTTAGTCATATATTTGCTACCAATTTCTTATTTTAACTAGATTTTGAATTAAGTGACTCGTTCGGAAAATGGATATCCTTCACAGTGGTCTGATCGGACTACCTATAAAAACCGTGTGGAGGCTTTCAGTTATAGGAGGCGTTGCCTGAGGCCGCTTGGTGGCTTTTATCTCCAGGGATGCTAACTTGCTCCGGGCAGCAAATATATATTTTAAAGTGGTAGTTTATCAGTTGTGATTCTTGGTTTAATAAATTCAATTTAGTAGATTTTTATCCATCACTATTTCCAAATAATTCGTAGGCTTATATAATTCACCACTTTATAGTACTTATGTTATGCTATACCTTTAAAAAATAAAAAAAAATAAAAAAAAAAAACAGGCACAAATAGTCAAATATATGCCAATTTTACTTTGTAGCTATTTACCTTTTTTTTCTTTTTTTTTTTTAATATTTTGGCGTGTCCGGAGCAGTTGGCATCTCTAGATCTCATTCATGAGGAAAATAGATGATACAATGAGGCGAGATCGATTAGGTCAGCCTCCACACGGTTTTTTGTAGGTAATCCAATCAGACCACTATGAAAGAAAAACCTTTTAGTGAAAGAAGTATTTAATATAAAAACCATTAAAAATTAAAAAGTGATAGCAAATATATGTCTTAAAATTTGTTTCATTTATGAACATAATTGGTTTGTTCTATTTTCTTGTCAACCACTACATATTCAATTCTTAAATATATATGTTCAATTTCTCTCAAGTACTTTTAAAATAGAATTTGGGTATATGCGCACAAGTGGTTCGCTTTTTAAATAATCTGCGCAGACTACTTATAAGAAACCGGGTGGAGGCTTTCTGATGTAGGAGGTGATGGGTCAGCAGTAGATGAGGTAGCTGCGCATGAAGCTCTGTTTGCAGGGCTGCCAACTACTTCCTTCCTTGAAAAACATTCTATACAGTGGTAGACAATTAAAAACTAAAGTTTTTAGAGTTTTTGGTAATTTTGACAAAATTTTAAAAGCCTCAGCACGGCAGATCCGAAGTAAAGGGACGTTTCATATACACTTTTAAAATCATTCACACACTCTGATGCGACAAATCACTCAAATTTATGAAACAAAGAATCATACATTGAAACATAAACTGAACTGCCGCTAGAACTTTTTCCAAAAAAGCATAGAAAGTTGGCTGCCCTGAATTTGCAGAATTAACAAATAACACCTGAAGGACATTGAATAAATTGGTCACTAAACATTAAAGAGTAAAATTCTGAATATTCAGAGTGATAAAAGCATCGAGATAAAAATCGCCAAAAACAATTTCTTTTTTATTAATTTTGTTACTTTAGATTTTTCAACATGTCCTAGATACTTTCGTATCGCTGATTTCAAATCTGCATATAATTTCTCTCGCCAAGCTGCATTTTTTTTTATCACGTAGAATGCCATGTGGGTCACCGGTGACCGGCACTGAATTTGTTCGTAGTGTCATGTGGGTCACCGGTGACCGGCGAAGCCAAGATTATTAGAAGCACATAATTCGAGAAAATGTTTAATTTTTTTTATTATTATCGTTACTGAATTGGTGTGACGAAATGAATGCAATATTGGCGATCGCAACACTCGAATACGCCATCTGGGGAGAGACCGGTTTCATGACTTTAGCCCTTCTCCTTTCCCTCGCCTCCTCTTTTCAGTTGTATAGGAATGTACTACAATATTTTCCTCTTTCTTAATATTTCTCCTTTTTATTTAATAAAAATATTTTTTTAAATTTCTGTGATACTTTTCTTTAGAACTATGTTTAATGTAGTTTTCAGTTCTATAAATTTTTCCAAGTTAAAAGATTTTAATCTATTTGAAAATCATGAGAGAAACTAACGTAGTTCCTTCCTCTATGACTTTCCACACGCTAATGGTGAAAGCATGGGAAGTGTTGCCATAGGTAGAGAGTTCTGCTCTACGCCACCTGCAGCCCATTTCGATCGCCTATAGAACACACAAAAAATGTTTTATCTATATACACAGAGATGCCAACTTGCTCCGGACAGCGAATAAATATTTTCAAGTGGTAGTTTATTAATTGTGATTCTTGGTTTAATAAATTCAATTTTGAAGATTATTATCCACCGCTATTTCTAATCAATTCGCAGGCTTATACATTTCACCCTTTTTTGATATGTCAAGCTAAACCTTCTAAAACGTAGCAAAATCTGTCAAATTTGCAATTTTTGTTTGTAGTTATTTACCGTTAGACCAGACGGGCAACGTGTTTAAGGACATTTTTAGTCTTCTTTTCGTCAAAATTGCACGACCCTCTGTTACGCATAACTTATAAATTTCAACAAAAAATAAAATAAAAATGTCAATTAAAAAAAGTAAAATTCCGTTTTATTCAGAACAAATCTGTTTTCAGATTTGAAATTCCCACATTCGAAAAAGACAAGATAAAGTATTTATATAAATTCTACAACAAAAAATTTGTTCCCTATAGTGTAATTTATGGCTCCAAAGAAAAACTTTCGAATAGTGCTCGAACTTTTTTATAAACCGTTAATTTGGTGACATTTTCCAACCTAAATGCAAATTATGAAAATAACTGCCTTATTCTCTGTTCTTGCAAATTGTCAATCAGGGTATACTACTACTAATTTTCAACTCCATAGCCTTGTAATTTTGAACCCCATCCCGAAGACAAGGGAACTCCTGGATTAAGTATTGAGAGGAATTTGATTTCGTAGTGGAAAACCTGGACGTAGAGGAACTAACCTGCATTTGAGTTACATAGAGAGGAAAACCTCCCAATGTTAGTCTGATGGCAAGGGAACTCTAGCCCATGATCCGTCTACCACTGAGGATATTTTTACGTATAAGCACCGTGATCGGTTCGAGCCTGGAGCGGAATTCGTATCGACCAGCCATCGCTGGAATTCGAACCCGGTTCACCATATTGGAAGGCGAACGCTCTATCTCCTGAGCTAACACGGCTCCTTATCGAATTATTTCCGTGATAAAGAATTTTTTATGTTAACCCTTTCCGGTACCAGTTTGGCGACGCTTATTGAACAAATATTATAAACCGCTAAAAATGTAAAATTTATGACTTTTAAACGTGTAGCAACCAGTATTCTTTAAACAACGAAGAGCAAATCTCCCTTCTTTTTTAATGTTCATCTGAGGTTGTAGTGGCGAATGAATTGCCTGCCTGACTAAAATTTTTAATCGAAGTTTGCTGTTCTGTAAAAAATTGACTTTTTAAAATTATGAATTGCATTTTATGACTAAAATTTATGTACGACTACAATAATTTTGAAAAAGACAACTTGACTATGTGACTTGAAATTTAAAAAAAGAATACCTCGTATAAAATAACTACCACCTTTAATATCAATAAAATAATATTATTTTTTTCTAGTATCTTCATATTGTTACTTTTAGCAGCAAAATGTGCCAATTGCAGAGGTCCTCATCCAGCCAATTGCAGACAATGCCTTAAATACCCAGTTGCTAAAACCATCACAAGTAACAAAACCAACAATAGATACAGCAATCAAAATTCATTTGCTCCTGGCAACACCAGCTTCAGTTCCTATGCAAATATCCTAAAAACAGCAAGCCAAAATAACTCCAATACAGTACAACTCGATACTTCAACAATACAAGAAGCTAGATCCTTACTCACTGACCTCAAGCTCTTTGTAGGATACATGCAAGACAAGGAGGGTTTCAAACTTTTCAAAAGAATGCAATCCAATTACATCAACAGGAAGAACAAGATGAATACTAAAACTACACAAAAACTTACCCTCAAAATTTTTTTCTGGAATGCTAACGGAGTTCTACATAAGCAACATGAACTAAAGAACTTTATTTTAGACCATAACCCGGATATCATCATTATAACAGAAACTCATCTCAATGCAACCTACAACTTTACAATAGCCAACTATACTACATACAAGTGTGATAGAAAGTACAGAAGAGGCGGAGTCGCATTATTATCTAAAAACAGTCTTGTAACAACATTATATAATTCTACAGATGGCAGTGGCTAGGAACAAATTTCCATACTGCTTAACCATCAAAAACAGAATATTAAAATAACTGGCATTTATAACCCCCTACAAATAAACTCACAGAAAATGACCTAAGAAACCTATTTCCACCAAATCTGCCAACAATTGTAGCAGGTGACTTTAATGCAAAACATACAACATGGGGATGCAATAGTTCTAATCATACTGGAAATCATCTTAAAGCTCTCGTCATAAAAAATAAACTTACTGTCATAGCTCCAACTTCTCCAACCTATATTCCTACTTTACTCAATCACAGACCAATCATCCTTGACTTCGCAATAACCAACATCCAAATCCCCATGGTTGCCTGCACACTAAACCACTTGTCATCTGATCATCTACCAGTACAATTGCTCGTCGGTCTAGCCATAAAACACGTTGAAAAACCCAAACTAAAAACTGACAGGAATCTCTTCAAAAATATACTTACCAACAACAATAGCAGCTTACCAATCTTAGACGATGAGCCAGCAATTGAATCATACATCCAGCAAGTACAGTCTGAAATTATTGAATCATACAAGAGATCAACAATTGAAACAGAATCAAAAGCTCATCACTATAGACTTCCGCCTGAAATCAAAAACCTCATCAGACTCAGAAATCACTACAGAAAACACCATCAAAGAACAGCAGACCCTATATATCTCAATGAAATCAGACTTCTTAACAAACAGATAAAAAAACGAAGCAAAAAATATAAAAATCAGTTATGGCAAAACAAAGTCGCCTCCCTCTGCACAAATGATAATTCAATATGGAAAATAGCTAAATTGTTCAAAACTCCACCTCAAGTAAATAGACCCATCAATGGACCATCCGACACAATATACTCTATAGATGAAAAAACTGAAATATTTGCAGACTCACTTCAAAATCTATTCTCACCAAATCTCAATTCCGATCAAAATCCTCATGACCTAATAACAGAAAAAGTAAGCAGTTTCCACCTTGATCATCCCTCTCCAGAGATCATAGAACCTACAACCAATGAAGAAATATATAATATAATCCGAAATCTTAATAACAACAAAGCTCCAGGTGAAGATGGAATCAAAAATATTATGATCAAATTACTACCATCCAATTACATCCAGAAAATTACACACACCATCAATAGCTGCCTTCTTCTAAATTTTTACCCTCAAATTTGAAAAAATGCATCGATTATCCTATTTCTAAAGAAAAATAAAAATCCAAGTTGCCCTGAGATTTACCGCCCTATCAGCCCCTTAAACATTATTGGGAAAATATACGAAAAAGTAATTTACTATAGAATTAAACCACTTCTTTCAGCCTTCCCAGATGAACAATATGGTTTCCGCGAAAACTTAAGCACAACACAGCTTATACGAATAATAGATTATGCTGGAAGGGCCTTAACAAACAAGGAAACAATAGCCATATTAATGATTGACATAGCCAAAGCGTTTGACAAAGTCTGGCATACAGAAGCAATTTTCAAGCTAATACTACTCAACTTTCCTCCCGGACTTATTAAACTTTTTTCATGCTACCTTACAAACAGAACCTTCCATATCACCATTCAAAACAGCAAATCTTCCAAACGAAACATAACTGCTGGTGTACCTCAGGGCAGCATACTTGGACAGATACTATATATTCTCTATACATATGACTTCCCAATAAATCAAACAGACTTTAACAGTATTACAGCCTATTATACAGACGATACTAGTATTATTATAAAGTCCAGAAACCCAAACCTTGCTCTGATGAAATACAAGAACACATTTATGAAATAGAAGAATGCTGCAGAAATTGGAAAACAGCCGTCAATGCCGTAAAACCTGAGATCATAGTCATACAAAAAAGAAGAATCAAAATACTTCCTCAATGCAAACCAAAGCTTTTTGATATTCAAATTACAATAGTAAATAAAACAAAGTACCTCGGACTTACCATTAACAAACTCACCTGGAGCGACCACATAAAAAAGGCAATAGACAAAGCCAATGCAGCAATAAATGCAATTCAACCTCTCGTCTACAACCAGAATGTTTCATTTAAAAACAAAAAACTGCTATACACTTCCATGATCCGACCCATTCTCACATATGCTTCTCCTGCTTGGACCACAATTTCAGACCATCTTATGAAGAAACTGAACCAGTGCCAAAACAAAATACTCCGTAAAATCACCTGTGCCAGATGGTTCATTAGAAACTCAAACATCCACAAAGATCTCAAAATCCAGACTCTCTCTCAATATATTTACAAACTTAATGCAGATTTTTATGACACAGCAATCAACTGCAATACAGCTAATTTCAATGAAATATTTAAATTTGAAAACTTTAAAAAAGACAAAAACCTTAGACCAATAGCTGCACACTTCACCTCTGACGCCTCATATCGAAACTATCAACATAAGTAAAAATCTCCAACTCTAACATCAATAGTTCATAGCAATAGTTCAAAACATCAACAGATTACAACCTGAATTGCCTCAACTACAATACCAGACTTGAAATCTGAACCTATTACCTCATATTGACAATAAATTCACAGTCATCTTTTCTATAGCCTTGAAATCCGAACCTGCTATCTCATGTGGACAATAAATTCATCTTTACCATAGCCTTGAAATCCGAACCTGCTACCTCATGTGGACAATAAATACACAGCCATCTTTACTATAGCAAGTTGCTTAGAATTATTTTCACTTTCTTTTCAGTTAAACAAGCAAGGTGCTTGCTCTACAATATCAGTCACCCCAGAGACTCTGTATACAAACTGTTTATATTTTTTAATTTTTCTGTAATTTCACGATGAATGGGATGTGGGTTTTCTGCGCGGCCCAGGTGCCCAGCTTTTGTTACATAAAGTAAGTAATATTGTTACATTTCCATATAAATATGCAGAAAGCTTTAAGAAGGTTGAGCCCCAACAGGATAGAGGGCTTGCTAGATTTCAAAGATGTTAGTTGAAACGCTTTTGTTTTATATTGTAAAGTAGTAGTGTATTTTTAATTTTGGTTTATCAATATTCGGTAACAGGGATATCAACCGCCCAGCTTTCTTCAAATCATAATTATACAGGGCTGCCAACTTTTCACGCATTTTGTAAACATTTATTCTAGTGATGTCATTATTATAACCGTCGTTGTACAGCCGACCCAATTTTGGGTTACGACTACAAATGTTCAACTCCGTACCCTTGTAATTTTGAACCCAATCCAGAAGGGACTCCTGGATCTAGAATTGAGAAAAAATTTTCTTCGTGGAGGACTTTTTGATGGAACTAACCCTCATTTGAGTTACATGGAGAGGTGAGCCTCCCAAGGTTAGTCTGATGGCAAGGGAAATTTTACCCATGATCCGTCTACCGCTGAGAATACTTTTACGTCAGCACTGTGGTCGGTGAGAGCCTGGTGTGGAGTTCGTATCGACCAGCCATCGCTGGAATTCAAACCCGGTTCACCATATTGGAAGGCGGAAGCTCTCTCCCCTGAGCCACTACGGCTCCTTATCGAATTATTGCTGTGATAAAGAATGTTTTATGTTAACCCTTTCCAGTGCCGTGTTAACAGATTGGCAACACTAATTGAACTAATATTATAAAACGCTAAAAATGCAAAATGTATTGCTTTTAAACGTTCACCTGGTTCAATTGTAATCGAATTTTGCTGGTTTGTAAAGAATTAAGTTTTTAAATATGTGAATTGCATTTATGACTAAAATTAATATACCAGTACAATAATTTTGAAAGACAACTTGACACTGTGCCTTGAATATCAGTAAAATACTGTGTACGAATTATTTAAAATACCACCTTTATTAACAATAAAATAATATTATATTTTCTGGTATCGTCTGCTCTTCAATATACTTGAAAAAAAACTGTAAATTTTAAGAAAGGCGAGCCCGAATAGCATAGAGGGCTTGCTAGATTTCTAAGATGTGTAAAATAGTGGTAATTATTTTATTTCGGTTTATCAATATTCGGTAATATGGATGTGAACTGCTCTGCTTTCTTCAAATAAATTTATTCAAGGCTGACAACTTTCTTAGCATATTGTAAAAATTTATTCTAGTGATAGCTATGATTATGTTAAAATGAATTATATTTTACTCATTTAATCTTATTTTTCACACCATTAAATAAAAATGTAAAGCCAATTTATTCTATTATAGATCTTTCGTGGTGAGGTTTTTAATATATTAGCAAAAATTCAACTTTGGCTTTTAAAAGTCTACCACTCTATGAACTATTTTGAAAAATGAGTTGTAGTTGGCAGATCTGGTTATAAAGTGGTTGTGAGTTAAAAAAAAACTAAAACTTACAGAACTTTAGTTGCTTTAGCCAACGCCTCCTATAACTGAAAGCCTCCACACGATTTTTTATAAGTAGTCCGATCAGACCATTGTGAAGGATATCCACTTTCCGAACGAATCACTTAATACAAAATCTAGTTAAAATAAGAAAGTGGTAGCAAATATATGACTAAAAATTTGTTTTAGTTATGAATATTATTGCTTTGCCCTATTCACTTGTCAACCACTACAGATTCAATTCTCAAATATATAATAAATTTCTCTCAATTCTTTTTATAAAAGGTTTTGGGTTCATGCACACAACTGGCTCACTTTTCAAATAGTCAGCGCGGACTCCTTATAAAAGACCGCGTGGAGGCTTTTTGATGTAGGAGGTGATGCTTTAGCACGCACCTTGAAATCTGCCAACTTGTAAGGCCATTGAGAAAAATTTCCTAGTGGTAGCAACATTAGCGTTTTGGCGCTTTAAGTTTCAAGAAAAAAATTTTTGGCTACCACGACGAATCAATAACCTAAAAAGATTTGTAGATAAGGTGTATTTTTGTTGGAAAATTATGCTAGTAGATATCTTAATAGTTTTATTTTTAGAAAATTCTACCAAATATCATTATTGTTTTACAACCACTTTGTAATATCTTCTTAACTGACAGTGTGAGTTGACAAGTATGCGGTGCTGAGTATAGCGAAATAGAGGCATTTGATTTTAACTTTTGGATTACTTAGTGGTGAGCAAAATAATTTTTAATCAAATTTATTAACCCGAATTTCTTTATCATATGTTAAAGTATAAATTCTGCTACCACTAAAAAGATGTTTTTAAAAATATGAATTACATTTTATACTGAAATTTATGAACAGATACAATAATTTTTAAAGGCAACTTGACGCTGTTCCTTGAGTTTTAAGAAAATAACTTTTACGAACTATTTAAACTACCACCTTTATTAACAATAAAATAATATTATATTTTCCAGTGTCTTCAGCTTCAATATTTTCTACGTCAATATCAAAATTTAAAGAAGGCGAGACCCAATTGAACAGAGGGCTTGTTGGTTTCTAAGATATGGAAAGTAGTGGTAATTTTTAATATTGGTTAATTAATATTTGGTAATATAGATTTCAACTGCTCAACTTTCTTAAAACTTAATTATACAGGGCTGCCAACTGTTATTTTTCACACCACTACATAAAAATGATTCGTATGCAACGCCATTTTATTCTAGGTCTTTTGGGGTGAGGTTTTTAAAATGTTAGCAAGATCACCAAAAATTCTGAAAACTTCGGCTTTTAAATGTCTACCACTCTGTGAATTACTTTGCATAATAGTTTTTGTTGTTGACAGATCTCTTAATAAAGTGGTTGTGAGTTAAAAACTAAAACTTGCAGAATTATAGTTGCTTTAGCACGCCCCTTGAAATGCCCATACTCACATCTGCCAATTTGTAAGGCCATTGAGAAAATTTTCCTAGTGGTAGCAACATTAGCATTTTGGCTCGGCGCATTAAGTTTAAATTTTCAAAAAAAAATAATAAATTTTTAACATAAAAAACAACATTAACATAAAATTTTTTTTAGATAAGATCTATTTGTTGGATAATTATGCTAATAGATATTTTAATAGTTCCTCCTAATTTCATCATTGTTATACAACCCTAGGTAAGATCTTTTTAAATGGCACTGCACGTTGGCATGTACGCCATGCTCAACGTATAAAAAAAGGGCATTTGGATTAACAGTACTTTGAAATGCACAAAGTAATTTTTAATCAAATTTACTCACCGGAATTTCCTTATCAAACGTGAAAGCATAAATTCTGCTACCACTAAAAATATATTTTAGACTAAGCAGAATAAGTTGAAATCCCGGCAATTACATTAAAATGATAGATAAATGTTTAAGACCTTATAATCATCAAATATTTGCTGACAAAATTTAACAAATTATGCTCTCTCCATTTTGCTACTACTTTGAATACTGCAATTAGCTAAGACATTCGAGTGGGCGTCAACGAATCTCTAACTTACCTGCAATTCTAGTTAAGGAGACAGAGGAAGGAAATGAAATAAAACCTCTTTTACAAACTATTTTTTAAAGGTTAATTTTAGTATACTGAAGGTACTTCAAAGTACCACTTCAACATTTCAATAAATAAATAAATAAAATAAATATAAAACGAAACTAGTAAACAAGTAAGTAAAAGCGGAAGCAAAATTTTCTATATCAACATTTATTTGAAACAAATATGAACATTTATTAGAAACAAATATGGACACTTATTCGAATCAAAATTCTATTATGAACATTATTTAAAACTATTATTTGAATTTTATTATTTGAAACAAAATTCCGCTATAATCATTTACACGAAACAAAATTCCATTGTAAATATTTATTTGAAGCAAAATTCCATAATGAACATTTATTTGAAACAAAATTTTATTATCAACATTTATTTGAAATAAAACTCCAGAATAAACATTTATTAGAAGCAAAATTCTATTTTGAAAATATATTTGAAACAAATGTGAATATGTATTTGAAACAGATATGAACATTTATTTGAAGCAAATATGAATATTTGTTTGGAACAGATATGAACATTTATTTAAAACAAATATGAATATTTATTTGAAACAGATACGAACATTTATTTGGAACAGATATTAACATTTATTTGAAACAAATATGAATATTTATTTGAAACAGATACGAACATTTATTTATTTGGAACAGATATTAACATTTATTTGAAACAAATATGAATATTTATTTGAAACAGATACGAACATTTATTTGAAACAGATATGAATATGTATTTGAAACAGATACGAACATTTATTTGAAACAGATATGAACATTTATTTGAAGCAAAATTCTAATATGAACATTTATTTCAAACAGATATGAACATTTATTTGAAACAAATATGAATATGTATTTGAAACAGATACGAACATTTATTTGAAACAGATATGAACATTTATTTGAAGCAAAATTCCAATATGAACATTTATTTCAAACAGATATGAACATTTATTTGAAGCAAAATTCTGAATGACTATTAATGTTCAACTCCTTGACCTTGTAATTTTGAAACCAATCCAGAAGAAAAGGGAACACCTGGATCAAGAATTGAGAAAAATTTGCCTTCTTGGAGGACTTTTTGATTGAATTAACTCTCATTTGAGTTACATGGATAAGAAATGATGGCAAGGGAACTCTTACCCATTATCAATCTACCACTGGAGAAATTTTTACGTAAGCACTGTGTTCGATGCGAACCTGGAGTGGAGTTCGTATCGACCAGCCATCGCTAGAATTCGAATCCGGTTCACCATATAGGAAGGCAAACCCTCCATCTCCTGAGCTATCACTGCTCCTTATCGGCTTATTGCCGTGGTCAACAATGTTCACAGTGGTCTGTTCAGACTACCTATAAAAGAACCGTGTGGAGGCGTTGGTTTGGGCAGCACTAATTGAACAAATGTAAAAATTACTGCTTTTAAACGTTTAGCAACCAGTATTCTTTAAACAACGAAAAATTATCGCATGTCCATTCAATTTTAATGCTCCCCTGAGGTTGTAGGGGCGAATGAATTGCTTGACTAAAATTTTTAATCAAATTTAAATGTTTTGTATAGAATTGACTTTTTAAAATTATGAATTGCATTTTATGACTAAAATTAAGTACCATTGCAATAATTTTGAATGACAACTTGACGATGAGGCTTGAAATTTTAAAGGAGTAACTCGTATCAAATATTTAAACTGCCACCTTTAATATAAATAAAATAATAATGACGTTTCTAGTTTCTTCTTATTACTTCAGTTCTTCATCAAATATGTCTTTTATTTTTTCAAAAATCAATTATTGTACTTATCAAATCATGTTTAATCTTTATTTTTAATTTAAGTCTACAATCAATATTTCTAATGTTATGTAAAAACGCCAATTTGTGATATTGAATTTTTTCATTGTTTTATTATTTCACAAGCAAACGGCTTGATTTTATTATGGCTACCACAATGTTTGCCAAATCAATGTATTTTACCTAACTGTATGTAATTTAATGATGAATGGGATAGGGGCCGCTTCGCGGCGCTGGTGCCCAGTTTATTTAAATAAAGAGAACAAAATTATTTCAGTTCCATATTTCTATCAAGAAGCTTTAAAAAAAGGCGAGCCCCAATAGGATAGAGGGCTTACTAGATTTCTAAGATGCTAGTTGAGGCTCTTTCTTATTATGTTGTGAAAGAGTGGTGTATTTTAAATTTTTTTAATTTTGGTTTATCTGTATTCGGTTACAGGGATGCCAACCACCCAGCTTTCTTCAAATTAATTTATACAGGGCTGCCAACTTTCTACCCTTTTCGTAAAAATTTATTCTAGTTTATGTTTTGATGAATTATATTTTACCCATTTAATCTTATTTTTCACACCATTATATAAATATGATTCGTATACAATTTATTCTAAGGTCTTTCATGGTGAGATTTTTAAAATATTGCCAAAAATTCTGAAAACTTTGGCTTTTTTTTTTTTTTTTTTTTTGGCTTTAAATGTCTAACACTCTATGAACTATTTTGAAAAATGTGTTGTAGTTAACAGATCCGTTTATAAAGTGGTTGCGAGTTAAAAACTAAAACGTACAGATTTTTAGCTGCTTTAAAGCGCCTTGAAATGCCCATACTCATATCTACCAACTTGTAAGGCCACTGAAAAAATTTTCCTAGTGGTAGCAACATCAACGGTTCTGCTCATTAAGTTTAAAATTCCAAGAAAATTTTTTTAAGCTACCACGACAAATCAATAACCTAAAAAGATTTGCAGATAAGATCTATTTGTTGGATAATTATGCTAATACATATCTTAATAGTTTTATTTTAAGAAAATTCTACCAAATATTATTATTGTTATACAACCACTTTGTAAGATCTTTTTAAATGACAGTGCGAGTTGGCAAGTAAGCCATGCTGAGCATGAAGAAATAGTGGCATTTGATTTGAACTTTTGGATTAATATTACTTAGCGCTGAGCAGAATAATTTTTAATCAAATTTATTAACTCGAATTTCCTTATCATACGTTAAAGCATAAATTCTGCTACCACTAAAAATATATTTTAGACAAAGCGGAGTAAGTTTAAATCCCGGTAATTACATTAGAATGATAGGAAAACGTGTAAGACCTTTTAATCATGAAAAAAAAAATTTTAAATGCTGCGGGATTTTAAAAATTATGGTCTCTCCAGTTGTTATTTTGCTACTACTTTGAATACTGCAATTAGCTAAGACATTCGAGTTGACATCAACGAATCTCTAACTTACCTGCAATTCTAGTTAAGAAGACAGAGGAAGGGTTTGAAATAAAACCTTTTTTACAAACTATTTTTTTTTAAAGGTTAATTTTAGTTCACTGAAGGTACTTCAAAGCACCACTTTCGTATTTCAATAAATAAATAAATAAAATAAATAGAAAACGAAACATATAAAGAAGTAAGTAGAAACGGAAGCAAAAATTCCTTTATGAAAATTTATTTGAAACAAATATGGACATTTATTAGAATCAAAATTCTATTATGAACATTTCTTTGAAACAAAATTCTAATATAAACATATATTTTATACAAAATTCCTTTATGAACATTTATTTGAAACAAATATGAATATTTATTTGAAACAGATATGAATGTTTATTTGAAACAAAATTTTATTATGAACATTTATTTGTAACAAAATTCCGTGATAAACATTTATTTGAAACAAATATGAATATTTGTGTGAAACAGATATGAACACTTATTTGAAACAAATATGAATATTTATTTGAAACAGATACGAACATTTATTTGAAACAGATATGAACGTTTATTTGAAACAAAATTTCTAATATGAACATTTATTCGAATCACAATTCTATTATGAACATTTATTTAAAACAAAATTCCATTGTAAACGTAAAGTCGAGCTACCGAAGCTCGAGTACCATCCCCACTGTAGAGGTTCAAAATTGTGATGGAATGTCTTGGAATCATCCTCAGGGATGTTTCCCAGACAGTCATCAATAACCCTACCCTTTGTGCAGCTTTATTGTGAAGTAAAAGAACTGCAACTGCAAGCTTGAATGCTCATTATAAGCAACGGCTTATAAGACCTTTTCAAGCTGAATAACCGATAGCATAAATAAGAAAAGGGCATCACAAATATACATTCAGAGTTACGGCAGGATTCGAACAACATTAATTATTATTGAGAGGGTCGTTATTATTTATACAAGGATGTATTTTTACACTAACATTAGTTTCATTTTGAATTTACTTGCCTTCTTTATATTAATGACTGTAGATTAAATAAATAGTTTTAAGTCTACTCCAACCCACACTAGCTTCAATACACGGGACTTATGTGGACAAAAACAACTTGAAAAATAATGTTAAGAAAGTGTATCTTCAAAATTAGTTTATACATCAAAAATGGATGAAAAATATTTGCTATGTTCAAAGTAATAATTTCTATATTTTGTTAACAAATTTGTAAAAAAGTTTCCCCTCTCTTCTATGTGACAAATAATTTATCAGGCACTTTATCCATGTGTTTAAATTCAAAACTTTTAAAGATCCTAAAATGTTCTTAAATTGAAAATCTAAAAACTACTAAAATCCTAAAATTTTCTTTGAAATTCTTAAAATTCCTATTGTTCCTTATAAAATTGCTACTTTTAACACTAATGATACCAACACTTAATAGATACCTATTCTATGACCCGAAATTTATGTTTCCTACTTAAATGTATGAAATATGGATGTTAGAAAGGAAATCGAGACGGAAAAGAGTAAAAATTGGTAACAAATAAATTTCATTTTTTAGTTTTTTTCTCAGAATAATAAAAATCCATAACTACCAATTGTTTTTAACATATGCAATTTTTATATAGAATCGCTTCTTCGTCGTGAAAAATTTCCTTACAGCGAATTGTTATTTTCTCTTTTCCGTCCCGCTTTCAGGCCTGCTACAATATGATAAGCAATATGTATCTATAAACTTATAAAACAAAAAATGTTCTCAGGGTCAAATGACCCGATGTGGTAGACAACGGTATACGACAGGTAGTACTCAACATAAACAAAATAAATATAAAAATAGTATAAGAAGTGTAGATTAATTAGTAATAAAAAGTCAAATTTGCAGAAGTAATAAGATGATACGTGCATTTTCAATGCAAACGTTCAAAATGGGTAATTTGACCCGTTATGGTATTATTAGTGTTAATAAATTAAGCTACTACTATGAAAAATACTTTCCTAGTCTACGGAAATGGCAAAGGAGTTGTAACGTATTTGCTATTATTTAAATACAGTGCTTGAATGAAAATAAAGTACTTTAAAATGCATTATACTATTATTTTAAATACTTTAAAATAAATAACGTTCTTAATATAACTCACTATTATTCAAAAAGTTAAAGTGATGTGTGTGTTTAATGCATAGTCTAATCTAGGTATCCCTTGAAAACTTAAGTACTTTTTGGCAGACTAATTCAGCTTTACATTGTGCTAAATAAGAGGTATATTTTGAAAACTAAAGTATTTTTTGGTAGACTAATTCAGCTTTACATTGTGTTAAATAAGAGGTATATCTTGAAAACTAAAGTACTTTTTCGACAGACTAATTCAGCTTTACATTGTGTTAAATGAGAGGTATATCTTGAAAACTAAAGTACTTTTTGGCAGACTAATTCAGCTTTACATTGTGTTAAATAAGAGGTATCCCTTGAAAACTAAAGTACTCTTTCGACAGACTAATTCAACTTTACATTGTGTTAAATAAGAGGTATTTCTTGAAAATTAAAGTACTTTTTCGACAGACTAATTCAACTTTACATTGTGTTAAATAAGAGGTATTTCTTGAAAATTAAAGTACTTTTTCGACAGACTAATTCAACTTTAATTTAAATAGAGACAGATTTCTTTTTATCAGTATCTGAATATGACTATGATAATGCCGTGAAATTTATCTTTATCCATATCTGTAAGTTATGTCTTCATCATAAAACAGCTCTGGCGATAAATTCGTGCCCATGCATGCTGAGATAAAATTCCTGAGGGAGTAATCAGAGATCCTCCCATCTCAATCCATGACGTCACGATTTAACTCCCCCCCCCCCCGCTCTTCAAGAACTTTTCGTCTGATGTCTATTTATCATAAATGACAGGTATGTTTCAGTGATAAGCAATTGTGATTTTGACATGCAAAATGGGTGCAATCTGTGATATAACTGTTATAAAATTGATTTATTCAGAGTTTGAAATAAAATCTGATTACAATTCAAAATGAGCATACTTTTTTTTTTTTTTCAATAAACTTAGATTATGTTACTAAGTGACAGATTTTTTTTAAAATATTATTTTACGTACAAGAATGCAAACAAAATTTTAGTAAAATAATTTTAAAAAGAGAGACGTTTCATTTAGTGATATGTTTTATTTCCCCTGCATGTTTGGTTGCAATAAGAACGATAATAATGCGTAATAATAATGATAACAGCTATAATAGAAACGTTTTAGTTAGTGAAATGTTTTATTTCCTTTACATATTTGGTTGCATTAAAAATAATAATAATAAGAAAAATAATAATAGGAAGAAAAATGTTTAATTTAGTGAAATGTCTTATTTCCCCTACATGTTTGGTTGCAATAAGAACGATAATAATGCGTAATAATAATGATAACAGTTATAATAGAAACGTTTTAGTTAGTGAAATGTTTTATTTCCCTTACATATTTGGTTGCATTAAAAATAATAATAACAAGAAAAATAATAATAGGAAGAAAAATGTTTTATTTAGTGAAATGTCTTATTTCCCCTACATGTTTGGTTGCAAAAAAGAAAACAATAATAATAATAAAAATAATAATAAAAAAGTCATTTTATTTAGTTAAATATTTTGTTTCTTCTACATGTTTGGATAAGATAAAAACAATAATAATAATAAAGACATTTTATTTAGTGAAATGTTTTATTTCCCCCATATGTTTGGTTGCAATAAAAACAACAACAACAATAATATTAATAATAAAGATGATTTATTTAGGGAATTGTGTTATCTCCCCTACATATTTATAATGCAATAAAAGCAATAATAATAATAACAAAGAGGTTTTATTTAGTAAAATGTTTCCCCTACATGTTTAGTTGCAATAAAATTGCTTAAATCAGAATTCACACATGTTTTTGAAAATTATTTTGCTCATAGTTTTTTTGCACTACGCATAAATTTGTAAAGGAAATATGGCAGTATGAAAATTCGAGATTGTCAGATATTTAAGTATTATAGTGGTAGCTCAAAAAAGGAAACTTTTGCTGTAATCAGAGTCAATTTACTGTTATTAATATTAGATCTAGCTGAAAGTTTTGTAGAAATTCACACTCAACTAGAAGTATTTATCCAAAAGGTTCTTTTATAAAAAGAAAATGGTAGGTAAAGGTATTTGAAAGAAGGTGTTTAAGAGAAACAGCATATATGATTAAAAGGAACGTATACATTTAGATTTAAACTTAAAAGGAAAGTATACGACAGAACTAAGCCGTATACATTCGATATATATATATTTAAGGGTAAATGCCCAAAAAAAATTTTTAAAGGCATATTTCGCATGTAGGCTCAGTCTTTTGTGGACAGAACTTTTTAATAGACATAATATATATTTGTAAATCGATTATATGGAATTTACAAGAAATAAAACAGTTTGCAATTTGTAATATTTTATTGTAAAATAATAATTATCGAAAATATGGAATTTACTAGATATATAGTTGAATGTGTAACCTTAGCCTCCATGGTCCACAACGGGCTGTTGCAGGAATGCTTTGCTTTTATAGTCGACAGTAGCAAGATCGATAATATGGAATTTACGGGAAGTAAAACAGTCAGCAATTAGATAAAGCGCTGGCTTTAGATAAGCTAAACCCAGTGCTTCCCAAAGTGTGGTACGCGTACCCCAAGGGGTACGGGAACAGTTTAGCGGGGGTAAGCGTTCATATGCCAAATATCTTGCAACAAACGAAAATTTCAAAAATTTTTATTGAAAAACAGAGCTAGCCATAAAAATTTATGATTACGTATTTTTCTGTTGGCTAATTTTTGCAGAGTTAACAGTTAATAACTAAAATATGTTGATAAACATATTTTTTAAAAAATACATAAATTGTTTTATTAGGGGTACACAGCGTTACGAAAAATTTAGAGAGGGTACACAAAAGTCATAAGTTTGGGAAGCACTGAGCTAAACGTTACCTAACAATTATGAGTAACAGTTGCAAACTCCCAGCAGTAATGAAAATACCATTTTACTTTTAATTTATTTTATAAGAAATCGATTACAAAAAGCAGAAAAAACAATCATACAATTTAGAAACATTCATGTTCAAAATTCGCTTAAACGTAAAAACGCAAATTTTCATGCTTACATACATGCATTATTCTCACATACGTATACATAATGTATATGCAATCTACATATATATGTGCAAACGTTCAAAGGTACATGCGTGCATACATACTTATCATAAATTACTTACTGTGCAAGTATGCATGTACAATAAATTGATTCATTGTACATCCGTGTGAACATACAATTCACACACTTATGTATGTTCTGTTTAATAAGTATGAACATATGTACGCATGTAAACACAACTATCTTATAAATGTTTTTGTAAATTAACTGCGTATGTACATACAATGTGCCTTTATATGTTTAGATGTCCCAAAAATTCTCTTTTATTTTTAAAGAAAGGAGCATGTCTGACGTAGAAGAAATTTACTTTATTTACTAATTTATTTCACAAAATATTATTTTAGAAACAAAACTTATAATATATTTATAACGAATTTAAAAATTTTCGAAAATTTTTGAATTTAAAAATTTTCGCTTTAAACTGAAGTAAACATAGATGAATTATTATTTTCGAAAGATATATTTAAAATGCCTAATAATTTATTTAAGTAATTAACATATTGTATAATGTCATTAAAATTATATCTTCCAAAACTAAAATAATTGCTATTATTAAAACATTTCTCCTTTGTTTTAGGCATGAAACCTCGAAACGTTTTGTCATGAATTTTTAATAACAAAACTACTATAACAACGCCATAAAAATTCAAAAGTTGTACAACCATAAGCTATCTGCTTATTACAAGAGGACTCAGTTAAGTGTCGATAATAAGCAATGGAAAAGCGTTGAGCGTATCGCCAAAATTCCTAGGTTAAACGATATGTGTCCTCGCAGAAAAAATAAGCATCCATTTTCTCGGAAATTGTCATTAACGTTCCGTTTCTGTCCACCAATTGGTTCTAAAGCAGTGTCAAGATAAACGCGTTTCCATCTTTCGAAATATACCACGTGCAACCACTTAGTTGCGTAAATGGTCCGCACTCTAATTCGTCTCTTTGTTTTACAAATGCGAACGGAATTAGTTGATGGCGGTGTGTTTTAGGGACTACTGCCAAAGTATCATTGTAAGTGTGACTCATTTTTCCTGCTTCAAAGTGACGCACCATTTTGTGTTTAAAAAAAAAGGTTTTACAAAATACCCTGATAGTCCTTGTAAAAAGTTGTTAAGAGGACGCTATGCAGTGAGGGGAAACTATTGTAAACAATAAATATTTAATGCTAAAAATGTTTTTTATTTTATTTTATTTTAATATCAAAATGCAATCAAATTATGGATTACGTATGATGGATTACTCAAAAGGAAAACGTAGTAGGAAAGAAATCGTGTCATAACATGTTTGCCGTTTGATATTTGGAGGGGAAAAAATTTTTTTTTTCGCATTAAAGCTTTATGGTTTACCTCTACTTGCATTTATTTTTCTATGCGTTAAATTTAAATTTACTAA
This sequence comes from Parasteatoda lunata, assembly GCA_949128135.1. Lineage (NCBI taxonomy): Eukaryota > Metazoa > Arthropoda > Arachnida > Araneae > Theridiidae > Parasteatoda > Parasteatoda lunata. The sequence continues at coordinate 34,208,200 of OX421980.1, read as the reverse complement.
TGTAGGAAAAAAAAAGGGAATTTCCCATGGAATGTTTCTCCCTTTGAATAGTGTTCTCTTAACTCCTTCCCTGATTATCCTGAATTATATCGGTTTAGTACCTATTGCAATTAATTACACTGAACATATATTTTTTTTGTTGTGTGAGAGTAGGGGAAAATTGAGCGTTCAACCCCACTTTTTTTACTATGGGATGAGCGTTCAACCCCACTTTTTTTTTACTATGGGATGAGCGTTCAACCCCACTTTGGGTCGATGTCCTCTTTTACTCTAGTTCTATGGGATGAGCGTTCAACCCCACTTCGGATCGATGTCCTCTTGACTATAGGATGAGAGCTATACCTCACTTAATTTCTATTGGTGCTACTGTTCTGTTTAAAATTAAATTAAGTATATTTTTTTAATACTCGTGACTCCATCTGGTGAGTGAAATAAGTACTAAAGTTTTAGAATCTATACTCTTTTAAAATGTGAAAAATGGAGTACTCATGCTGACATCTAGTGTATGAAATAGCAAGCATCTTATTTTCTTTTTTCTTATATAAACTGAATAATTTTCTAAGGTAATATATAAATACAGATATTTTAAGATGCGTTTCGAACCAACAACCTAACAATTACAAAATGTTTTCATGGCACAGCGATTGAGCAGCACGCTTAACCGTTGTACCATGAAAACACATCCACTTTAAAGAAATATAAGATTTTGTGCATCTCCATTGAACAATGTAACTTTTCTCAACTTTGTTTTAAAATAAAGAAGTATCTCTCAAGTATAAAAGTTTCATTTCTCTTTTTACATATTTTAATTATAACCCATTTATTATTTCTTAGAGTATTAATGAGCAAAATTAGACTCATTTATAAGCAATTAAACTATCAAATATATGAAAATATTTATTGCATTTTATTTTACACTTGCAAGTAATTTTGTCTAGTAAGTATTTTTTTTATTATTAATAATTTTTTCATTTCTTTTAAATTTATTATTATTTTAGTTTTGTCCTTTTCTTTATTCACTTAGTTCTTAGATATTTTTTCTCGTTTTCACTCCTATCTATATTTTTATTATATAGTTATTTTCATATTTCTTTATACATTTTTTCATTGTCCGCTGTAAATAAAAAGATCATCCCATTTTACTTGTTTCTATACGTGTAATGAAATAGAAAGGAAATAATAAAGTCAAAAAAGAAAGATAAACAGATTTTTATTGAATAAAAAGATACTTTACACAATTACATACATCCTTTTATAGCTGATTGTAGCTGGTTGAAGACAATAAATAATAAAACTGTTGTAACAATAAAGACAAGTCTTTCTCACATACATTTTATGTACAAATAAATAGGGGGGAAATAAAATAAATAATAATTTATTTAAATGGGAAGTGAAGTTTGCTACGCTAAATTTTAAAATAATAAATAAACAATTAAGAACCCCCGATTTTAAAGTGACCGTGTGCTAAAGTGTCACACCCGTTTTCTAATATGTACCGCTTATCATCTAGAGGACAAAGGGCTAGTTTATTAGTTGTAATCGAAAGTAATTCATGATTTTTTGAAACAATAGTTTTCATGTTTTCCCGAAATCTGCAATTTTCGAAAAGACATTTTTTAAACATGTCATGCTTTAAACGTTTTTCTCTAACGTTTGGTTCGAAACGTTTAACGTTTTAATTAGTTTTCTCAGTGAGTTGATCGCTAATGTGATGAGGAACGTTTTTTTTTTCTTTTTTTTTCCCAGCACTTTTTTATGTGATCATCATATTTTTATTATTGTGTCAATTATTATTTTCCCAATAAAATATTATGATTACATTGATTTAATTTCTAAATGAACCCTTCTTTAGAGATGACATTTTTATTATTTTTAAATGATATGTCTAATAATTCTAAACTGATGAAATAGTTTCATAGTCAGGATGTTTATATTTAATTATTTGATACAGTAAATGTGTAATAATCATTCTAAGTGGTAACTTTACATATTCAGTTGAATGAAATGGTATATGAGCTAATATCCTAAATTTGTCTACTCATTATCAGTGATATAGTGTAATTATGATCCTTTAACATTCTCCGTTAAAATTCGTTCAATTAAGAAAGTTTTCGGAAATATAGATAAAAATACTGGCGTCTTTGATATTAAGCCATGAAAGTTAAATAAACTCATAACGTTACTCTATAAATGGAATTTTCGAAAAATATGTCTCGTTTTTAATCATGTGTATACAACAACTCTTCTGATTGGTAGTTAAAGTTGGAATAATTTTCAAACTGTTTCTATTCAGAAAATTTCTGATGTTATTGGTACTTAGAAAATTTTTGAAGTTGGAGAAACGATATTTAAAGAGTTGCAGAAAATTGCTGTTAGAAAAGTTTTCTATTTGTTTCGACTTTGAAAAATGTTTAAATTATGTGTACTTTAAAAAATTTTGAAGTTGTTTTAACATAGAAAATTATTTTAGTTGGGAAAAACGGGTATACCAGAACTTGCGCAAGTTTTTATTTATTATTTCAAATTGTTTTTGACTATCAAAATGTTTTTGATTATTTATACTTTGAAAATTTCTGGATCTGTTGGTTTTAGAAAGATTCTGAAGTTGTTCATACATAGAAATTTTTTTTAGTTAGAAAAAAAATGTCCTTTATTTTTTACTTATTATTTATTTCATTTATTATACTTTCCATTTTTTTCAGAAAAATATTTCTATGACTTAAAATACTTTTCTATATTAAACTTACCTTATTATTATATAATTTTAATGCAATTTGACGCTTTTTGTTAAGCTTTAACAATTAATTGGAAAAAACAGGTGTATAAGGAATCGGAGAGGTTTGAAGTTAGGAAAAAATTTTCCAACTGTTTGTGCTTAGAAAATTTCTGATGTTGTTGGTACTATGAATAACTTTCAAATTGTTTTGAGTTTGAAACATTATAAACTTTTTTTGCACTAAGAAATACTCTGAAGTAGTGTGAACAAAGAATTTTTTTTAGTTTCAAACAATGGATGTATGGTAGTAAAATATATTTTCAACTTGTTTGGAATTTTAGGAATTTTCAAACTTAGAAAAATGCTGATGTGTTGTTGGTAGAAAATTTCTGAAGTTGTTTTTACATTGAATTATTTTCAAACTGTTTTGACTTTGAAAAATCTTCAAAATGTTTGCACGTAGAGATATTTTGAAGTTTAGGACACTTGAAAATTTTTGAAGTTGAAAAAAAGGTATTTAAGGAGTAGCAGAAGTTTGTGCCTTGAATAATTTTCAACTTGTTTCGAATTTAAAAATTTTTCGAATTATTTTTACTTTGAAAAATTCTGAATCTGCAGGTTTTAGAAAAATTATGAAATTGTTTAATTTCAAATTGTTTTGACTTCGAATGACTTTCAAATTTTTTGTGTTTAGAAATATTCTGAAGTTGTAAAAACATAGAAAATTTTTTTAGTTGGAAAAACTTGTATATAAGGATTTGTAGAAGTTCTAAGTATACAAAGTGAAAACTTTTCAAAGTGTTTGTACTTAGAAAATTTCTGATGTTATTGGTAGTTAGAAAATTTCCGAAGTTGTTTGGGCATTGAATAACTTTCAAATAGTTTTCACATTGAAAAAAATTTAGAATTTTTCCAAAACTAATTTTTAAAAATTCAAATTATCCAAAATTCTTAATTTTTCAAAATTAGAAATCTTTTGAGGTCTCGCAAATTTGAAAATTTTCGAAGTTGGAAACAAAGGTGCTTAAAGAGTTGCAGAAGTTTGATCTTAGAAAAATTTTCAATATGTTTCGACTTAGAAAAATTTTCTCATTATTTGTACTTTGAAAAATTCTGAAATTGTTTGAACCTAGAAAAATTCTGAAATTGTTGGAACCTAGAAAAAATATTTTAGTTGGAAAAAATTGAATTTTTTTTTTCTTTTTCAAATTGTTTTTACTTTTAAAAATTGCCAGATTATTTGTACTTTGAAAAGTTCTGAACCTCCCGGTTTCAAAAATATTCTGAAATTGTTTGTACACATAAAATTTTTTTAGTTAGAAAAAATGCGCATATAGAAAGAGTAGCAGGTGTTTTGCCGTGAAAAAATTATCAAACTGGTTTAGACGTTGAAAAATTTTCCCATTTTTTGTACTTTGAAAAATTCTGAAAATGTTTCGAACTAGAAAAATTCAGAAGTCGTTGGTGTTTTTAAAAGTTCTGAAGTTCTTAAAAAACAAAGGTGCGAAAATAAAGAATCATCACAGACGCTGTAAGTAACAAAAACTTTCAAACTTTCACTTTGAAAAATTGCGATGTTGTTGGTTCTTAGAAAATTTCTCAAGTTGTTTATTGTTTTGACAGAGAAAATTTTTGTTAAAATTTTTCATACTTTGAAAAATTCTAAATCTGATGGTTTTAGAAATATTCTGCAGTTATTTGAAATAGAAAATTTTACTGCTATATAACAAATGGCAGAAGTTTATTCTTTGAAAAATTTTCAAACTGTTAGTACTTTAAAAGAATTCTGACGTTGTTTGAACTTTAAAAAATTTAAACTTGTTTGTACTTGAAAATAATCTGCAAATATTTAAGCATAGAAATTTTTTGAAGTAAAAAAAACTGATTTATAATGAGTGGCAGAAGATTGGTTTTAGAAATTTGTTTTGGACCTTAAAAAAATTTCAAATAGACTTCGAAAAATTCTGAGGTTGATGGTACTTAAAAAAATTTTCAAATTATTTTGACTAAAAAATTTAAAAATTTTATGTACCGAAACGATTATGAACTTATTTGAACTTGGAAATTTTTACAGTTAGAAAAAAAAAGAAAAAAAAGGTATATAAGTTGAAGCAGAAGTTTGGAGTGAAAAAATTTTCAGCCTATTTGGACTTGTTTTGTACTTAGAATTATTCTAAAATACTTTGAACATTATAAATTATTTTAATTGGGGAAAAACGGGTATATAAGAAAACGCAGAATGTTGCTTTCAAATTGATTGTTTCGACTTCGAAAATTTTTTAAATTATTTGTACTCTCAAAATTTTTTTTATCTGTTTTCGAAATATTCTGAAATTATTTGAATATAAAAAACTGTTTTTTTAGTTGAAATGAATATGAGGGGTCGCAAGTGTTTGAAATCAGAAAAATTTTCAACTTGTTTGGACTGGGAAAAATTTTCAAATTGCCAATCCCCCTAAAGTTAAGTGAACTTAGGATGAAAAAAAAACCGGTATATAAGGAGTAGCAGGTGTTTTGGCCATGGAAAAGTTTTCGTACTGTTTCGAGTTAGAAATTTTTCAAATTTTTCATACTTTGATGAATTCCGAATCTGTTGGTTTTTGAAAAATTCTGAAAATGTTTAGAATTAGAAAATTATAGGCACTTAGAAAAATTCTGATATTCTTAAGAAATTGGTTTATAAGTCACAGAAGTTGGAAGTTAGAAACATTTTCAAGCTGTTTGCACTTAGAAAAATTCTGACGTTAGTAATTGGAAAATTTCTGAAGCTGTTGGTACTTTGAATAATTTTTTTTTTTTTTTTTTTTTTTTTTTGTACTTGAAAATATTTTGAAGATGTGTGAACTTGAGAGTTTTTAAAGTTGGAAAAAAAGGTATTTATGGAGGAGCAGAAGTTTATCATTAGAAAAATTTTCATTTTGTTTAGACTTTGAATAATTTTCAAATTCTTCGTAGTACGAAGAACATCTTTTAATCTGTCGGTTTTAGAAAAGTTCTGAAGTTGTTTGAATATAGAAAATTTTTTAAAGTTGGAAAAAATTTTTTATCTAACAAACAGCAGAAGTTTGCTCTTGGAATAATTTTCAAATGTTTTGTAATGACAAAAACTCGGATAAGTTTATTACTTAGAAAAATTCTGTGAAGTTGTTTTAACTTTGAATAATTTTCAAATTCTTTTGACTTTGAAAAATTTTCAAACCGTTTGTAATTAGAAATATTCTGCAAATGTTTAAACATAGAAATTAATTGAAGATGGACAAAACAGCTATATAACGAGTAGCAGAAGTTTGCTCATGGAAATTTTTTTAATTTGTTTCAGCTTAGAAATTTCTTAAATTATTTAGACTAGAATTTTAGAATTCTGACAATGTTGATACTTAAAAAATTTTTCAAATTCTTATGAATTAAAAAACTTTATAATTTTCTTTACCTTAAACGATTATGAAGTTGTTTGAACGTGAAAAGTTTTGAAGCTAGGAAAAAAAAAGGTCTATAAGGTGTCGCAGAAGTTTGAATTTCAAAAATTTTCAACTTATTCGGACTTGTTTCGTACTTAGAATTATTCTGAAATTCTTCGCACATTAAAAATTATTTTTGTGGGGGGAAAAATGCATACATAAAAAGTCGTAGAAATATTTTTCAAATTGTTTTGACTTCGAAAAATGTTCAAAGTGTTAGTATTTTTTTTTAAAAAAAAATTCTGATGTTGCTGGTACTTAGAAAATTTCTATACTTTGAATAATTCCAAACTGTTTTGACGCAAAAAAAAGTTTTTTGTTTTCAAAAATTAAAAACTTTTAGAAACTGTTTGAACGTAACAAAATTTTCGAAGCTGAGAAAAATGGGTATATAACGAATCATAGTTGGCTGGTCTAGGAAAAATTTAAAATTTGTTTCGATTCTTGAAACATTTTCAAGTTGAATGTTTTTTTTTTTTTTTTTTTTTTTTTTTTTTTAAAAAATATGAAGCTGCAGGTACTTTGAAAAATTCTAAATTTGTTAAGGCTTAAGTAATTTCTGAAGTTGTTTGTACCTAGAAAATGTTTTAATTTGTTTCGATAAAAATTTTTTTTAAATTTTGAAACTTAAAATGATTTTTAAGTTGAGCATTTCTTGAAGTTCTTTTAAAATAACAGGTATATAAGGATTCGCAAAAGTCTGGAATTTTCAATTTTTTAAGACTTTGAAAAATATTAAAATTGTTTGTACTTAGAAAAATTACGTTGTAGGTACTTTTAAAAATTCTGAAGTTGTTTGTACTTTTAATAAGTTTAAAATTGTTTTTATTTTTGTAAAATTTTCAAGCTCTTAGCACTTAAAAAAAATTCTGAAGTTATGTGGACACAAACATTTTAAAACTGTTTTACTTAGAAATATTCTGATAATCTTAGAACATAGAAAAAATTTTAGTTGGAAAACGGGTAGATTTTAAGAGTTACTGAGACCTTATCAGTGGGGTTGAGCTCTCGTCCATACTGAGGTAGTCGGGAGTAGCAATAATCCTATAGAGGTTATCAATCTTTACACCCGACTACCTCAGTATGGACGAGAGCTCAACCCCACTGATAAGGTCTCAGTAACTCTTAAAATCTACCCGTTTTCCAACTAAAATTTTTTCTATGTTCTAAGATTATCAGAATATTTCTAAGTAAAACAGTTTTAAAATGTTTGTGTCCACATAACTTCAGAATTTTTTTTAAGTGCTAAGAGCTTGAAAATTTTACAAAAATAAAAACAATTTTAAACTTATTAAAAGTACAAACAACTTCAGAATTTTTAAAAGTACCTACAACGTAATTTTTCTAAGTACAAACAATTTTAATATTTTTCAAAGTCTTAAAAAATTGAAAATTCCAGACTTTTGCGAATCCTTATATACCTGTTATTTTAAAAGAACTTCAAGAAATGCTCAACTTAAAAATCATTTTAAGTTTCAAAATTTAAAAAAAATTTTTATCGAAACAAATTAAAACATTTTCTAGGTACAAACAACTTCAGAAATTACTTAAGCCTTAACAAATTTAGAATTTTTCAAAGTACCTGCAGCTTCATATTTTTTAAAAAAAAAAAAAAAAAAAAAAAAAAAAAAACATTCAACTTGAAAATGTTTCAAGAATCGAAACAAATTTTAAATTTTTCCTAGACCAGCCAACTATGATTCGTTATATACCCATTTTTCTCAGCTTCGAAAATTTTGTTACGTTCAAACAGTTTCTAAAAGTTTTTAATTTTTGAAAACAAAAAACTTTTTTTTGCGTCAAAACAGTTTGGAATTATTCAAAGTATAGAAATTTTCTAAGTACCAGCAACATCAGAATTTTTTTTTAAAAAAAAATACTAACACTTTGAACATTTTTCGAAGTCAAAACAATTTGAAAAATATTTCTACGACTTTTTATGTATGCATTTTTCCCCCCACAAAAATAATTTTTAATGTGCGAAGAATTTCAGAATAATTCTAAGTACGAAACAAGTCCGAATAAGTTGAAAATTTTTGAAATTCAAACTTCTGCGACACCTTATAGACCTTTTTTTTTCCTAGCTTCAAAACTTTTCACGTTCAAACAACTTCATAATCGTTTAAGGTAAAGAAAATTATAAAGTTTTTTAATTCATAAGAATTTGAAAAATTTTTTAAGTATCAACATTGTCAGAATTCTAAAATTCTAGTCTAAATAATTTAAGAAATTTCTAAGCTGAAACAAATTAAAAAAATTTCCATGAGCAAACTTCTGCTACTCGTTATATAGCTGTTTTGTCCATCTTCAATTAATTTCTATGTTTAAACATTTGCAGAATATTTCTAATTACAAACGGTTTGAAAATTTTTCAAAGTCAAAAGAATTTGAAAATTATTCAAAGTTAAAACAACTTCACAGAATTTTTCTAAGTAATAAACTTATCCGAGTTTTTGTCATTACAAAACATTTGAAAATTATTCCAAGAGCAAACTTCTGCTGTTTGTTAGATAAAAAATTTTTTCCAACTTTAAAAAATTTTCTATATTCAAACAACTTCAGAACTTTTCTAAAACCGACAGATTAAAAGATGTTCTTCGTACTACGAAGAATTTGAAAATTATTCAAAGTCTAAACAAAATGAAAATTTTTCTAATGATAAACTTCTGCTCCTCCATAAATACCTTTTTTTCCAACTTTAAAAACTCTCAAGTTCACACATCTTCAAAATATTTTCAAGTACAAAAAAAAAAAAAAAAAAAAAAAAAAATTATTCAAAGTACCAACAGCTTCAGAAATTTTCCAATTACTAACGTCAGAATTTTTCTAAGTGCAAACAGCTTGAAAATGTTTCTAACTTCCAACTTCTGTGACTTATAAACCAATTTCTTAAGAATATCAGAATTTTTCTAAGTGCCTATAATTTTCTAATTCTAAACATTTTCAGAATTTTTCAAAAACCAACAGATTCGGAATTCATCAAAGTATGAAAAATTTGAAAAATTTCTAACTCGAAACAGTACGAAAACTTTTCCATGGCCAAAACACCTGCTACTCCTTATATACCGGTTTTTTTTTCATCCTAAGTTCACTTAACTTTAGGGGGATTGGCAATTTGAAAATTTTTCCCAGTCCAAACAAGTTGAAAATTTTTCTGATTTCAAACACTTGCGACCCCTCATATTCATTTCAACTAAAAAAACAGTTTTTTATATTCAAATAATTTCAGAATATTTCGAAAACAGATAAAAAAAATTTTGAGAGTACAAATAATTTAAAAAATTTTCGAAGTCGAAACAATCAATTTGAAAGCAACATTCTGCGTTTTCTTATATACCCGTTTTTCCCCAATTAAAATAATTTATAATGTTCAAAGTATTTTAGAATAATTCTAAGTACAAAACAAGTCCAAATAGGCTGAAAATTTTTTCACTCCAAACTTCTGCTTCAACTTATATACCTTTTTTTTCTTTTTTTTTCTAACTGTAAAAATTTCCAAGTTCAAATAAGTTCATAATCGTTTCGGTACATAAAATTTTTAAATTTTTTAGTCAAAATAATTTGAAAATTTTTTTAAGTACCATCAACCTCAGAATTTTTCGAAGTCTATTTGAAATTTTTTTAAGGTCCAAAACAAATTTCTAAAACCAATCTTCTGCCACTCATTATAAATCAGTTTTTTTTACTTCAAAAAATTTCTATGCTTAAATATTTGCAGATTATTTTCAAGTACAAACAAGTTTAAATTTTTTAAAGTTCAAACAACGTCAGAATTCTTTTAAAGTACTAACAGTTTGAAAATTTTTCAAAGAATAAACTTCTGCCATTTGTTATATAGCAGTAAAATTTTCTATTTCAAATAACTGCAGAATATTTCTAAAACCATCAGATTTAGAATTTTTCAAAGTATGAAAAATTTTAACAAAAATTTTCTCTGTCAAAACAATAAACAACTTGAGAAATTTTCTAAGAACCAACAACATCGCAATTTTTCAAAGTGAAAGTTTGAAAGTTTTTGTTACTTACAGCGTCTGTGATGATTCTTTATTTTCGCACCTTTGTTTTTTAAGAACTTCAGAACTTTTAAAAACACCAACGACTTCTGAATTTTTCTAGTTCGAAACATTTTCAGAATTTTTCAAAGTACAAAAAATGGGAAAATTTTTCAACGTCTAAACCAGTTTGATAATTTTTTCACGGCAAAACACCTGCTACTCTTTCTATATGCGCATTTTTTCTAACTAAAAAAATTTTATGTGTACAAACAATTTCAGAATATTTTTGAAACCGGGAGGTTCAGAACTTTTCAAAGTACAAATAATCTGGCAATTTTTAAAAGTAAAAACAATTTGAAAAAGAAAAAAAAAATTCAATTTTTTCCAACTAAAATATTTTTTCTAGGTTCCAACAATTTCAGAATTTTTCTAGGTTCAAACAATTTCAGAATTTTTCAAAGTACAAATAATGAGAAAATTTTTCTAAGTCGAAACATATTGAAAATTTTTCTAAGATCAAACTTCTGCAACTCTTTAAGCACCTTTGTTTCCAACTTCGAAAATTTTCAAATTTGCGAGACCTCAAAAGATTTCTAATTTTGAAAAATTAAGAATTTTGGATAATTTGAATTTTTAAAAATTAGTTTTGGAAAAATTCTAAATTTTTTTCAATGTGAAAACTATTTGAAAGTTATTCAATGCCCAAACAACTTCGGAAATTTTCTAACTACCAATAACATCAGAAATTTTCTAAGTACAAACACTTTGAAAAGTTTTCACTTTGTATACTTAGAACTTCTACAAATCCTTATATACAAGTTTTTCCAACTAAAAAAATTTTCTATGTTTTTACAACTTCAGAATATTTCTAAACACAAAAAATTTGAAAGTCATTCGAAGTCAAAACAATTTGAAATTAAACAATTTCATAATTTTTCTAAAACCTGCAGATTCAGAATTTTTCAAAGTAAAAATAATTCGAAAAATTTTTAAATTCGAAACAAGTTGAAAATTATTCAAGGCACAAACTTCTGCTACTCCTTAAATACCTTTTTTTCAACTTCAAAAATTTTCAAGTGTCCTAAACTTCAAAATATCTCTACGTGCAAACATTTTGAAGATTTTTCAAAGTCAAAACAGTTTGAAAATAATTCAATGTAAAAACAACTTCAGAAATTTTCTACCAACAACACATCAGCATTTTTCTAAGTTTGAAAATTCCTAAAATTCCAAACAAGTTGAAAATATATTTTACTACCATACATCCATTGTTTGAAACTAAAAAAAATTCTTTGTTCACACTACTTCAGAGTATTTCTTAGTGCAAAAAAAGTTTATAATGTTTCAAACTCAAAACAATTTGAAAGTTATTCATAGTACCAACAACATCAGAAATTTTCTAAGCACAAACAGTTGGAAAATTTTTTCCTAACTTCAAACCTCTCCGATTCCTTATACACCTGTTTTTTCCAATTAATTGTTAAAGCTTAACAAAAAGCGTCAAATTGCATTAAAATTATATAATAATAAGGTAAGTTTAATATAGAAAAGTATTTTAAGTCATAGAAATATTTTTCTGAAAAAAATGGAAAGTATAATAAATGAAATAAATAATAAGTAAAAAATAAAGGACATTTTTTTTCTAACTAAAAAAAATTTCTATGTATGAACAACTTCAGAATCTTTCTAAAACCAACAGATCCAGAAATTTTCAAAGTATAAATAATCAAAAACATTTTGATAGTCAAAAACAATTTGAAATAATAAATAAAAACTTGCGCAAGTTCTGGTATACCCGTTTTTCCCAACTAAAATAATTTTCTATGTTAAAACAACTTCAAAATTTTTTAAAGTACACATAATTTAAACATTTTTCAAAGTCGAAACAAATAGAAAACTTTTCTAACAGCAATTTTCTGCAACTCTTTAAATATCGTTTCTCCAACTTCAAAAATTTTCTAAGTACCAATAACATCAGAAATTTTCTGAATAGAAACAGTTTGAAAATTATTCCAACTTTAACTACCAATCAGAAGAGTTGTTGTATACACATGATTAAAAACGAGACATATTTTTCGAAAATTCCATTTATAGAGTAACGTTATGAGTTTATTTAACTTTCATGGCTTAATATCAAAGACGCCAGTATTTTTATCTATATTTCCGAAAACTTTCTTAATTGAACGAATTTTAACGGAGAATGTTAAAGGATCATAATTACACTATATCACTGATAATGAGTAGACAAATTTAGGATATTAGCTCATATACCATTTCATTCAACTGAATATGTAAAGTTACCACTTAGAATGATTATTACACATTTACTGTATCAAATAATTAAATATAAACATCCTGACTATGAAACTATTTCATCAGTTTAGAATTATTAGACATATCATTTAAAAATAATAAAAATGTCATCTCTAAAGAAGGGTTCATTTAGAAATTAAATCAATGTAATCATAATATTTTATTGGGAAAATAATAATTGACACAATAATAAAAATATGATGATCACATAAAAAAGTGCTGGGAAAAAAAAAGAAAAAAAAAACGTTCCTCATCACATTAGCGATCAACTCACTGAGAAAACTAATTAAAACGTTAAACGTTTCGAACCAAACGTTAGAGAAAAACGTTTAAAGCATGACATGTTTAAAAAATGTCTTTTCGAAAATTGCAGATTTCGGGAAAACATGAAAACTATTGTTTCAAAAAATCATGAATTACTTTCGATTACAACTAATAAACTAGCCCTTTGTCCTCTAGATGATAAGCGGTACATATTAGAAAACGGGTGTGACACTTTAGCACACGGTCACTTTAAAATCGGGGGTTCTTAATTGTTTATTTATTATTTTAAAATTTAGCGTAGCAAACTTCACTTCCCATTTAAATAAATTATTATTTATTTTATTTCCCCCCTATTTATTTGTACATAAAATGTATGTGAGAAAGACTTGTCTTTATTGTTACAACAGTTTTATTATTTATTGTCTTCAACCAGCTACAATCAGCTATAAAAGGATGTATGTAATTGTGTAAAGTATCTTTTTATTCAATAAAAATCTGTTTATCTTTCTTTTTTGACTTTATTATTTCCTTTCTATTTCATTACACGTATAGAAACAAGTAAAATGGGATGATCTTTTTATTTACAGCGGACAATGAAAAAATGTATAAAGAAATATGAAAATAACTATATAATAAAAATATAGATAGGAGTGAAAACGAGAAAAAATATCTAAGAACTAAGTGAATAAAGAAAAGGACAAAACTAAAATAATAATAAATTTAAAAGAAATGAAAAAATTATTAATAATAAAAAAAATACTTACTAGACAAAATTACTTGCAAGTGTAAAATAAAATGCAATAAATATTTTCATATATTTGATAGTTTAATTGCTTATAAATGAGTCTAATTTTGCTCATTAATACTCTAAGAAATAATAAATGGGTTATAATTAAAATATGTAAAAAGAGAAATGAAACTTTTATACTTGAGAGATACTTCTTTATTTTAAAACAAAGTTGAGAAAAGTTACATTGTTCAATGGAGATGCACAAAATCTTATATTTCTTTAAAGTGGATGTGTTTTCATGGTACAACGGTTAAGCGTGCTGCTCAATCGCTGTGCCATGAAAACATTTTGTAATTGTTAGGTTGTTGGTTCGAAACGCATCTTAAAATATCTGTATTTATATATTACCTTAGAAAATTATTCAGTTTATATAAGAAAAAAGAAAATAAGATGCTTGCTATTTCATACACTAGATGTCAGCATGAGTACTCCATTTTTCACATTTTAAAAGAGTATAGATTCTAAAACTTTAGTACTTATTTCACTCACCAGATGGAGTCACGAGTATTAAAAAAATATACTTAATTTAATTTTAAACAGAACAGTAGCACCAATAGAAATTAAGTGAGGTATAGCTCTCATCCTATAGTCAAGAGGACATCGATCCGAAGTGGGGTTGAACGCTCATCCCATAGAACTAGAGTAAAAGAGGACATCGACCCAAAGTGGGGTTGAACGCTCATCCCATAGTAAAAAAAAAGTGGGGTTGAACGCTCATCCCATAGTAAAAAAAGTGGGGTTGAACGCTCAATTTTCCCCTACTATTGATTTTAAAAATTAATTTTATAGCTTACAAGTTTTTTAAATATTCACTTTATAGGTGTTTTAAATATTTTTATAACATTAAATGTTAATAAATTAAATGCTGGAACTGTATTTAAATAGCAAATCTTTTACATCCGAAACTAATTTCGAATAACATAAATCATTATTTTCTGCAGGGAATATAAAAACGATGGCGCTACATCATTTTTAGCGTATTTCTGATTAGATTTGTTGGTAACTCGATCCGGTGTTGCGAAGCATGTTCAGCATTTTGTTCTCACCCATTATAGCGTATTATATAGCGTATACATAATTCTAGGTAATAAATAATTGATTTGAAACATTAGTTTTATAGTTTGTAAATTTTTTAATATTTTTTTAACATTAAATGTAAATAAATTCAATGTTAAAATTGTATTTAAATGACACTTCTTTTACGTCCGAGAATAATTTTGAAGAAAAGAAATTAGTGTTGTCCCCGAAAAATATAAGCAATCTTTTTACATCATTTTTAGTGTATATCTGATTCGATTTGTTGGTTATTCGATCCAGTGCTGTATACGCTGTAATAGATGAGAACAAATTGAGATTAAATTGCGAAACATAATATTCTGTGTATGAAATGATTTTAAAGTTAAATTTTACAGTTTGCAGGTTTTTTTAAGTATTTTTATAACATTAAATGTTAGTAAATTGAATGTTGAAATTATATTTAAATCCTGCTTAAAAAATTTTTTCACGGGTAAGGTTTCGTCGATTAGATTTGTTGGCCATTTGTTCCGACGCTGTGTTTATTATAATTACTGAGAACAAATTCGGGATTGAATTGCGAAGCGAAATTATTATATGCAGTAAGTAATTGATTTTAAAGATTAATTTCATAGCCTGTAGGTTTTTTAAGTATTTTTATAGCATTAAGGTTTAAAAGATTGAATGTTTAAAAAAAGAAGTTAGCTCATTTTTCTCCTAATGCTTTGAGTTGATAAAGAAAATAAAACGAAAACACGTCTAATTGTGTATATCTCAAAGTGGGTTGAATTTTAAGAATATTTAAAGTTGTTAAGGTTTGAATAGGGGAAAATGCTATTTGAGTTTTTATTTAAGCAAGGTTAATTTATAACTAAACGATTCTTTTCGGTCTTGTGGTCCTTAAAATAGAGTTTTAAAATATTAATCATTTTAATCGTACTTTTATATAAATTTTTTTTGTTACCTACTAATCTGGTAGTTGTCTGGTAGTTTATATACATATTTGTTACCTACTAATCTGGTAGTTGTCTCGAAAGTGTGGTAAAATATTTTCCAAAGAAAAATCATTTTCGTGAGCAAAATCTCCTATATAAATGTCATCAAAGTCTCTTAAAAGTATTCATAAGTTCATGACAAATTTACAAAATAAAAAAATAACTCACACGATACCTTATTAAATTATGTATTCGTAAATTTGGATTCTGGAAATTTCAAATTCTTGGAAATAATGGAATTTAAAATTAGAAACTTCGAATAATATAATATGATCGACATGTATGGAATTAAAGGTGCCCTCAGGTACCATAAAATGTTGATTCATTTCAAAAAATTTTTTAAATCATCCAAAACGCCTTTAAAACCTATACGGTATCATTTTAAGTTACGCGTTGGACAAAACTCATTTTGAGTTCCTGTCTTCTAAACTTGAATTTTGGTTGAAATCTGATATTTATACGATTAAAACATATCACTAAAATGTTTTTAAGAAGCCTGCATTAGCTAAAATAAAGAAATTAATCATAATCTTTGTTTTAAACGCTAGTAAGGCACAATTAATTTTGTCCTTACTACCATTTAGAAACACCAGTTTCACATACTTTGAAACTGTCCAATGTACAGTTCTAGTACTAATCGAAGCTAAAGCACATTTTTTCATTTCGTTTGATCCTCCTAAAAGGATTTATTTTCCTTAAAAAAACTGTATTTGATCTTATAGAAAATGAGATTTTGTTAACTATTCAACTTAGTTTTATTTTTAAATGCGTTTACTGCAGGATTCAATTTTGCAATAAAATTGATTGAAAAAAAAATTGCATAATCATATGCCTTCATCAAAACCAAAAATGGTACCTTAATCATCGAAACCAAAAATGGTACACAACACAGAAAATAGCATATATTGTTGCATGAGTCAAGCACATATACTAAATGTAGAAATTTCTTCTTTAAGTAGTGAAAATATTTACATTGGTCTCATGTTACATACCATCTAAGATACTTATCTGCATTATTCGGATCTCTTCTAACATTGTGACTTACCCAGCAAACACAACATTTAAGGCCTGATAACGGGCCCATATACAGTGACCGATAGCACTTTCATCGGCCCAACACAGTTGGCCGTATCGGCCGCGGCAAAAAAGTGTCCGGCCGGCCGGCAGCTGGAGCCGATACCGTCAATGATGTCGGGTCGATGTCGGCCATTTGACACATTTAAATCGGGCCATTCTTGTCAAGTGCATATCGGGATTGTATCGGCTGTTTTCAGTTGTCCAGAAACATTAAAATTTCCCCGATAGAGACCCAATATTAAAATGACGCCGAATTATAATGGACCAATATCGGCTGCTTTCAGCTTTCCGATAGTGACCCATCATAAAAAAGGATATTAATTTGTATTAAGCCAACAAGTAGCCAATAAATTTCCACAATGGACCAATATCGGCTGTTTTCAGTTTCCGATAGTGACCCATCATAAAAAAGGATATTGATTTATAGTGAGCCAACAAGTAGCCAATAAATTTCCATTAATGGTTATATTTTCTTCTTTAACTTTTCTCAGTGTTAATACTTTTTACTTAGGACTCTCGTTTGTAGAAGCTATGTTATTCTGATAGCAACTTTTTCCCTCAGTGCCTGATAGAGCCAGTATATTTGAAGGTGCATTTTTATTTAATTATAATGAAAACTTTTACTTTTTTAAAGTAGTTATATTTCTTTTCTGGGATACTTATAGGAAACATTTTAACCAAAACAAAGTGCTTTGAAAAAGGGTGGTATTGAATGTAACAACAAAAATTTCTTTAAAATGTAACTTAGTATCGAATTTTAGTAGAAATAAAAGTAAACTCTCCTTTTTTTATATTTATAAGTATACTAACCCTTTTGTGTTTTATGATGGAAGATTGTAATATAGTAAATTATAGTTTGATCGATTCATCTTACAAAAATATTATAAAAGATTTGATTTTTTTATATTCTTTTTTGTAGTTTAATTTAGAACTTATATTTAATCTATTATTTTTTGTATCAACTATGTTTATGAAAAGTTGAGATATTAACTTTCCTAATCTTATTTAAAAACAATTTTAAAAAAATGTAAAATGAGAGTTATAAATTATCTTCTAAGTATTAAGTAAAATTCCTTTGTGTTATTGTAAAGTATATAGCTTAGTTATATCATTTATTTTTTGTTTAATAATTAATATCAGTTTTAAAAAATTTAAATTGCTGTAAACAATTTTATTTTAGGTTTTGTTTCTCCTTAAGTAATTTTTAATTTTAAGTGGTGATCACATGTTAATTGTAAATACACATTATTTTCAATATAATTGCATGGTTAATGTAAGTATATTTATTTAATGTTAGTGTTTATAATTATCAATTAAATAAGAAGTAAACAAATCAAAGTTGAAGGAAATTTATTTCATGAATATATGAAGGATTTTGCAGAGAAATGCTTTCAGAAATTTGTTTCATTCATGGTATTATAAATAATAAAAGTATAATACAGTTTATTTCAGAAAAAATTAATCAAATTTCCGAAATGTTCTCCAGGATTTTTCTTCTTTTATTTCTCCCACCTTCTCGATCTCCAGCATATCGAAGCCACCTTTTCACAGCATCTTCTACTGATGCCTGCGTGACGTTCTGGAATTTACTTCGCACTGCACCTATAAATCAATTTAAGTGTTTAATATGTTTTCCATATAAGATAAACAGTGAAAAAAAATTTAGAGAAATTATCATTTGCATTTTAAAATATTAATCAATACTTATTGTAATACTAATTATATTAATTACTATATATTATTAATTAATACTTATAACTCGATCCAACCTTAAACTACACTAAACTTATTTAAAAACTATTCCAAAAAAACATTTTAAAAAAATTAATTTTTATAAAAATTTTGGTATGGTAATGGTACGGTTTTATATTATAGTATTATATACAAGTCATATTAGGTATAATTTAAAAAAGAACCAAGCTCAGAATATCGACGAAACCAATCGAATTTAATGTAAAAAATGAATTTAAAAATGCGATTTTAAGAGTTCCTTAGTTGAATATCCTTTTAACGAAATAGAAAAAAGGTAAATTATCTATAAACACAGGTAGGTATTAAAGGTATTAGTCAGAACTGCGAAAACTATTCAGAAACTGACCGAATTACTTCACCGACAATGACCAAATTAATAAAAATGAAAGAATAATTTTAAATTTATTTGACTTGATATTTTTTGTTGGATTTAATGGCAACTTTTCATTATTAGTATTTATTAGTTTACAGACTGACAGAATGACAGACAGAAAAACAGAATGTCCAGTTTAATTTAAAATAATGGTTAATGATAAACCAATCAGAAAATTATGTTACTATTCTATTACTCATTTTATGAAGTTAATCCATTTCTAATATCTAAATTTTTAATTCTATTATCTTAAATTCTAATTTTATTATCTTAAATAAAAGAATAGGTACTCGTGTGAAATTTCATCATTTATCCGAATGTATTATTAGTCATGGCTAGATCAAAATCACAATCTAAACTGTAACATTTAGAAGAGCTTTTTCTGGATCCTCAGATCAAAAAATCGCATGCAATAATACATGATGATGCTTCCCAAGATAGCTGTTTCAGATCCTCATAATTTCATAAAAAAGGAGAAGTTGATAAATTTCATATTTTTATAAAAATAATTAGTTATTTTACACTTAAAACTTGATTACAAATCAAATAAATTTTTATACAGAAATATTTTAAAAGAAACTATTACGAATTAGAAAATTATCCAGCTATTTTAAATAAAGCACTATAGAAGGAATTTTTAATAAATATGCTATTGAAGAATTTTCATTCTTTTTTACTCATAGTTATAGTTTTTACAGGACAGCAAAAGATGAGAACAAGTAAGTGTATAATAATTAAATAAAAGTTCACAGTCAAACAAGTTAACCATAATTTTTTTATAAAAATTTTCAATAATTCTTTCCAAGTACTTCTCAGCCACTTAGCTTAAATATTCAAGCTTAAGCAAAATAAAAATTTTCTAGTTTACAAAACAAATAAATAAAAAATTAAAAAAAGATGGTTTGTGTTGTATTTAAGAGAAACAAGATGGGCATTTTAATTTATATAATGTAAATAATAATAAAGTTATGTTATGCAAATACAACACTGATACTAATTGCATACTTAATCAATTGCATACTGATGCAAACAATCTATTCAGCACGTATTGTGACTGACAAATGTTAGACAAAAGCATGAAGTTCTGATTATGTTTCTGATATTCCTTGCAAAAAGCTTTATGTTTTGAAGAGATATTTACTCTCAATAAATCCTAAATGGTAATCTTCAATATCACAAATTGATTTGAAATATAAATGTATTCATTTGGAAAATTTTTATACTTTCACAAACATTTATCATCTTAATTATTTTTTTTAATTTGAAAGTATTTTTTATTTGGAAGAAAAAAAATGAATTTTTGAACACAAAGGGGAAAAATAAATTGAGTTTTTTTTTTCAGTACCTCTCCACGAGATGGCGCTGTCATAAACAACAAGATGTTTAAGAGTTAAAAATAACGCACACATATTAAAAAGTTATTATATTTTTCAAGCTTTAATTTTTTTTCTTCTTTTTTAAGTACAGTAAATAAGCCAAAGTTTAAATGCTTCACATTTGAGGAAAAATTTCAATTTCAATTTATATTCACTGCCATATATTATTATTTGGGTTTCATAATGGACCTATAACTTAAAACAATAAGCTCTTAAAAAATATCAATTTGCTGAGATTTTTTTTCACTTAATTGAAAGTAATCAATTTAAGAATGATTCTTAAAATTGTTAAATTTTTATATGAACATACATAAAGATAATATACATTCGAGTAATATTTTAGAAATTATAAAACTAAATCACAAAAATTTTTCCTTTCACTAAACTTTCTACATATTGATATAACATTTACTTTGCAAATTATTTAATGGAAACCACCTTATTTAACAACAAAACTCCTAACAATGATATTTTATTCCCCAAATTAAGTGCTTAAGTCTAAAAATATTAAATTTTTTAATTATAATTAAAGAAAAATGTTAAGATAATAGTTAAGATAAAAGAAAATGTTTGCTGAGTTTATAAACTGAAGTTTATAACATAAAATGTACTGAATATTTATAATTTATAACATAAAATAATACCTGCAATTAATTGTATTATCCGTGGATATTCTTGGATCGATCTTTTCATTGATGTCCCGACCCAATTGAGGGTTTTAGCCAATTCATTTAAAAAAAGGTTAGTCAAAATCCTGCGGCAATTATCTGCTGCGTCTTTCCCTCCAAATCGTTCCGAAATGTTTCAGCTGAAATTAACATTGCTGAACTTACTAATTATAATAGTAAACAAAACTTAATAAAATAAGTAATAAAAACAACTTAGTAAATGAAACTTAATTTTCAAAAATAGATTATAGTGTCTGTGCATTTAATATAAAATAATTTCACTTAACAAAGAAAAATGTGAAACAGTTTTAGAATAACAGACCTCATTATTTGGAGTAAATATAGCTGCAAACAATTGTGATTTCATTGACTTATAAAAATAAGCAATAAATCTATTCACTTTCATCCCCCACCCCCAATAGTAGCTAAAAGAATTTTTAAATTTGTTATTTTTTAATTAAGATAATACAATCCTGACTCATTCTAATATTTTAAAATTATAAATAAGTTCTTAAACTTTACACACTAAAAAATGACAGATTTTGTTTACAAAATTCTTCCTGTATTGACAATGCATATATTATTTTAATTAAAAACTTATTACAAATTTACGTAAATTTGACATTTCAAAATGAAAAGTTCATTTTAGTTTAAAAAAATTACTAAGACTGAAAAAGTTTCTAATTAGTAATTCTAGTTGATTTCTAATTCCAGTTGATTAATTTCTAATTGAAATAAGCAAAAATAAATGAATTAATTAATAAAAAAATTCGAATTTTAATGCTATAAACAAAAAATATATATCTAAAACAGAATTCGACATTAGTAAACAAACAACAATGAACTATTTCCCTTTATGAGGCAGAAGCTAAATTGCAAAATAATTTATTAAAAATAGAGCCAAAGCTAATTATTACAATTGAATATTTTTATTTCAAAACAAGCTATTATAGATATTTATATTCTAAAATTAAATAAAGAATTTTTATTTTATTTTATTATTTTTTTATTTGGAAAAAAAATTATAAAATTTTAAAGGGGAGAAAAAATTAAGTTTTTTTCAATATCTGTCTACGAGATGGCGCTACCATAATCATTTTTTTTTTTTTTTTTTTTAAATTTTAATATGGTAAATGTTTTTGTGTTTAAATGTTTTAGATTTGAAGAAAAGCTTCAATTTCAATTTACATTCACTATCTTATCTTATTATTTGGGCTTTAGAATGAACATATAACTTAAACATTAAATAGTTAATAAACTTTTTCAAAAAAAAAAAATGCATCTTTGCTGAGATTTTTATCACTTAAATAAAAATTATCAAAATTAAAGAATAATTCTTAAAACTTTTCAATATTTATGAACATACATAATGGTAAAATGCATTCGAGTAATATTTTAGCAATTAAAAAACAGAAACAAAAAAACTTTTTTTTTCACTAAACTTTCATTCCCCAAATTAAGCGCTTGAAACTAAAAATATTACTCTTTTAATCTAATTAAGAAAAATGTTAAGATAATAGGTAATTATTTTAGAATGTTTGCTGAGCTTAACAACTTAAATTTATAACATAACATGAACTACATCTGTAAAATTCATAGCATAAAATATTACCCGCAATTACTTGTATGATCCTTGGATACTCTTGGATTATGGGAATGCCTTTACCAATTCAATGTAAAAGTGGTTGCTCAAAATTCAGCGACAATTATCTGCTGAATCCCTTCCTCTAATCGTTCCGAAGTTCTTTTAGCTGAAATTAACAATGTTGAACTTACTAATTTTAATAATAGTAAACTAAACTTTCTAAAATAATAAAATAATTTCATTAAACAAAGAAAAACGTAAAACAAAGTTTTAGAGTAACAATATAAAAAACAAACAATAAATCTATTCAAATTCTTATTCATAGTTATAGTTTTTGCATGACAGTGAGTGTATAATAATTGAATAAAAATTGTCGAAACAAGTCAACCATGAATGTTTATAAATATTGTCAATAATTCTTTCCAAGTTCTACTCAGCAACCTAGTTTAAATATTCAAGCTTAAGCAGAATATGAATGTTCTAGCTTGCAAAATAAATAAATATAAAAAGATGGTTTGTGTTTTATTTGCGAGAAACAAGAGGGAAATTTTTATTTATTTAATATAAATAATAATAAAATTATGGTATCAAAAACAACACTGGTTATTACGGAAAATTCTCTAAACATTTCCTAACTTCAAAACATTTATAAACTTATTACTTTTTTATTTGGAAAAAAAATTATAAAATTTTAAAGGGGAGAAAAAATTAAAGTTTTTTTTTCAATATCTGTCTACGAGATGGCGCTACCATAAACATACTTTTTTTTATTTTTTTTTATGGTAAATGAGTCAAAGTTTAAATGTTTTAGATTTGAAGAAAAGCTTCAATTTCAATTTACATTCACTATCTTATCTTATTATTTGGGCTTTAGAATGAACATATAACTTAAACATTAAATAGTTAATAAACTTTTTCAAAAAAAAAAAATGCATCTTTGCTGCGATTTTTATCACTTAAATAAAAATTATCACAATTACAGAATAATTCTTAAAACTTTTCAATATTTATGAACATACATTATGGTAAAATTCATTCGAGTAATATTTTAGCAATTAAAAAACAGAAACAAAAAAACTTTTTTTTTTCACTAAACTTTCATTCCCCAAATTAAGCACTTGAAATTAAAAATATTACTCTTTTAATCTAATTATAGAAAAATGTTAAGATAATAGGCAATATATTTTAGAATGTTTGCTGAGCTTAACAACTTAAATTTATAACATAACACGAACTACATCTGTAAAATTCATAGCATAAAATATTACCCGCAATTACTTGTATGATCCTTGGATACTCTTGGATTATGGGAATGCCTTTCCCAATTCATTGTAAAAGTGGTTGCTCTCAAAATTCAGCGACAATTATCTGCTGAATCCCTTCCTCCAAATTGTTCCGAAGTTTTTTAGCTGAAATTAACAATGTTGAACTTACTAATTTTAATAATAGTAAACTAAACTTACTAAAATAATAAAATTATTTCATTAAACAAAGAAAAACGTGAAACAGAGTTTTAGAGTAACAGTATAAAAAAAAAAAAAATTAAATCTATTCAAATTCTACCCCCCCCCGGTAGTAGCTAAAATGATTTTTAAATTTGTTATTTTTTAATTAAGATAATACAATCCTGATGCATCATCTAAATGTTAGTCTATTATTTGAAAATAATGTGAATAAGTTCTTAACTCTGTTTACTTTACACACACAAAAAAAAAAGTTTCTGCTTAAGATATTTCTTCTGAATTGACAATACATATATTATTTTAATTTAAAACTCATTACAAATTTAAATAAATTTAACATTTCGAAATGAAAAGTGATGCTTGCTTCAATCATCTTAGCTAAAAAAAATTACTAAGACTGAAAAAGATTAAATATCTTTGATTAGTTTCTAAATGAAATAAGTAAAAATAAATGAATTAATTAATAAAAATTTTTTGAATTTTATTGTTACGAACATTTTATTATATATATATATATATATATATATATATATATATATATATATATATATATATATATATATATATATATATATATATATATATATATATATATATATATATATATATATATATATATATATATATTGACATATATTTTGACAATAAGGAATCCAAATATGTAAAAAAAAATATATGTTTATTCAGAGAAAGTACGTTTTTGTGTCTGATTTCGTAACTTAATTAATAGTTAGCACTAACTAATTAGCATATTTGAGGTCACCTCCAGGAACCATTAAGATTGACACTTAGTTCACGAAAATCCGATCATTAGAATGAAAATTATTCAGGGTGATATCTTTTTTTTTTTTGCTGTCTGTACATCATTATTAATGTTAAAACTAATTTCGATAAATGAATCAATAATCAGATTGATTAAATTTTAACAAAACCATTTTAAATAGGAAAAAATGAATTTCGGCACTTAATATACAAATTTTCTTTAAAAAAATTTAAATTCATGAAATTATTTTAATAAATCATTTCAAACATGAAGAATTAAATTTATGCTTCAAATTAAGCATTTTCATTTTAAAAACAGTTGTTTATGATAGCTACAATCATCAATATTATCTTAATACCGTAAAAAATAGTGAATGTTAAATTAATTTTAAACAAATTTAAGACATTGTATTTTAGTATTGTTTATTTTTATATACATAGTGCATTATAAACAATTACAAACATTTCAGTCTTATGGCTTTGCGGCAATAACAATCCAATCTTCTTTCAATAATAATGTAACTGTTTTGCTCCGAAAGGAAAAAGGTTTAGTTTTAATTAGCAAATTTAATGTTTCCAGCTTTAAAATGGCTGACCAATATAATTTTTGAGAAGTAAGGTAAGCAAATTGATCAAATAAATGGATGACAAGTCTTAATTCAAAATGCAAGGCTTTTTTTTTTTTAGTTACAAATTTAAATGACAATCATTTTGTCTTAAAAAAAGGCAATGTTTTGGAAATGATTGATGTAATTAATTGAAATTCCTTTTAATTAAATGACAGTATATCTTATAACATTAAAATATACAATATTTCTCAATTAGAATTATTTAAACTCATAGTATATTTTAAAACATTCTAGCATTGTAGTGCAGTTTATACATGAGCATGCAAAAAAATTATAACGGTTTTAAGTAAAATAAATAATTTTAAAAATGTTTGTCTTAATTAACATTCATTTCAGAAATTTCTAAAAACTTTTAATTCAGAAGCATTTGAAATTACTTACCCGAAATAAACGTTCTTCCTTGACGAGAATTTTTCCGGGAATCTCACTCCTTTTTAGAACTTGGCAACTACTCAGACTGAAAACCGCCAGTTCATAAATGGACCACACATTTGAATGTCTTCCGATTGGGTATATCTTTAAAACCCCGTTTAGGAGGAGGGGTCTCCTTCTAAGGGTTTTTTCTTTTTTGAACACTATTTTACATTCTTTCCAACATTAAACTCGTAATTTAAAATTTTTTAAATATTTTCCTTTTTGATATGTAATTAATAAATTCATTAGAATAAATTCGTAAGTTCGCCACTAAATTGTTAGAGGAAAATTTTGCTATCCGCTTTCGAGAAATATCAATAGCCTTTTCTCGCTTTTATTAAATACCTAAAATATTTATCTTTTCGCAATGAAAGGTATATATATATATATATATATATATATATATATATATATATATATATATATATATATATATACAGTCGGACTTCTATTTAACGAACTTTTCTTTGAGATCCACTTTTCCTATTTTCCGAAATATTTTAGAACATTTCAAACTTGTTAGAGTATTTTATGGGGGAAAGACCTTGAATTAATTTTTGAAGCCACTGCTTTATGTAATGTTTTACTGCTTCCCTTAAAAGTTATTTTAGAGAAAGTGGTAAAGCCCATTTCCCTTTTTGTTCGCATTTGAAACGAAAAACTCAGTTAACGGATTTTATCAGTAGCAATTAAACTTGAGAACGCATGTTCTAATGTATGTTTAAAATTACTTTTATAATAAATGCAGCAATAATTTTATATATGATTTTATCTTTTTTTTTTTTCTAAATGAAAATGCATGTAGCATGATAGTGTAACACAGGATAATGTTTTGCTCTATTCTTGCTATCCATGCAGATTTCTTTTATGGTTAAGATTTATAAAATAAATATTAGATACTAGTTTGCAAGATAAAGGTGCATCAATTGCTATTTTAATTATGCCTAGCGTTTATGAATTTAAAACCAGTTTTGTGTTGTTCAGTTGACTTAAATTACTTAAACAATTTCGTTGTTTAAGTATTTTAAAAGGTGATTTTCTATTTAACGAATTTTCCATATAACAAACTTATTATCGGGATTTAGCGACTTCGTTAAATAAAGGTATATATATATATATATATATATATATATATATATATCAGATACACCTCTTGTTTCTAACGCAAATATTTATTAAATTTTTAATAAAAACCAACAATAAGTAAAAGCTTACTTGCTCAGAATTATTTTTGGCATCAAAGAAGAGTAATTGGTTTATTCATATTTATAAAAAAGAAAAGTGTAAGGTGCATAACAAGTTCAAGGTAAGATTATAATGTCCAGCATGTAGCAATTTAATTACCCATTCTAAAAAAAATATTTTACCCGCTCAAACTAAAAGAATTTATTTAATAATTGTTTTAATAATTGAAAAAATAATCATTATCATTCGTTAATTATAAGGGATTTTAAACAGAGAAAATATAAAATATTTTATGAATAAGTTGATTACGTTAGAGGAAAGGAGGCTAGTATGGACATTTTATACAAATTTGTCAAAAGCGCTTATTAAATATTTTTAAGTCATGGAGCATTTTTTTAAAACATGACTTGGTCGCATTACTACATTCTGGCTGATATGTGGAGATAAAAAGGTATAAAGTTTTTTTTTTCTTTCTCCAAAATTTTTTTTTTAAATGTTGTTTTCGCACACACTAGCCCCACTACACAGGGCTAGAGTGGATAATCTTGGTATCTTGTTAAGTAAGCATTTATTTTAATTCAGATAGGTATATCTAAAAACAAAATGAAATTATTTATAATACAAGCCATATTAGGGAATAAGTATAGACATATATAACTCAAAATACTAATTCGTAAGATCACTTTTCACTATACTAAGAAAGAAATTTTGAATGCACATCAATACGTTTGAAAATCATTATTAAATTTGGTTGATTTTCTAAATATTTTAAATTAATTTAACTTCTTTTAAAAAATTTAAGTGTCAACTTTAAATGTATATTGAGACACACAGTCCTGGTAGTTCTGCATATCGCTGGAGATTGAAGCATGATAGCTATTTTTTTTTTCTTTGAAATTTAAGAAATTTTTTTTTTTTAGTAAAGATAAAAGGGCAATGATTAAAATAACGATATTCATAGCTATATTTAAAGATTGAACAACATAGTCTTGAAATGTATAAACAACTCTATCATCATAATGCCCCCATTTTTAATTACTGAAAAGCGAAGAAACCTGACAACCACTTAGTTGTTAACTATTATTAAGTATTTGTAGTTATTGATTTCCTTTTATCAAGTTTTTGAGGGAACTAACCCGTATATGCATGGAGAGGAAAATCACAAAAACCTCCCTCGTTTTCCAGAAAAATAAAATTAAAAATTTCCCGAGAATTAAAATATCAAGACCAGATTTAAAATTTTACATCTGTATACATCGGCCTTTTTTCGCGATACAATTTCTTTTGTTAATTGCAACCCTAGTGTTAAACTTTATTATGGAGGGATGCTGCATTTACACAAGTTCTAAATAATTCATTAAGTGTCTCTGTCTTCTAAGAGTTTCCGTATGCTGTCTTTAGGCAACTGTTACATTCTGATTTATAGAGCTAAATTTTTAAGGAGATTTACGGAATATAGGACGGAAGGAACAAATATCATTCCACAGCAATAGTTTGATAATTGTTTATTCTTTGACCACTTTATGGGTAACTAACCTCACTGAGGTTGAAAATATTACTGGGGCTCGGTGAGTGATAGCGGACACAAAGTCCAGTAATAAAGAGTTTTTTTTTTTTTTTTTTTCCGAACTTTTGCTTCCGTTACCTTTTTAATTATTTATTAGTAATTCTCACCAAATTATGTGTTCATTGAGCAAATGCCCGGAGTTCAAGATAAAAACTTTGTAAAGAAAAATTATTTAACAAAAATATTGAACTGAAAATAAAGAAATAACTATCTCATCTTCCGGATAAAATAAAAGTAATTTCTTTAAATAGTTGTGTGCAAAAAAGTTATTTAAAAATAGTAAATAGAAAATGAAGGAATTCTTTATCCAATTTTCTGAATAAAATAAAAGTTATTTCTTGAAGTGGTTATATGTAAAAAAAAATTGCTCGAAATCGCAACTAACTGTTATATTTTTTAGGTGATTAAAAATTGATGTGATGCCTAGCAATAATAATAATAATAATAGTTTTTTTAATTTTTTTTTTTTATCATTCTTATTTAAAGCATCTCTCGCAGCTCTCTTCGAACCGTGACCTTCAGAAATGTCTCTGTGCCCTTTGGCAAGGCATCTACGTCTACATTAACAAAACCATAGTGTTCCCCCCTTGGCCAAAGGATCCCCCTTGTCTTGTTCCTAGTCTTCAAATAAGGCAGGGCCGTTTTCTGAGAATCAGCAATAGAACCTTGTTAGCACATCTGGTTATTTGAAACGAAGAGTCTGTACTTCGCTTACGAACTGTTTTAAAAATTATTATTATTATTATTATTTATTTATTTATTTATTTTTTGGCTTGACTTATTTGGCTAAATTTTCTGCCATAGCTCTAGTTTTTTTTTTTTTTTTTAAATATTACTGATATATTATTCACCAGTGTATGCCAATTTCGTAATGCAAAATATATATCTTGATAAAAAAATTAAGAATTAACCTCATTTAATTTTAAAATAGTTTTTTACAGATATGATTATTATTTAGCGAGATATGCCATTCTTTCGCTTTTTTTTTCCATTCTTAAACACCATTTAATTCAATCCATCAACCAGAATTATCTTGTTAAAAATACGTCATTCGCTCACCATTAACAGTTGAACAAAAAATAGATAAAGAAACAATAAATAAATAAAACGCCATAACAAATGTCCCAATAGATTGAAATGCAAATTTTTCTGGAAGCGGCTGCCTTTATATATCTACTGAAGTAAATGAAAAAGAAAAACTTCCTTTTCAAGCAATATATCCTTGCAATATTAACAACTTTCAGTACAGCTGCAAAATTGTTAATGTTTTGTAACATTTTAATTATTTAAAGACAGTTATAACAAACTTTTTCCTAGTTAATGATTTTATCTATTATCTAAATCATGGAGTAGTTTTTCGGTCTGACCCTGTCATATGCAACGACTAACAGATTTTAAATTACATTCAAAAACAATGGCTCCTCATAGTAACGTTATCCATTTCATAAGGCGTGCAGTTATCAAACGTTTAGAATAGTTTTGTAGAAGGGAGTAAGGGAAACGAGTTTAGAAATTTCGAAATTATTGATTAATTTTCTTGATAATTGTTGGAATTTTTTAGTTTTTTACTTGTCTCCTTATTTTTTCCCCCATAAATTGAAACGTTTTAATAAAAGCTTTCATTTCTGTACATTATTAGGGATTTGCCATACATCGTCGCAATCACATTGTCAGTCTCCTTACATTATTATTTCCCTTCTCTATTAATTATAATATTTTTTGAGAAAAATTGGTTGATAGTAAATTATAACTCTATGCTTTTCCGTTATTCAAAATGTGCAAAAAGTAAAGCTTAGTACAACAACCTTTTGGAAATTAATTTTAATAATTTGATTGTATTAAGTTATTTTCTGCACGTTTTCTAATTAGCCTGGAGACATATAGGAAAATTGTATGAAGAAAAAATCGAGTAGAAAATATATTTTTAAGCATGTGCCCCAAATTTTGTTTAAAACTTTAGTTTAAACGTAGATAGGGCTTTGATTAGGAAACCAGTTCAAATGATTTTCAAAAAAATAATTTGTATGCCATTTAAGTAATTGAATTATTCGTATAATTTAAAATTTTTCAAAATTACATTGAAAGACTAACACATTAAAACTAAACACATTAAAACTAAAAGGTGCTTAATAGAAACTGCAAGCTTTTTCAAAACATCTTATAACAAGGTTAAATGAAAAAATACTTTGAAAACGAATAATAAAGATTATGGGAACGAATTTTATTTTAAAGTATTTATTATTATTATTTTTAATTGGGAATAGAAAAATTATGCAATGAAAACTAAGATATCGTAAAGAATCGAAATGATATCCCTCATACCGCATTTTCTTCCACTAATCATTATTAATGTCGCAGTTATAGATTTTTGAGTGGAGCAACACAACTTCGCCGTTTTTTTAAGGGGTTCTGAGTGGTAAACTGAATGGAAAGGTTGGACCTTAGTTATACTAATTGATAAATTCTAACTGTTAATTAAGCTGCGGAATCAAATACGAAAAACATACTTTGAATAATCATACATGTTTTGTGACGGGTTTTGTATTTTTAACTATAAAAGTTTTTCAAAAATATTTGTTTTTATTCTGAGGAATCACTTTTGTGTTTAATTTTGCCTAAAAATCAATAGCCTGTATGAAATATACGCATATTCTTAAGTCAGCTTCTTAGAATAAAAAATATAGTCGTTAAAAGACAGAATCATCGCTCTAAATTATCGCTACATCTTTTCTTATTTAATAAACTGTAAATAAAACTGAATATTATCAAGACCTGCATTTTAAATCTGTAAGGCCTTCACATAAAGTGCTCTCCTTTTTTGTCCACAAGGACATTCTGCGGTCTTCGGATAGCGCCATCGCCTTCATTACCTTAAAATAAAATTATAGCAAAAACTATTTCTGCATCACCTCTTACATTTTACTCTATATGCCATAAGTTCTTACATTTTACTTGAGGTATTTTATTTATCATTATTTGAGGAGAGAATTGTAAGAGATACATAGTTAGTAAATGGTTTAAAAATAAGTATCATAGATTTAGTTTTTTTTTTCTTTCTTTCCTTTTAGTTTAAAGAAATCAGTTGTAAAAATAGAATACTGTCATTTCAGTTTATATGTACATAATTATTAGGTATAATTTACTTTTAACCGTAAAGATGTAATATTGTCAAGTAATTTTTTGACATTTTTATTTGATTAGAAGAATTATAAAGCTATTAAAATTCTCTTAATTCATTTTTCAGTGAAATAAGATTTTTTTTTTCGTGATTTGAAAGTATATTAGTTTTCTTAAGTGTTCATTCATGATCTTTTTCAAATCGAAATTTTTTTCATCTGCCGCACAAAAGTTCTAACAATAAATTTAAGAACGTGGTTAGTTCATGGTAGATGAAACCCAACAGCTATTTTTAAGAAAATGTGTTTGGTTGGTTGCAATCCTTTTCAGCAAGGATGGTCAAAAGAAAATAAATTGCAGCTTTTACTATATTGTATCAATTTTTCAAATTTATTATTGCATCAATATTTCCTATATGGTTATCAAGAAGTGTTCTGTATTGTATATCATTATTTTCTCAGTTACGCAGCATGTCGTCTTACAGCTCTCAATCAATTTACTTTGTATGTAAACTAGAAGAGATTTGGTTCTAACCAGTTTCATTCGAAACAGATACCAGAAATTCTTTCCCTATTGTAAGGTGAACAAGGTTTACCCGCCTCCTCCCCCCCACCCCCAAAAAAAGAAAGAAAGAAAGTGTATGTTTCCTTTCTACATCGATTTTTTGAAACATTTGTCGTAGATAATTTTAATAAAATATTTTTTTTTTCAATAAATATTTAGTGCCGTCATTTTTTTCAAATGTTATTAATTAATCTGCTTTTATTATCACTTTATTTATTTTTTTCGTTAGAGTGTATGTAAAAGTCGTATAGGTGCTAACAATTATTTATTGTTACGAAAACAAAAATTTAGATAAAACAAAACGAAACAAATTCCGTTGTTTTCAAATTTTGTTTATAGAACAAGCATATAAACGATAAAGAAATTAATTCATATTTTAAAGATATTATTTTATTGATCATTAATTTTTATACATTGGATGATTGTTACTAAATTATAATTATTTTTTTCTTACTCTCAGTTGTCAAAAGCATAAAAATTAAAAATAATAAAGTAAACAGCATATTGGAGTAGGGAGCGTGGCAGTGTTATAACCATCAATCCCGTGATATTTAAAATAATTTTAGATGAAACCTTTTGATACTTAGTTTTCGTAAAACTAAAGTTTTATATAATGATATAAAATGTCCTATATTACCGAGAGAAATTTTAATAAATAAAATTAATATGTTGCAAGCTTAATAACAGTAAAATAACTACAATCTTAAAAATAATGATAAAAATTTTAACAAAATGAATAAAATATATTTAAAAAAAATTTAAACAATGAATGAAGTAAAAACATGTTTAATTTTTCACAACGAAAGAAGAAGAGATACATATAATGTCAGAAAAATCAGTGGAAAATTAAATTTTAAAATTGCCATTAAATAAAATGTGAATCTGCTGCAACCGCAAAGAGGCATCAAGTTAAGCAACATTTTATATTTAATTCCAATTTATAATTTCTACTATGATATGGCTTAATTCGGCACTTTATCACAGTTTAAACAAATTTCAAACAGTATTTTTAACTTTGAAGAAGGGATGTTTCTTAATCGAATGTTAGGACAGGCGGGAGCGGGAGTTACCCAAGAGGAAATTAATTATATGCTACTAACAAATGTTATAATTTTCATTAGAAATAGAACACTTTTGAGCCTAAGACGTTGAATAATTACTGCGTAATTATTTGAAATTTTTACAATTTTTTGCAATAAAATGTAAAACAAAATGTTTATTTCGATGATAATTAGCATATAAATTATCATATTATACTCGATAAAATTGTTTTAATTCAGACATGTTTGTAGATATAAATATTTTTTTTTTCGGAGCCAATAGTTAATCATATGTTTTAGAATGTAAAAAAGAAATAGGTCACCACTCGTTAGTTTTAGTACATTACAAACAAAATTTAAAAGAAAAACTTTCAAAATTATATTTAGTTCCTTTTTAACGAGTCAAATTGCCTCTGATTAACGTAATTGTTAATTAAAATCTTATATATATATATATATATATATATATATATATATATATATGTTATTGGGATATGAAGTTTAAAGAAATAATTTCGATTCAAAATTTATCGGGCTAATGGAAAGAGAAATGCTTAAGCAAAATAAATTAATATGTAGTCTATAATTATTAAAAAAATGTGCATGAGATGAGAAATGCACTATGAGATACCTGTTCGGCCATGATAAAAAGCAAATGAGGTATAGCAATTCTTAGTAATTCACCAAAAAACATGGTGTTTTATTTTTAATCCTAATTTGAAAACAATTATAAATTTGCATTGTTTAAATAACTAGTTTAACACCAATTTTGAAAATCATTTTTTATACAAGGAAAAAAAAAGAGCGTTTAGCATTTTATTGTAGCTCAAAAACATAGTTTTTCAATTAAGTTTACATAAGAGGTGGCATTTGGCGCTTTCTGTAAGAGCCCTATCTGCAAACTTCAGAGTTAGGAATAGCAATCTTAATAGAAGACTTTTCAACAGTGAATAGGGAGTAAACTATTTGATGTTAACTGTCAATCTTGTGTTCCTTCCCTCCCCAACGAACCCCTCAAGACGAACCCCAACAACCGCGAAAGTACCTTCCCAACCCTATATGCACCTGGAGAGTCACAATCATAGAGTTGAAATAGCATTCAACCTGTATTCCGGTATTTCAACTCTATGGTCACAATAGAACATCTAATAATAATAACATCCACTAAATACTGATACTATTAAGTCTAATATTGATTCTTTACCCTTTGAAAACACTAAATTAAACGACAGTTTTCATTAATTATCAGAACAAATGACGCGAAACGTTTTCATTCTTGTGAAAAGATTATCTACTGAAGTAAAAATATACATCTCTCTATATAACATAATGGTGAAAAATAATTCACATTATTGTTGATGCATTTTCTTTGGGTAAAAAAATCACGTGATGATCCTTAGTTAGTTAAAAGAGAAGAGGCAAATCTCTTATGTTATCATCAGCGTTAAATTAGTATATGTTAGAAAAGTATTTTTTATGCGAAAAATATTTTTCTATGCCTTATTTAACAGTATTTACCAGCAAAATATTCCTTTATTCTTTATATATCATTCCATCGTTGTAATTAATATTCTCTGTAATTTTTACTTTTTTGATTTTGATAATAACTCTAAATTGAAGGCTTAAAACTAAGCGTGGTCTTTTAAAACGTAATACTATGATGCTCTCATACAACATTTTATCAGAAGCTTTTTCAACACTGTATGTAAGTTTTTAATCAATTGAGAATAATTAAGCAGTAATTTTTAATAAGTTACATTTATTCTAAAAATGAGCATTATGCAAAAATCAGTCAACATGTATGCACAGTCAACATAAAAATTTATAATAACGTATCAAATCTGAGTTAATAAAATACAATATTTCAGCATTTTTTAGATGACTAACTTTTAATTTTGGTCCATCTCTTTATCTTTAAAAAATTAGAACACTCGGGTGAAGCGATCGTGGATAAATGTGAGCTGAGGGCGAAGTCTTTAACTATTTTTTATTATTTTCAATTCTGTATTTGATTTTCTATAAATGTATCTTATTTATTAAGAAAATTATCTTTTTTTTAATGTCTTTTTTGAAAAGTTTATGATATTTTAACACACAAACCTATTTTTTAACACAAAATGTAACTAAAGTTTGCTTTTCACTGCAAAATATTAAATGAATTCTGTAAAATATTCATAAAATATGTGCTCAGTTATGGCATTTGAACTAGCGCGATTATGTATATGCTTCAAAAATTGATAATATAAATATATATTTGAATTTGCTTTCTATTTCTAATGAGACTTATGTGATTAATTTATTATGCTATTTAATTTTAATAAATATAGCTATTGATGAAAATTCCTTAAATAACTAATATATAAATCCTTAAAAATTAAGATTTTTCATCTTATTATTTAAGGATTCATATATTAGTTATATTAGTATATTAGATGCAAGGGCAAAGAATACATATTTGCCTTTGCTTTTTACATATTTAAAATATACATTTATTCCCTTAAATTTTTAATCATGTTTCCTTTGGATTTATGACACGGAAAGTACTTGATTTGAAAAACTAGTTAGTAGGACTAATTTGGTAAATAGTTTTAGGTGAGTGTCTCCCACTCCCAGAAAATAAATATTCAATGCGCTAGTTATCCTCTCCTGAGAACAAAAAGAAATTGGAAATTAGAAACAGTTAACATATTAATTTAAATAGGTACAGTGGTAGCGTAGCGGCCCAAACGTTAACAAAATTTTTTGATTATGATTAAAAAACAATATTAACATGGAATTTTTTAAAAAAATAAATCTATAGTTACATTTATTATCATATTTGAAATAAATATATTAATTTATTATATATATATATATATATATATTAATGTTTTTGAAATTTTATATTATTACTTTTATTATTTTTGTTCTTAACATTTATTTTTCTTTGTTATTCTTTATTGCTTTTAAATTATTGTGCCCTGCTTTTGAATGATTGATAAATTATTGTAATTTAGATAAAGTAAAATTTAATAGATAATAATAATACTTAACGTGTAATAATAATACTTAAAATGAAATTACTTAAGAATTATCATTAGTAATTAAAAAAAAATTTTAATCCAATTAACCAACTACTATCAATGAGAATCGCACTACAAGAGTAAGTTCTTGTCTAGGTTGAATCCCTGATCGAAGAGAAAAATGCGTAAATTGCATCTACATTTTCAGAAGCTGTTTTTACCAAATGGGTGACTATTCTAAAGAAGTACTTCTATAAAAATTCCCGATTGTCATTCTAAAGTAAATTAAATCGCCCCCGCTTTTGCAAAATGTTTGGTTAGAGCTTAGAGAGTTGTTGTGATTTTATTGCTTCTGCACCATCTGTTCGTTTTTTTTTTTTTTTTTTTTTTTTTTTTTTTTTTCAAACTTAAATAGTATGTAAGGAAAGGTCTCTATCACCAGTAAAGCTAAAAGACTTTTTGTACAGACTGATTTCAATACTAGAAAATAATATGTAGACATTTTTGACTGTTTTCAAACTAGCAACAAAATTATGAGTTGCTTTTAAGCAGCAGTTTACACCCGGAATATGTCACAAAAATTTACAATCGACAAGCAGTAAGAGCTACTTATTTTTATGTATAGTTTTCTTTCACGCGGCAATATAAGATACATGCATAGACGCCAGTGCAGAAGTTATGGCACTTTTCAAAACTTATGATGGTAGCGGAATAACAACTAAAATAATTTAAATTTGTTTCATTTTGCCAGCACATGAAAACTTTATTGCTTGTGTGGCAGGTCTTATATTTATTTGATTGATTACATATATGACGGTAGTCAAAATCATTGTAAACTAAATTTATTAAACCAAAAATTAATTTTGAGAATTGTAAGACTTACGACAATCCTAAATATTAAAAACTATAATCTTTCATTTAAATGGGAGAAATTGGCAAGTATATATTTTGCATCCAAAGTTTATACAATTTAAAACATAATTTTAATTATCAATGAAAATTTTAAAATTTGCTAAAAAGTTTCTTTTTATGCGCTATATTTTAGTCTAAAGTACAATGAATATTTAATAATATATTAATAATAAAAAAATGCTCATGTTAAAAAAAAGAAGGGGAAAAAAAAAGAAACAAAATATATAGTTCCGCCATCTACCTGTAGTGTTGTTAACTAAAAAAGTGTTAAGTATTATTATTTATTTATTTCATTATTTCTTTTACCTAAAAAGGAGAGGTCATGACTTGAAAAATTTGCTTTGGAATGAAACTCAATAATAAAACGCAATTGTCAGGTAATTTTAAGAAAAGCCCGTTCGATAATTTAAGTATACTTTACAGATAAGTAGAATCTGAAAATCATTAACGATAAAAAGGAATGGTGGTTGGAAGCCTGCGTAGCAACGGTGCTCTTGGAGTTCCATACAGGCTAAAGAGACTTTTCATTACTTTTTTTTAAAAAATTACAAATAGAATATAAATTTAAATAATTTTACTTTTATTGAAATTACGTAATAAAATAAATAATTCAATTTTCAATAAGTTAATAATTGTTAAATTAATATATTTAACCCGAGCTTTAAATAGTTACAAAAAAATTTGATCGAAATAATCAGTATAATGTAAAATTTGGAAATAAAAAATTTGTAATTACCTTTCAAAATTAACAGCAAATAAATATTAACAGAAACAACCTTTTTTGAATCTGGTTTGCTGGAAAACTTATTTCATGAACATTCAAAATGATTTTTCAATTCTTTGAAAATTTAGATGCCATCAAATATAAAACGCATCTAATCAAAATTTTCGATGAACTGTTGTTGTGAACTGTTTCGATGAACACCAAAAATTTTTTCTTGATTTTGCTCTATTAAAGATATTTTGTCCTATTAACTGTAAACGCTTTATTAGATTTTTTCTTTTGATTTTTTCAACTGTTTATAAAAATAGAAGTCACAAGCTTGTACGAAACCAATGCATCTTAAAGAAATCATTTGAAAATCTAATTTTTAAATTTTTATAACCACTGTTTATAAAAATTGCAAATTAAACTAATGTCATCTTAAAGAAAGATTACATTATTACTGTAATTTACATATCAGGTAACATGCAATAACTGAAAAAATATAATAAATAAAATAAATTAATTTATTTTTAAATTAACAGTATCCAACTAATATTTTTCATTTAAATAACATTAATAAATAAGAATTAAATGTAAAATAATACTGTTTGAGAATAAAAATAATCAATAACTTGAAAATTTCTAGAATACATAAAGACCAGCTGCTCGATTCGAACCTGGAACGACTGGTCGTGATTCAGGTTCTTTACCACTGAGCCACGGCACGATAAAATTGCTGAAATTTAACACCATTATAAAAAGGTCTTGAATTTTCAATCGGTTGCTTTAATCCATCATTGATTTTATTAATTGGTAACAGCCCCCACGACAACATTTTCACATACCTTAAAGCCATTGGTTTTGATACATCAATATAGATATTTAATAAAAACCAAGTTGTAGGTGCGATATAGCCACAACTGGCTCTTGCGCCAATAACTAATAACTAACTAACTAACTAACTAACTTGAATTTTCAAGGATATTGTTTTCGTAACTCTCCGGCTTGCAGACTTAATTAATTTTAAGGGTTATTATTCTTGACATTTTCTACTATTATATAAAGCTTCATCCCAAAGTAAAATTTGCCACGCCATGCTTTCCTTTTGATATTAATCATTGAAAATTCGATAGGTATAAATACACAGGATTTTCTATAATTAAATTCGTTATTTTTTTCTTTTTTTTTTTATGAGAAAGAGAAACTCACACAACTTCTTTGGACACAATTGAAAATTATAAACTTGTTCTATAGTAATAACTGGCAGGTTTAATTTAATTTTTTTACTAAATTAAACTGATTTTTCTACTAAATTCAATGAAATAAACTAACCATATCATAAAAACAAAATTCTGTGATGAAAATACATAAAATAATAAATTATTAGTCACAAAAATAATTAATAATTTTTGCACTAGTAAATTAGCTTAATTTAGCTGAGTTTTATAGAAAAACTTTTTTTTATAAAACATTAAAAATTACGAAGAAATTTAGCATAAATATATATTTCATTTAATAATATTTATTTTTACTACATACTAAAATTTTTTAAATTTTCGCTCTGTTTTCATGTATCTCATCATATATCGAGTTTTTAAATATCGGTCAACAGTAAAATCACCGATTCCGTTAGCATGGATACAAATAAGATATCGTTATTTGATATCGGCCCAATTATATTAATTCCGTTGAAATATTGTTAGCTGAAATATGTTATCGGCACTTTACAAGAAGTCTTTCATTGAGCCGAATCTGATACAACCATTACCATGCCAATAAAGTGCCGATATAAGACTGACCGATGACCGACAGTTGCCGATATCACCGACAACGGGCCGCAAAGTTAACGACCTGATGTGTTTGCTGGGTTACCATCTCGACTTAAAAAACTTCAATGGCGTTAAAGTACGTAAAACCTCCGAGTGTTAATTTTTTATTTATTTAAAATTGGTTGATTGTGCATAGCCGAGAAATTGACAGTACAAATTTGTCTAGAGACTGCTGGTTCAGAGGATTGAGGTGTCGCCTCCGAATGAGTTGACCTAAATTCAAATTCCAATAATGGCTGACCGATACGAATACAACACCCGGCTCGCACCAACGACAGTGCATATGTAAATAATCCTCAGTGGTAGACGGATCATGGGTTTAAGTCCCCTTGCCGTCAGGCTAACCGTGCGAGGTTTTCATGATTTTCCTCCCCATGTAACATAAATGTGTGTTAATTCCATTAAAAAGTCCTCCACGAAGACTAACTTCACCCAATACTTAATCCAGAAGCTCATTTGTTTTCTAATTTGTGTTTAAAGTTACAAGGCTACGGATTTGAACATTGATAGTCGTAAACACAGAATGGTCAGCTGTTCAATGTCCGTTATAAATTTTAAAATAAAATAATGTTAAGAAATCAATGTTAAGAAAGGACTTCACGAAAGAAAAGATGTACCGTTCTGAAACTATGGTGATAAGAATTCGAAACAATAGCAGGTTTGAATGTTTCTAAGAATTCTAGGTCAGTTCAAGCATTAAAAAGCCCGTTTCTTTTGTATTTTTTTTATTTTGTTTCAAATATTAACAATAGCATCTATTTTACAATTTCAATTGATATTAATTTTTAATTAATTTCAAGAATCCATGCTTACGTACACAGGCATAAATTTCTAACCCTAATATCTATAAAAAAAAATATGACTAATACATTAGTTGCAAGAGTTGGAAATCATTTACATTCCCGACCACCATTTATTCACGCAAAACATCTATTTGTCAACCAACATAGATCCGAGATTAAGCTATATACTAGTTCTGAACCATAAATTCCAATCAAAACAAAGAAACAGGACGTTTGACGAAAGTTGAGACAAAAGAATAATTTATTGTGTTTTTGACAACAAAATAATGTGAAGAAGAAGATAGAGATTTATGATACATAAAAATTCTTTTTAAATATTTATTACTTTGAAAAGTCAAACTGAATAGCTACTTATTAATTTCAAAACATATTGCAAGTTGAGCACTTATAATTAAAAGTAGTTTTTTGAAAGACTTGAATAAAGAAATTTATATATACAGTCCCTGGCCAAATTATTAGACGCACTATAAGATTTTATGTAAAATCTCAATTATCAGGTGATACTATATACCTTTATTACATAGAATATTATAGTGCCTCTAATAATTTGGCCATACACACACACACACACATATATATATATATATTGTATGTCACCGTATTGTATGTAAATGACAGGTAAAAACATAATTCTGGTAATAAACCAAAGTATATGGTAGTTAAACCATTCCTTTAATAATTTTTCCGTTCATATGACAACAGTTTACTGGAAATTTTGGTTTTCAAAATTACAGTTCTTATTATTAAAGATTTAGTAAAAAATTTAAAACTAAAAAGTAAATTTAGCCAAATTAATGGTTTTTATACCATGCTCATAAAATCACGATAAAATTACCAATTTTTTTCACATTTACTAAATTTTATATCATATTATAACGCTATATTTTATGGCTAATCTAACCAAACTCGTTACCGCAGCACTTCTGTAAAAATTACCGAGCTTTTTGGTGTTCTCATAGATACGTGGTAACGCTTCTTAGTTACAACGTTACTTAGAAACGTTAGTTACTTAGTTACTTTGAATTAAATTTACAATTAAATGCAAAAATATGCATCGTAATAACATTTACCTTCAGCATATAAATTAAATTGCTCTGCTGCTCATAAATTAATCAAGCGATTCTAACAAAATTTAAGAAATTTTAATTCCACTGCAGTTCCATAAATACATATTCATTTAACGTTTGCAAATGTGCTTAGATTTATTGATAACTCCTTATCCAATAAAATTCATTTTAAACATA
The DNA here is from genome assembly GCA_949128135.1 of Parasteatoda lunata. Classification (NCBI taxonomy): domain Eukaryota; kingdom Metazoa; phylum Arthropoda; class Arachnida; order Araneae; family Theridiidae; genus Parasteatoda; species Parasteatoda lunata. The sequence continues at coordinate 34,166,587 of OX421980.1, read as the reverse complement.
GTTTTATCGATTTCTCTCAGTTAGGATCCCGTTATTTTAACCGTAACCCTATGCAAATATCTTTTCCAAAATCTGGACCCAAGCGAAACTGTTTCGTTCATTTGCAGCACTTCAAGGTCTGTGAGTGACAGATGATAACGCCAGTTGCACATATCACTGTTAGCTGGATTGACGTTCCTTAAGGCTCAGCTTACGGGCAAATGTTCTTAATGAGAAATCGAGAAGCATGTGCGAAGGCAAAATTTAAATTGTCATCACAGGAAATCAATATCAACTAGAACTTTTATTTCCCAATTACAGTTCGAGTTTCCGAGTTAGAAATAAATTTCTTGTTCTGGCTTCCGTTTTTTGAATATGCGTTTAATAAGTATGAAATTTTTTTTGTATGTCCATATTCACACTTATGCAACAAAATAATACGAGGTTATTTAGATGCTTTGTTTAGCTTTTAAGTGTGCTGCAATTAGCAATTTTATAGATAATTTTGAGCAGTTAAGAATGTCATGGCATTAAAGAAAACCCAGCTTTTTTTATATCGTATTGTTATGAATATAATTTGCATAAACTTATTTATGGCGTTTTGTTTTCTTACATCCGAAATGCATTTTTAATGTTTTTAGTTATGAAATTTTAATTTATTTTAAGGCATTAAACCTCAACGTCTCTAAACCTATATATTTCTATCGTTAGCCATGCATGTTTGGTTTTAGAAAGAGTGTAATATAAAAATTCATGTTCAAAAGTAGTTAATATTTTTGACAATAAAATTTTAATTTCGTTACATTCATATTCCCGTTCCCAGGTTACCAGATGACAAGAAGGGCTTGAAAGTTATATTGCCTACCAGGCCTAGGTCATTTGAAGAGACTATCGCGTATATTTTTATCTTTATGTGTTCGATCTGAAATGGAGAAATAGACAAAAGGCGGTAGAAAAAACATAGTTTTTAATTTGGTTTTATTTTCTTGTGTTAAATACTTTGAATGAATGTTTTTAAACTATTCTTGTTAAAACAGGATTCATTTAAATTACAGTTATTATTATTATTTTTTTTTTTTGATTAACAACCACAATTATTCAGAACATTAATTGATAATGAATACATTTTTCTTTAGTTTTAGAACTATCCAATTAACTTATCCTACTACAAAATTTATTTTATATATTTCAGGAGGTTAGAATAGATGTGATACAATGGTATATGAATGGAAGTGACTGCTGAACATGTCACATTAATTTATTGTTCGCTACTTTATTTTAATCATTTTCATTCGTCGATGTGGCAAGTATTTATTTAGTATCTCAATCGATTTGTTCACTTTTCTGCTTAAACTTCACTCTTTTCAGTATGTATTGGTTATGTTTAACGAATCACTTTCTGTTCCGCTATTATAACGTAGTTTTAAATCAATTCAGTTATATCATATCTTTCATTAGTATTTCAAAATGTCCAACTGTATTGTAATAATTGGTCTTCACACAAAAAGAGCATCCATATACAGAAAACAGTGTACAAAGAGGTTTGCTAAGAAAATTCACGAATAATAAGTTGTATACTAAGAATATTCACATACATAATGTCGTATACTAAGAGTATTCACGTATTGTAAAAAATATACTCAGAAGTACTACATTAAGTGTTTTCACCCACGAAAAAGAATATACTTAGAATATTTACAAAGAGAAAGTAGCTAAGGAGAAGGGCTAGTGTGGACACTTTTTACAACTTCGTCAAAAAACCTTATAAAATATAATTTTTAACACGTCAAGTGTTTTTTTTAACAATAATCGGACGTTTTACTGTATTAAATTTATATCTGGATTTAAAAAGTTGATTAGTTATATAATATTTTTTTCTTTTTTTAAAAAAAAAGAGATTTTTGTCCACATTAGCTCCGTTTATTGGGGCTAGTGTGAACAAACCTGAAAACTCACTGCGTAGTCATTTATTACAACTCAGAAAAGATACAACTAAAGCCAAAATGAAATTAATTTAATTCTAAACCTTATTAGAAAATGTATATTTTCATGCATTTTAAATACTAATTTGTAATAGAATATTTCATTACTCTAAGAGAGACATTTTTAATGCAAGTCAATACATTTGAAAACCAATATTCAATTTGGATTATCTGATAAACATTTTATTATTTTATTTTATCAAAAAATTGAAATGCGTCAACCTAAAATAAAAATTAAGATGCAGTCCTGATAGTATTACCCGTTACTGGCGATTGAAATCGGGTAATTATTTCTCCTTTTGTCATCGTTATGAATTTTTTTTCTGATTAAATGAGAAATTCTTATCTAGAAGAACAATATACCGCTTTTTTCCCCCTTAAGAATTGAACATCAGAATCTCCAAACCTATAAACAACCTCCACTCTACCAACATACACAACACTGTTGTATATATTTTTATTTCAAATAATTGATTGGTACAAAGTTGTTAACTCTTATTAGGTCAGTGTTGACAAGAATCTTCAATTTATTTATATCGATCTGATAACACAGCGATTTAAAAAAGAAAAAAAACTAAAACTTCCAATTTTTAAATGAAACATTCTACTTAAAACACATCAACACTAGTCCCACCACCTTATGTCTGCACTATCACTATGAAGACATATTTTTGAGCATGCTTAATGCTTATTAATTGAAACCATATGAAGCAAAGATTATTCTTAAAATAGATAAAAAACAGTATCATTTATAACATATTGTCACCTTCAGTTGGAATTTTAAAAATAATTTAAGATAATAAAAGAGTAAATAGAAAACTTTAAAGTTACTTTTTTCACCTTTAAAACATTCTTTTAAAAATTTTTACTAAGGTAATCACAGTATATTTAAAAAACTGCACATGGAAGCGTATACCATTGTGGCCAGTTTACGATACCTCACAGAGGAGATTTGACCAATAAATAAAAATAATTACTTAAGCTGTCCACTTTAGCCCCATGTCCATACTACTAAAAATATTTTCACACAGACAGTTCTTCACAAACAAAACAGTTGTCTAACGTGAGGTATCCACCTACATAACATAGAATATTATAAAGTAGTGAAAGTCAAAAAGTCTACTTTGAAGTATCCTAAGATTACGCATAGATAGAAGCCATTAAAAACAGTCTTCAGTCTAACAGTCTTCATTTACTAAGCCAGCTTACAGACTCTATGCCGGATTTAAAAGCAACTTATTTTGTGTTTAAAACCACATTTATTTATGTTTAAAGCCCATTTCAGAAGAAATACGTTAAAACTGCACAGCTTTAAATAAAATTTAAACATCAATTAGCTTAAAATATATAAACTATTTGTAAAATAATTTTTCTCGCTTATTATCATAGACATTTCATCAGAAGTTAATTTTGATCTAAACTTAAAAGGGAAGAAAAACGAATATGCTACCTTATTCCAAAACCCTACTATGCAAGAATTTAATATCCGTTGCCACTGAAATGAAATATTAATCTTATAACTCTAGAAGTAAACGATTGCTTATACTATTAACGACACCTTTTCGAGTATCGTAAACTCCCTTTAATTAATATCACGCTTTAAAATGGAACATACTTAGAAAGATTAAGGACTTGGCTTAAATTGTTAAATCCCTTGACGTGCAAACTCTCGTTTTCGACCTTTTACACCAAGCAAGGACGTCCCGTTGCGGTGCACCAGCTCATTATAAGACATCCCGATGGTAATTGCCTCAAAATAAGTGTTAGCCAAACAGATTAAAGATTGAAGTTGTTATTTGGCATCTTCATGCGAGCGTATCTAGAATAAATTTTGAAAATTACTAGAAATATCACACAAGCTTAAATTCTAAATCTAAGTCATAGAGGAATGTCATTTTGAAATACCAGTTTCTCGTGTTTTACATTTGAATAGTTTTGTTCAAAGGAGTCATTAAATTTAAATAGTTAGACTTATATTAAATTAAAAGTGTTTAAATTACATTAACTGTTGCAATCAGCAGATGAATACACTGAATTAATTTATCTAAATTAGCTAATGCTCCGCCTCTAAGTAAATTCATATTAAGTTTACCTTTTTATTTGCAATGCATTTTTTCTCTTAATATAGTTTAATTGCATAAACCACAGACAAACGTGCTATATCTGTTCATTTTCGATCTTTTGATTTGTGGCGCCTTGAAAGCGAAAAGGGTTCATGCTTTGTTGACAGAATATTGCATCTCCTTTAACGCTGTATTTTAAAGCTCTGTCGCAAGGAAAATAAAACAAAATCTATAATTTAAGAGCATTGCGATGATTTTAAACTATATATGTATAATCTTGAAGTGAAGAATTATCTGGGATTTAGAACATACAAATAACTTAAATATTTTGAAAGTTATTAAGCATTTTTAAAAATCACCTATTGGCGACATTTTTCCAACTAGATGAAAATTATCAAATTCACTGCCTCATTCTCTGCCTTTGCAATTTCTTATGAGTCCAGGTATGGAGTAAGTTTTTAAATATTAAAAAATCAAACCTAAAACATTTTTAATTTTAACAAAACTGCAGCTTTTCTCCATATTGGCGTTTTGAGCCATTTTCAAAATAAGTATAGACAGCGCTAGCTTTAGAAAGGCTAAACTTGGCCTAACAGTCATGAATAACAGCTGCAAACTTCGCAAAAAAGCATCATTCCTTATTACGAGGAAGCCTCATGGTATAAAATTCCAGATCAAATTACTGTATAAAGTACCGGCACTTTGGGTTCTTCATCCGTAAGTCAATTGCACAGTAAACTCTATTTTAAATGTAGAATATTATATCGTAATTCTGACAATAATGTTATTTAATTAGAGTGATTCAAGGATTTTACTATGAAAATTAGTGTTTATCATATGTTTCGTTCCGTAACATGTTTTGGTAAAAATATAGTTTATAATAAAAAGTACCGGCATCCTAAGTGCAGGTACTTTTTACCTTAATATGATCCGGGAATTTTTACCTTTGAATTAATTATTTCTATTAAAAATTTTAATCTGCTTGTTTTTTAACAAAAAGTTTATTTTAACCTTTGATGAATTGTATATTCCATTTCAATCAATTGACTAGAAAATATCAGTTTGTTTTTATCTAACTCATAATTCCTTCCAATGAATAGAATTTTATCTTACATAACTTATTCCATAATAAATATAATAGATAATTAAATTTAACAAAATGAAAAAAAAAAGAATTCTTAAAAAACATACAAAGCTATTTCAAAGTTTTGCCTGAAATTAAATTTCAACATTTTTAAGTCATTCACTCTAAAATTACTCGAGTTCTGTAATATATAAACGGTCCCAAAATGTACTTACTACACTAAATATTTGAAAAAAGCTAACAACGTAAAGTGGAAATTATTTTGAGAACTGTGAAAAAAGCTTGCGTCTGCAACTTTCATTTTTTCAATTAAAGTTTTTTTTTCCTGTAAAAGCAAGATGTGATTTTTTTTCACCTTTTCGAACAAGGTATTTTTACAGAATAAAATAAAGATAAACCTTTTAGTAAAGTAGAATTTTTGCAAGCAATAGGGAAATAAAATTTCATAGAACTTGTATGAAGCAAAGTAATGAAAAAAAAAATATTTGAAATTCTTTAAAACGATTTTAATAATAATGAGTCAATATCGATTTATTAAAAAAAAAAAAAAAAAAAAAAAAAACCAAACAATATTTGCTCCATAAAAGTTTTAACAAATAAAATCTGGTTGAAGTGTTATTTACTTATTATTAAAATAATTAATATTTTTAATCAAATTGTATAATACATTGAAATTCTTTTATATAAACAGCTTGTTTATTACTTGCTTTGTTTATTAAATAAAAAAAAATTATAAAATATTTTGACTTGTAAATTTGTGAGCAAATGCTAGCTGTAAAAATTGAAAGTATTAAACTTGATATGCTAATTATATATAAAACGTATAATATAAACGTATAACATAAAAAACGTATTTTTTTCTTATAAAATTTTGAAACATAAATTTTTGGTTAAAACAAAATAATGAATTTTTTTAATTTTTGCCAGTGAATATAACTCCAGTAATATTCATTAGCGAACTGAATATAACTAGCATATGTAACTGGAGTTATATTCACTAGTAACCTTAACAGTTAAGTTTCTGGTATTTCCTAACAGTGAGTTCCTTATTACCCCATTTTGCAAACTTTGGTGAGATTTACATATTTTTTATTTGTTTACGAAACAAGTAGTTGTTTTAATTTTTCAGTTTTATTTTTCTGTTAATAAAATAGCTTGTTCAATATAAAAACCAGATTTTTAAGAAAAATTCGTATCTAATTCGTATCTTACACTACATTTGCATAAATAAGTATAACACTAATTTAACTTTAGAATTCTACAAATTTTTCTGTTATCTTAGAATAAAAGTAATTATTACACTACATTTCATCTTTATGAAAATACGTTACTTTTTAGTTTTTATTTTTAACTTCATTTTTCAAATTCTTATTGATTAAGCTTGAAAGTTTAAAATAAATCATGTATGTCATGCACGTTATTTTTAAAAATATTAAAGCATCAGGCCAACTAAAACTTTTATACTATTTTGCTTATTATGTTTTTAGAAATGAATGATCCAAAACAAAATTTTCATATATATATATATATATATATATATATATATATATATATATATATATATATATATATATATATATATATATATATATATATATATATATATATATATATATATATATATATATATATATATATATATATATATTTCTTAATCGATCAAAACTGACTTTGAGTTTAAAAATTTTCTTTAGTGAGATTTGGAAAATATAAGAAAAATGCATACTTAAGGTAAGGAAAAGCATAGTTTCTCTTAATCTGTCTTCGAATCGAAATATTCCTGATTCAAGAGTTACATTTATCACATGAATTGTCATTGATTAAAACGCAGACATACGTAGACATCAGAAAAATAAGTTACTTCAATATTATTCAGGCATATTGGTATTTTAAAGCAATTAATATATTTCAAATTACTTTAAAATTTAATAAGATATTTTACAAAAACATTAAAACTTTATTAGTGAAATGAAGTACGTTAATAAAATGCTAAGTATTTAAATGTCATAAATTATATCTATCTTTTAAAGTTCATATCTTTTAAGCATCATGTTAAGTCTATGTATTAGAATAATTTTTTAGCATCGTATTTTGGAGATCAATATATTATATGGTTTTTAATAATAGATAATGATTAGCAATATTAACATTTGATAAATTACGGAGTTTAGTTCTTATTACTTTTTCGATACTTGGAGTTCTAGTTGTTACATTTTAAAACCAGAATTAACCATTTGCCACAATTGCTTAAAGCTGTTTTTCGAATGCTCTGTCATCGCATGAAATAACACCTTATAGGGAATAATATGCAATTTTTTGAGACCCATGTGCTCGTAGTCCTGAATGATACTTTTTAAAAATAGATTCAATCATTAGATTCAAGTGCTTAAAGCTATTTTTCAAATACTCTATAGTCACATGAAGAAAAAAAACGCTTTATTGCTAATAATATGCTATTTTTAAGACGCTTGTGATAGTGAATAATCAATTCTAAAAGGGGATTTAATCATTTGTTACAATTACTTAAATTTGTGTTAAGAAAACTCTGCCGTCAGTTAAAATAACATTTTATAGGGAAAAATATGCTATTTTAAAGTTAGATACTACTTTATAACAGCTATTCTTGACGGATAAGTTTTTCTTATGCAAATTATAAATGGGAGTAATATTTTACAATATAAAGAAATGCCTTAGTAAAATGAAAAATGATTGCTACGCAGTTTTCTATTTTTTAATATTTGAAAAATTTCTTCACTATTCATAAAAATTTGAAAAAATTCAGAATTATTAATTTATTTTACTAATTTTAATCTAGAAGGAAAAATCTCATCTAATTGACGACGCAAAATATTAACGATATTAAAGCTTTTAAAATATTTAATCTATTTTTTCCTTCTAATAACAGAAAACTCAGTTAATTCAGATAACTCTTTTAAACAGGATATATAATTTCGAATTATAGATTTACCCCGGAAGTAAGGCACATAAACCATGCTTTTTTTAATTTTTTTTATGGAAGCAATTCAAAAAACCCTTAAATGAGTCAATCGACAACGGTGAACAATTTAAATAGTATATAGTGTGAATTCACAACACAGAAACAAATAAAATTATATTTTTATAAAACATTCTTTTATGAATTCCCCAATATGAAATAAAAATGTTTTTTATTCACTTTTTCTGCAGAAATTTTTCAGGCACGAATAAGTATTTACAAAATATTTTTTGATAAATAACTCAATTTGATGTGAGGAATCAGATCATATATTTGAACCATATTAAAATTTTCAGATGGAAAACGGTACTTAGAAACACAAATTTAGTTATAAAATATTTCTTAATTTTTCTAGCATGACTCTTTTAGTAATTATTAAAATATGCTTGATATATATATATATATATATATATATATATATATATATATATATATATAACTTAAGGTAAAAATGCAATAATATTTAAAATTGAAGAAAAAAATGTAAAAAAATACATAATTTGAAGTCACGACAGAGCTAACCTGATGACGTCATAACTGGAAGAATATATGAAGAGAGGTTTTTAAGAAGAAATAAGACAAAATAAGTTATTACCTGATAGGAGTTTTGAAGGGATTACCACCATAAGGGAAATTCAAAGCTATTGACATAGTAAATATTACCTTGGTAATACTAAAACAGGAGGTGATAAAAAATTTGTAGCAGGAAATAAAATCCTGAAAATCAAAAAGAAAAACACAAAACAAAAATCAGTTTCAGTGGTTGGCGGTTTAATACCGCTAGCAACCGTACCCCCGACTACCCCCCCCCCCCCCGTTAAATCGAAGTGGAAGTGCATAAAATCACCAGAACAGAAACAAAGTTTTTCAGATGAATTTAGAAAGTTGCAGATTCGAGTATCAAACAAATATAAGTATATATATAAATATAAATGCAAGTTCGAGTAAGCGTAAAAATATGAAGAAAAATAATAAAAAATTTAATATAAGCTCTATAAACATTAAATTTAATAAGTCAACTTAAATAAATCGATTAGAAATACAGACAGGTATCCAATTATGTTTCAAGGTAATCCAACCGAACCTTCAATACTTAGGTGGCTTTTCTAATAGCATAAAGCTACGCATTACTTTGCTTCGGAAGACATTCTTTAAATGAATCAAGTACCTGTCTATAAATTCAATGGGGATATCACTATACAAGAGAAACTTAAGTAAAGATTTATAATTTTTCAAAGTAAGTGTATCATAATTGCAAATAAACTTAATGCGATTGATTTGATAATTAATTACATTTCCATAGGCACAAATAGATAGATTTGAATTCCAAAAATATTAGCAAGAAATGGAAAATTATTTCTTTTATCAAAAATATCAATTTGAATATTAGATAAGTCTAATGTTATGAATAAATCAAGAAAATCTCAAACGTTCAAATTGATATTTTTGATTAAAACAAATTATTTTAAATATCCTGTCGAAAAGATAATATTTTGGAATTCTAATATATCTATTAGTATCTATAGAAATGTTTTATCGTATCTCAAATTATTGCATTAAGTTTATTTGCAATAATGATACATATGTTTTTAAAAATTATAAATCTTTAAGTAAGCTTCTTCTGGGTAGTTAAATACCGATTGGACTTATAGGCAGGTATCTGATTCAGAAGAGGAATGCCTTCCGAGGTGAAATAATGAGTAGCTTCATGCAATCGAAGGGCCACCCAAGTACTGAAGGTATGGTTGAATTACTTAGGAACATAATCAGGTACACTTCTATATTTCCAATAGATTTATTTAGGCTTAGTTTAACGTTTATAGAGTTTATTTATTTTATTATTTTTCTCATCTTTTTGCTCAAACTCGAACCCACATACTTGTTTGGAACTCAAACCTTCAACTTTCTGAATTCATCTGAAAAATTCTGTTTCCCTTCTGGGGATTTTTGCACTTCCTCTTTGTTTTTCAAAATTACGGTTTTCATCTGATTTACTGTTGCTTTCTTTTGTTTTTCTTTGGTAGTTACTTTTGTTTGCAATATAATGCCAACTGCTGAAACTGCTCCCTCATTGACTGCATGGTAATTCCCCCTGACAAAGCTGCCATGTATGTCAGTGATTCCATTTTGACTTCGTTTTGTGTTTTATTTTTTGATTTATATATATATATCTTACCCAAACTTAGTATACGAAATGTAATTAGGGTTTATTTAGAATGTTTGTGAATAATTTTCGATTTGTAATATTTTTGATTAGATTGCATAGTTATAAGGAGAGATGATAACAATGTGCTGTTATCATTAATATTGTATAAGTCTCGTATAACTAATGAACCAATGATTTAAAAAAATGTACTAAAATGAATATCAAGAAAATCATGCTTCGAAATTTTGAATTTCTTAAGAAATTATTCATTTTTGATTTTTTAGTGTCACTTTGCTTTGTAATAAAGCCCTTTTAGTATTTACAGAAAGTGAAAAGAATAGGAATATTTGATTTAACTCTTAACATATATATGTATAAAAAATGCAAAGGCGGGTAAAATGAATTTTGATGCAAAAAATAAATAAATAAAAACCAAATCAATACGACACCTCTCCCCTTAATCTCACTTACTCCTAAAATAGGTCCTCATCAGAAGTAGAGAAAGTACAACATGAGCTTACTCACTTAACGCAAGCGAAGGGTCAAAGCAGAGAACTAGATTTAGGCCGGTTAAGAGAAAAACGCTATTTTTTCATCAAGGGAGCAAGTGTGTATCTCACCTGTTTACCTTCCCACCCCCAACTCTACATCTAATGATTGGAGATTCTTAGCAGCCATTTTGTGGTCGCCGATGAGGAATGGTTTTGGTTGAAAAAGCTTTAGCGAACGTGAGATCTGAAAGATTGGTATACGGTATAAAAGCCTACAATCGATTCCCCTCTCGCTGCTACTGAGGAGATAAATTTCATACGAAAATGTAAGGCTGTATTTCACACGTATAAAGCGAGCTTTTAGATGTCATATTAATGGGGAAGATAAATAAAATGTTTCAATGCTTCGAGAAAGAAAATGGAAAACATACCCGTTGAGTTCCATTCTTAAGGCTACAGCCGTTATTTCTACAGCTTTTTTGCCAGGCTTTTATTTATTATTTTTTTTTTATAGTTTTTGTGTATGTTTTAAGGAAACATATTACTAGGATCATTCAACCAAAGGATGATATCCAAAATATATATTTGGCAAAATAGGTATACAATTCACGCAATGCACTTAAAATTGAGTTAAAATAATTCTTTCGTTTAATGCTGATTCCATGCTGAAATAAAGTGATTTAAACATTTAATGTGTCATTCAAATTGTTTATGAAAAAAATAGCTTTGTCCGAAACGATTTTATAAACGAAGTGCGGAAATAGGTTAATGTCTTTTTTGCATTAGATTCGGTTGTGTATACAAATACCTAAAGCGTATAATATGCTTGGTTTGTGGAACATAAATTTTTTTATTCCAGCCATTTCTTTATCGGTTTAGGACCAATGTTATCATTGTATACAAGTGCCTGATGAAATTACGTGTCTAACCAACACAAGAGTTCCGAACCTAACTCATGAATATAAATAAGAATAAATACATGAATGGCGATTAATTAAACTGGGCTTTACCAAAGATGGAGTTAATCTTTCCGATTTCATTTGTGCGAAACTAAAAACAAATTAAACAGTGTACAAAGATAACTATTTTAAACATCTCCACAAATCTGTTGATTTATTAGAAAATTTCGCTATTGGATTTTATTTTTATAGCAAAATGAATATGACTTATAAAATTCTCTATCTTGTATAAGCACTATTTTCTGAATATGTTGTGACTTTTGCTGACAAAGACTGTTTCTAATAAGCAATCTAAGGGCAGGGGATTAGCATTACCAAAAATATCTATATCGTTAATAAAGGGGATCGAGTAAGGGTCTTGTATCCGCATTTGCAAGACAAAATTTAAAAACAAACACGATACTTTGACAATTACATCTTGCACCCAAGCTTTAATTCTCGAATCTCTAGAATCAAGGTCCATTAAGCCTTCAAAAAGCGATAACGGCTCTCTTAAACCCTCTAAATATGCAGCATAGCTTACCAAATCCAACCTTGCATACATATCTACAGAATTGAGGGTTCGTGAGTTTGAAGGAAAGACGTTACAATCCCTACGAGATGCAATATATAATGTATTAAGAGTGCAGGGAAGATTAGGGAAGGTAGAATCAACGCGAGAAATGGTAAACAGTACACCTACTCTAATCTCTTCAGCTAATTAGGTGCGTTGATTGGGAAGTTTCCACCAAGTTTAACTTACTGCAGAGATGTTGGTGCAAGGGGAGCTAAATGAAGGCGACGTTGTAATTACGAGCTTTCGACTCTAGAAATCTTTAAAAGGGGGTGTAGAAGAGTTAATAGATGTGAATGAACCAAAAACAAACTTTCTGCACTTGTTTTTCCTATTAGAACAATGTATTCGTTCGAAGGATTAAGACGTCGATTTGGAAAAATTCGCTGATGCGGTAAAGTAATTATGAAGATATGCCGATCTTATTGATAAAAAGTAAATGAAACGGAAGAGTTTTTTCCTTCTTTAAATTACATTTTCTTGCTTTGTAAATGCAGCTGTCACAAAACTGGCTCATTATAAAGTGAAGCGTTTTCAGAAATGGAATAATCGGCTGTTGGGTGTTAATTAAAATTCGGTTTCTAGTTTTATTGATTCTGCATTTTAAAAATCGTTTTCTATTAATGCATAATAGGCTTTAATCTATAGTTTCGGCTTCTTTATTTCTTTCTTTGTTTTGGGAGGGAAAGATAATTATTGCATTAATTGAAACCTCATCGATGCCTTCAGATGCTAATATTGTTCAATACTACCGAAATACTTTGGAAAATTCGCATTGTTATAGTTTATTTGACTCCCGATTTAAATTATTGTATTTTGATTTTCTTTTTCTTTGGTTTTAACTTAAACAGAATAAAGTGATTTAGTTATTTGAAAATAAAATTATTTTGTGTAATTTGAATTATGTAATATCATTATAGGATTATACTGAAATTAAAAATCAGCCATAAAAGTTATTATGCGTCATAAGTAATACATTTCTGCATCAATCGTTAAGTTGGCAGTTAAGTTCAGAGATTTAGTTAGGAAACATTTATTAGAACTCGCTAAGTATTCACATAACTCTTCATGTAAATATATTTATTTTTAAAATACACTCTGGAAAGCAATAGATTGAAAATTTCTTTTCTTCTGAATTCTCATTATTGTTAAATTAAACCATTTGATGTATTTATTGGTTTAAAATAATTTAGTAAAAATGAACTATTTACTTTTATTATCTAAATTATTCGAGGACTAATGCAGTAGTTGTATTATATTTAACAATGACTTAGGCTGAAAATGCCTAAAAGGAGAGAGATCAGAAAAGCAACTTACCGGTGATTTTTCGAACGTTTTTTACAAAGCTCACCAGGTGGAGAAATGATTCTTTAAACTGTTATTTTTATTTATTTATTTAATATTCTGAATGTCTAAGTTACAATTAAGGTTTGAAACGGTTTCCTCAATCCTGAGAAACAGCAATGAACAGATAGTTTTTTTTTCTCAATTATTTAAGTTATTTTATGTAGATTTTAAATTTTATACCTCTTTTTTTCTATTACAAAACATTCTCTAACAATGGAAATACGAGTATTTAGTGAGAAAATTGGTTAAAAGCGAGTGACGAGAGGGGAACTGGAAATTTTGGACGGATAATTTGCTGTCAGGAAGTGTTTGGTGAAAGAAAATGGGCCAAAAGAGGGAACAGGTAGAAATTAAATTTAAAAAAAATTGCTGATAAAAAAAGCAGACAAAATGATATTTTTCAAAAATTTTTTTCACAAATTGCGGAATAATGAATTCAAAATCTATCTCCGTGTTAAATCTGTTAATGTTTCAGACTTTTTTGATATGCTCTTAATAAGAAATTTAAGGACAAAATAATCACCTCGTCGAATCAAGTTCAAGATCATAGATTTATTGAGAAAAGAAAAACATAAAGGAAGAGCAATGGTTGGTGACGGGGGAAAATGGGGGGTCATATTCAGATACAGGATTTTGTTTTACATAAGATTCGGTAGGAGATAAAACACGATGATAAGAGAATTTCACGGGATTATACAACTGGTGAGAAACAGAGCATTGAAAAATATTTATCACAAATAAAATTTCTTATCACACAAAACAGACCGAAACAGAATGCATGATATAAAAGACCGTTTCGAAAGACATAAAAGATATTTGAACCAATTTCTGTCATTTTATTCTCATACCACGTAATTAAAGTGTAATCTGGTTAAACAAAAGCCGTTTAAAAGAGAATCTAGAGTATTTTAACACCATAAAACTGATAGATAAATTTAATTTTGAGTAAGAATGAAAATTAAATCATTTATTAGATTACTCAAAAGTAAATAATTTGAGATGCACAATCCTAGAAACTATTTTTAAATTTCATTCAATCTTTTCTCGTGACGCTGCAAAAAATACTTGTAATTGAACGTTCATTTACCGTATAATCCGCTTTTCAAGATAAACTGTAAAGTTCCGTAACTTTACGTTATTACTCTATAACTCCAGCTTACTAGAGTGTTTTTACTGACAAAGTAGTCAGTTTATACTTGCAGGTTATTCAAATCCACGATCATGTCCTTTTTTTTTTGCTGTCAAATACCTTCAAATAAAAGTTGTTCAGTGACGTCATGAGAGAGCATTTTATATTCTAAGTTAAAATCACTATTGCATGGGCTGCACCCGCTGCATTCTGACAATCGGCATCCCGATATTACATGGCTCACTTTACGAAATAAGCTTTCTACTATAGATTGGTATACATATACATGGCTATAGATCATTTGAGCATGGTTTAATATAAAATCTAAACTAGTCAAATCATCTATAAAAATAAATGTTTTGTTCCATTTTAGCCCCAAACTAGAATACAACAAAAAGGAAAAAATGACTATAAATTGTAGCAACCCCTCCTTTAAAAATTCATATTAATTACACGCCACAAAAATATTTGCAGCAGAATAATTGCAGATACTACAATGGAACATATGTACTTACAAAAATAATTGCAAAATTATAAATTTCGTTAAAAACACTTATTAAACATTCAAAATTACACTTATATATTCCAGGACATAGACTAGTGCTTTTAAATGACCTAGCTTTTGACCGTTACCGTCTTTCAGAGTTGTGGCTTTCATATTTGTAATGCTTGATTCTGTTCTTTCAGAGCACTTTTTTATTCTTTGCAAATTGCGTCACAGTGATCTTATTGTTTTTTTATTGTGCAAATTAATATTTTTTTTAGATGGAATCAAGGATCCCAAAAAAGAACGCCTTAGTTGATACATTACTGAGCTTTTGAAAAGCAGTATAAAAACATCAAGAGGCTGCTTACAATACATGTTTCAAATTTATAATAAATGCTAAAAAGTTTTCTTGATACATGATGAATATAAAAATCGCCAAACATATTCGCAAACATGCTGAAATTGAGATGGCGAATGTTAATCATAATCTAACATAACTATTTAAACCAACTCCAAAGAATCTGACCACGGTATGGCTAAAATAATAACCTTAATGGAAATACTAAACCCAGTGGCGTCACGGTAGCAACGCCATTAAGAAGGATAAAACAATCGAATGCTATTAACCCATTGGGGATAATTTAATCCCTTGTTACCGTCTGAAAAAGGGAACTAAGCATTACGGCAGAGAACTAAGCATTACGGATATAGTTTCATCAGATATTTAAAAAAAGTTTTTTTTTTTTTTTTCTTTTAAAATTAGGTGTTCAGAAGGTCACCAACACCTTCGTCATTTAAGCTTCTTTCAGCATGGTAATCAACATTAAATGACTTTAATTTTGAATGACTATATTTGAATCGAAAAAAATTCATCAAATTTTCTACAAAAAAGTTAAATGTGCATTATGTATGTTAAAACACAGTCCGATACTTCCATGCTGATGCTTGCTTAGCATCTAACAGTTATTCGCGGCGAGTGTTAACCTCAACATATAATTTGCATTTTCAAATATGATATTTCAGGATTTAAATATGAAATTTTTATTTAAAAAAAACACAAAATCACATTATTTTATTTATTTTTGTTTAGTCTAGAATTTTTTCATAATGTTTATGCTACCACTATTTAAATTTTGTAAATATTCTACAAGGATAGAACTGAAAATATCAAAATAGAATAAAAATAGAAAATTGCTACAAAAAGAAATTTTTTTTTTTTAATAAGGTTATCAAACTGGCATTCGTATTCCTCATTCCATGTTTCTCCCCAACTAGCCGATAGAATAGCGTTTTTATATTTTCTATATTTGAGTATTATTATTAGACTCCTATTGTTCTTAAGATAAAAATTAAAGCTGTATATTTTGATAAAGATTTTGTAAAATGGTTAATAAAATGGTCATTATGAAATATTTTGTATATTATTTAAATATTATTTGTCGTTATTAGAGCTTCAAATTCTGAAGCAAATTTTCTTCTAGCTCAAAAAATCATTAACTATTTGAATAACTTAAAATAGTAGTCTATATAAAATATTATAACTAAAAAAAAATTATTTTACGAAAAGCATAATTTTTTATTGTAGTAATGACATTTTATGTTGATGCGTAGAAAATCTTGATATTTTTTTTATGAATTTTAAATATTATAGCTAAAACATATATATCTTTTTACGAAACACATTATTTTTCATAGAAATACTAACATTTTATATTGATAAGTAGAAATATTTTGACATTTTCTTTGAATTTAAAATACAAATCTCTGGGGAAAATTTGTTTCACAAAAGAGCTATAATATATATTACATACGTAATAAAATACAGTATATATAATACTTCTAAAGCATACATTTTAAAAGACACGGCACAATGTTCAATAAATTAATTTTATTTCTAAAACCATTTATAATTCTCCCATACCAATAACCGATCCGAAAAGCAACCCCAAATAAGCATTTATATAAAACGATATCAGTTTCCTTAGCTATTAATTTCAAAGATAAAATCTTGTTTTGATTTATTTGCGCAGATTTTGAAATGAATGACTTACGAGAGTAACGTTAAAACAAAGGACATTATTCAAAAAGTACAATTTTAGAGGAATGAAAAATATCGTTCTGTAAGAGATGGTTCCTTACACTAGGGGCCTTAAGATAGTGACTCTCATAATCATATTTATCATTGCCCTAAAAGATCATATTTATCATTGCCCTCAACAACAACTATAAGAATTATTTTGCTTGAACTTAATCGAAAATCAATGTTAATGAGAGTAACTAAAGTTGATAGTCTTTTCTGAGCACCTATTTTTAAAAAGAAATATGTAACAATTTATGTGCGAAGGGTAATTAATACGAATATTTTTTCACAGAATATAAAAGTTTCTGAAATATTGCATGGGAATCATGTTTTTCAATTCATGGCTTTGAAATGTTTGTAATTAATTACGTTAAAATATACATTTCCTCTATTTATCAATATTACCCTAAAAATAGATAATATGAATTATATATATAAATATATATATATATATATATATATATATATATATATATATATATATATATATATATATATATATATATATATATATATATATATATATATATATATATATATATATATATATAGGAAATCGAATAGCAAAATGCCTATTTACTAAATATTTGAAGATCTACATCTAAATCCTTACTACATCTGGTAAGATTCTTTTATTAACTTTCTTTCTTTTTGTTAGCTAGACACCTCACTTCCAACTTTTTTACTTTCACATTTTAGGTAAGATCTGGTTGGCATTAAAAATAGCATCGGGGAAAAGCACCGGAGAAAAGAACACCCATAATAAAAGCACCCGGGATAAAATCATCCGGAAAAAGCACCGGGAAACAAAAGCGGCAGAAGCATTCCTAAAGTATAATTACAAAATTAAATTAATTAGATATTAATTAGATTAATTTTTTTAAGTATTGCATTTCTTTATATTCTTTTTCCATTTTTTGTTAAATAATTTCAATTAATCATTGCACAACGGAAAATTATTAAAAACTAATATTTTAACAGATTTTAATAAAAATAATTTAAAATAATCATCCATGAAATTTAATTTCTTTTATTGCATTTATAAAATAGGTATTTCCAAAATTATGTCTTTTGCTTCTCAACTGGCATTTAATATTCATATGCAGTGCATTTAGAAATTAAAAATCAAATTAGATTTTAATTATAAAAAAAAAGTTATTAAAAAAATAAATTCTAAAAAATATTTAAAATACACTTGTTATTTAAACATTTTTTACGTAGTTGGAATTAAATTCACTTATAAATTAAAAATTAATTGAGACTTTTATCAGAGTTCGACCGAAATCCTAAATGTCGTTCCCCCAATGTTCAGAAAAAAAAAAAAAGGATCGGAAATGCATTTAATCTGAATTATCTACTTTAAGTATACAAAAATAGCGATTAGCTAAACAGTTGAATTAAAATATTTATTAAATTAAATATATTAAATTAATATTTAAAACAATTTAACATATCGTAATACATTACTTTACTTTTACGAAAAATATAACTAATAATGCAATTCGCTTAAATCTTAAAGTATTTAATACATTTATTGTTTACTACTACTAATTGTTACCTACTAAGTGTTAATACTAATTGTTTAATGTTAGTGCAGTCTACAATATACATTTGCTTCATAAATCAAAAAGGTTATTTTCTTGCAAGTCACATGGTAATCCCATATTTTATTAATTTACTTCTAAATCAAGATACTTATAGAGATTTAATGAATATTGCTAATGACAAGTGTGGGATAATCTTCAGAAATTTAAAGGGTGTCTTTCAATTAATAATTCAGTGCATAACTCTTTCGAAGAGCCTAAAGCTGTAGCTGTAAGATCTAAAATGAATTTTCAGATTATCGCTTGGAGAGATAGGGAATTGTCAAACATATATACGAAGTATGCTTCCAATTAGTGAGTATTAACAAGCTGGCTGTCCCTTGTTGTAGCCAGGATGTTACTCGGGGATTACGTTGATCACTAACAGTTGAGAGTTATTCCCAAAAGAATAAGATGGATTTATGACGTATCATAGAATTAGTAAATTTATTGCAGACGTATTTTTTTATTATATGTAAGTATGAATATGTATACTTAAATTTTACTCATACCATACTCATAGAGTTTGGTCTTAAGAGGTATCTACTGTCATTGTGTTTATTTTGTACTTAACAAACTTTTGATGATATAGTATTATTAAACCAATATCTTTCAAAAAGGGTAGAATACAAAGGGGTCACGTCAAGAGATTAGGAAAAATAAAGCTTGATAATTATTAGAACTTTTATAAATTTTTCCTCAAAATTTTTTAACAATATGATGCAATTTGTGGTTTTAAGTAATTTAAGACTACACGCTTCGCAGTTTTTATATTTTTATGACATCTAATTTTATTACAATTTAAAAGGAGGAAAACCGATTAGTATAACGACAAAGATATCTTTAAATGTTAATTGCATAAAAACGGAGATACTTAACAAAAATCTAAAAATAGGCAACGTACGTACTGTTCCTGAACTTGCCAAAACCTGATGCTTGAATTGTATTGGCATAATTTTGTAAAGAAAAATTAATGGAGAATCCAAAATACCACACGCTTTATATCTAAAATTGTGATTAGGTGGCGGTATTGTATTTTACATGTATGGAAAGATACTGCCAAATAGAGTAAATACCCATCACCAGTTTACTTGCGAAAATTAAATAAGAAGGATTAAAAGCATATTTAGAGTTTTCAATTTTCCTTCACCGCTTTTCCCCTTCGATAGTTGAGCTCGGTCGGGTGAGGAATTGCCTCTTAATAACACATTTATAAATATAAATATATATATATATATATATATACAAATTATAAAGAATAATTTTTATTATATAATATAAATATTCTTTATTCAGAAATATCGCATTTATTTATAGTAAAGGATGTGTCTTGATGAAGACCTTTACTTTTTCAAATTAAAAACTTTTCTATTTTATATTGTTTCATTATTATTCTTTATGTTTATATATATTCATCGAGACTAATAAACTATTAGAGAGTCAAAAACGAATCACTTTTTCTGAAATAAATAAATGAATCGATGTATATTTTTATTCTTAATTGTTTTTTTTCTTCTTAAAAATAGAAAGTTTTAAGCATATGAGAATTCATTTTAGTCTTGATACTTCTGTTCAAAATATCTTTTGTAATAGCGAAAAACTGATATAAATAAAAATTTTATTTCTATAATTTTTATTTATTTTCTAATTAATTATATATTAATTATTTATTATTGAAATGCTCAAAGTAAGGCTAAATATAGTCTAAAAATGTTTATTTTTGAATAAATGAATGTGTTTGATACTGTACAGTAACCTTTTTGTTGTCATTTCTCAGAATTCTTTAGTTTATGATGTGTCTCGTACATTTAAATATTTCTAAGGCAGTTTAACTCTAATGTTTCTTGCATATTCACTGTAATTGTCTTAGATCAATAAAGATTTTAAATGTCTCAACATAAAACTATTATCCTCAAATATCAGAAACATATATTTTAATAGGATTAAAAAAAAGTAAGATGAGTTAATAATTTGTTTTGACTAAATTATTAGCAATCAGTTTGTGGGAGGCTTTAAAAACGAAAACATAACGTAAGTGAACAACCTAATGAATTATTGATTACTTGATTAAAGCTCGAAAAAAACTTAAAAATCTTATAATAAAAGAAAATTAACTAATAGGTCTCCTATTTCAATCACATTTTTTTTGTATAAAATTAAAATCAAGTTTCCTAACATATGGAAAAAGAAATCAGGGTTTTCACCGAAGCTTGTACGATACAACGAAGTTAGTTAAGCTTGTAAATGATTACCGTTAACGTCTAATATTTTTAAAAAATTGATTTCAAGCTACCTTGAGGTAACGGCAGACTCTAAGCCTTCAAAACATACTGTATATAAAAATAATATTTATTTTGGTTATAGGTTTGTTAGAAATTTATATATACCGTGTTTTTTTTGAAAATATAATAACCACTCATCTTTAATCAATACTTCTATTCGAACTTAAATAATACCTCCAAAGTAAAAACTTTTCCTGTTCTTAGCTTGCGGGTATAATTTATGCTTGATGAAAAATATGGCTAGAAAGTAAATTTGAAAATGTATATGAGTAATCTTTCTCTTGTTCCTGTTTTGTTTTTATATGGATAAATTAGTTTTAATATCATTTGAAAGAATTGTATCTTAGCGGTATCCTACACGGTTGCCTTGCACTTGAAAATTATCAAAATAAAACACAAAATGAAACAAATCCAAATAAAAAAAATATCTTCTCTCAACTATAATTCTATGGGGTAACGTAACATAAATTATAATTTGCATTATGATATTATGTTATTATGATATTTATGTTATTGATATTATGCGGATAATAAGGAGAGAGAAAAAAATCCTTGCAAAATTACCAGACTATATGGTAATGTTATTTCTGGAAAAAAATAAACAAATTAACAGAAAAACATAATTCTGGTTAATAAAACTAAAATATACGATATTTCAATAATTTATTTGGTGATTTTTCCAAAAATATAGTACACTTAGTAAAAAATATGTTTATTACATTTATTAAAAAATACGAAATTCAAAAGTAAATTTGACTGAATAAATAGTTTTTATGCCCAACCCTAAGGAGTCCTGATAAAAATCACAAAATTTTATCACTCATTATAAAACAATATTTTACAATAATTTTTGCCAAAATCATTACCGAAGCGGTTTGGTAATATTACCGACGATTTGATGTTTCCATAAACTCAGAAACTCTGTTAATTTTACAATTTTCTGTTAGTTTTGACCATACTTTTTTTCTCAGTAAATGTTTGATGTATGAAGATCGCAAATAGAACTTACTTTTAGATAAGGAAAAAAATTGAAACTAATCGCTGGATGATTTTATTTTAGTTTGCTAATTTGTATTTTTTTTTTTTTGGAGTACGAGCCAGGGATTGCTAAATTGCACCGCCGAAAACTTGGTATAAATAACAGATGCCCTTGTTAAAATAACAGTATTTTATGCTTAAATAAATACATTTCATATACAAAATTGAAAAGTAATATCTAATGTCTCTCAGATAAGATAAAAGATTATAGCAAGATATATCACCAAATTAATTTAAAGTAGTATTTATTTTGGACTTAGCGAAAACAAATATGCTTTAGAAAATGCATGTTTAAAAAAATGATCACGGCTCAAAAATGCGTATTTAATTAAATTAATCCAGCTTAAGTTGCGTGTTTAAGAAAATAGACTTAGCTCAAAGTGAGTGTTTAAAGAAAGGACATAATAACAATAAATCACCTTTTTTAATATTAATAAAATTAAAATCTCAATGATCCCAAATTTTGACTCCAAACCAAATTCCGTATCTGGACCAGAAAATTTTCTGGGCTCGGAACATATTTGATAATTTTAATTTATGTAAAATTTCAATGTGGCAAGATATTTAGAAAAACGTATAAATAAGTACCAGCGTTAAAATATAATTATTAAATAATATTCATTTATTTATAACTAATTAAATGAGAAATGAGAGTCTAAGCTACAAAATCAGGTTTAGAATGTATAAAAGAATCTGTATAAAAGAAATTATAGTGATAGTAGATAAGGCAGATGAGTGGACGAAAGTTTGGTCCCCTTAATGTTAATTTTACTTCTTCAAAATTTTATCTTATGTGTACTTATTTCTTTTTTTTTTTTTTTTTTTTTTTTTTTTTTTTTTTTTTGAACAATTATAAAATTCGTTTATCCAAACAAATTATTCCTGTTGTTAAGAAGCTTAAAAATTTAAAATTTCAATGTTGATCAAATTTTACATCATTTCAAATTATGTATTTTTAAATGGAGAAATCAAACATTTGAGCAGAATTGGGGTCGAATAAATCCAGAGAACATAAAATTTAAAAAATATGGCTTTGTTTAATTGTATTACTCGGAAAAAATTTGCTCAATTCTAGTCAAAATTTACATTTGGTTAACAAAAATTACCTAAATTTGTGTACCTTAAAATTCAATTTTTTTCCGATTGTTATTAAAGGAAGAGAAAAAAAATAATATAACAAATGCAATAAAAACACAACAATTTACAATTAGCAGGATAACTATATTTGTATATTTGTATAAAAGATATTTATAGCCGAATGGAAATCTGAAATGATTCTATAGATATAGTTAATTAAGCAAAAATAAATTTTGCATGAAGGGACCAAGTTCTTGACTACTCTCCTGACATAACTACTGGAACCCTATTTTCCAAATTGCATTTAGCACTCCCCCCTCCCTCCCTTATTTAAAAGAATACCTATAAAGTATTAGAATAACAAACAAATAAAAAAAATTGGTGTTTATTGCCATATTTATCAAAACTGTCTTAACACAACAAATAAGGTGCTTTCTTAAGAAATTTTTTCTCAGTATGACAATTAGGTACATGTGTAATAAATCATCTTCAGTTTGTAGTTGAATGACTCATTTGAACATTTTACAAGTCAAGATTAATGATTTTTTAAACAAACATTTTTTAAAATATTATGATTATACAGCGAAAACGTAAAGATATATTTTTTTCATAAAAGTCAGTATTTTACTTAGAAAACCTTTATTCTTCAGTAATAATATATTTATGCACAAATGACCAATTCTTGATGTAAATAACACTGAATAAAAGTTGAATCCTATTTAGTTAGAAGATGAACATTGTAAAAAAAAATTCCAAGTCAAATCAATTCAAAAAGTACCACCACTCTGATACCGGCACGTTTTAATATAAAATCCAGTTTTACCGAATTTTGTTACGAAACAAAAAATCTCATATATCGTAATTTTAGCGGTAATAATTACTTTAAAGTAACTGAATCATTCTAACTAAATAAATATTACTGTAAAAATCACGGTATAATATTTTACGGTAAAAATTTATTTTAAGGGAAAAATTTATTTTACGGTAAATGCACCCGGTACGGTAAAGCCGGTACTTCGTACCGTAATTTGATCCGGAATTTTTTTGCAAGTGAATAAGGAGTCAAGATGTTATATTTCCCGATTAAAAGTTTTCTTTCCAGCAAAGTACTCATAAAAATTTTAAAAATAAAGCTGAAACACAATGTTATAATTTTCATGCCAATAATTATGTCATTGAACTAAACTTACTTCTTCATTATCTAATCGTGCGGTATGCACCATTCACATAACATTGTGTAAAATTTAGAACTTAGGGAATGGATGTTTGTTAATATAATTAATTGTGCTATTTTAGTATAGTGCAATGTTGCACAACACGCATATATGTGTGGGCAACAACCATATGCGCTTAACAAGACCAACAGTAAGCTTTTGCATTTAATTCTGGTAATATGTTTAACTGCGCTAAATCTACCCAACACCTTACTTTAAAAGTGCATTTCATTCAACTGTCATTATGCCAGTCATGTTCGCAAGCCTATTCCAAGTTCTCCAGTTTCCATCAACTCCAGAGTGGCTCAGAATTTGAGTCTCTTTCCCAAGACAAAAGAGAACAATCAGGCTCTTTTAATTACTGGCTAATTAGAGTTTCAAATGTTGAGCCCCGGTTTAAACCGACTTTCGCGTTCGTTGAGGCGACTGAAGGAAAGGAAAGCAAAATGGTAGGATTCTCTCAGATGAGTGGATTTCGCGCAATTTTGTAAGACCCATTAGATACGCCACGTAGAATGTTTATAGAATGAGGGCGATAAAATTAAATAAGTTTATCCGAAGACCACATTTCCTTAAGGCTTCACTCACAATTTGAGGACTACCTTCTAGGCAGAGAATTCACTCGATAAGTGCTTCATTTAATTTTGATTAGGATAGATAAATTGATTTCGAGTAATTGAAGAAACGTAAATTGATCAGATAAAATTAACAAACAAAGACTAATTGATTCCATCACTTTTTAAATTACTGTTTTTCAAAAAAAAAATTTTTTTTTTACTTAAAAATTTTTTTAAGTTCTTTCTTTTTGCAAATTCAATATATGTAATATTAAATAAATAAAATTTAAAAAAAAAACTGAAAGCCACGTTTTCCCTTAGGCTTTATTTGAGGAATTTCTGGAATACCTTCTAAGCGGAGAATTCACTCGGTAAGTGCTTCACTTAGTTTTAATTTGAATAGATTAATTGATTGCGAGCTATTGAGGAATCGCAAATTAATCAGATTAGATTAACAAAGACTAATTCCATTGCTTTTCATTTTACTGTTATTTTAAAAAAAGCATTTTGGTGTAAGTAAATTACTTTAAAAAATTTACTTTTTGTAAATGAATTAAAAAGTATCTAAACACTATATTTTTTTAAGGCTTTGCTCATAATTTGGGGAATACCTTCTAGGTGAAGAATTTACTCCAAAAGTTCTTCATTTAATTTTAATTTGAATTGCAAGTAATTAGTGAACTAAAGAACAGTAATGGATCAAATTACATTAACGAACAAAGACTTATTAATCACTTTTTAAATTACTATTTAAAACATATTCTGATATAAAAATAAGTAGGTAAATGTTTTTTTTTTATTTTGAAAACAACATGAAAAAATAGTAATTAAAACTTTTTTACTCTAGTGTTTACGTTGTTCACAAGGCAATCATTTAGTCTAATCACAAGTCATCTTTAGCAAATATAAATAATAAATAATTTAGGGTGAATTTATTATAAGTAAATACTTAGACAAGAACATAGAATAAACAACCTAGTACTTTTACATATTTTTATCATTATTTTATTCAATCTCGGTGTTGTTATGAATAATGACTTACCTTTTTGTATTTTTAAACAAGCTTAATCTATAGTAAGCTTTTTTAAACTTGTTTATTTTATTTAATTTATTATCACTGACTGGAAATTTTAAGAAGCTTTGTTAAAATAGTAGTTTAAACCGCCAATTTATTAATAGCAGTTTTCAAAAGCAAATTCGTATTTATACACAAGTTACGAAAAATTATTTAAAGTTTTCTTGTTTAATTAATGATTAATTTGAAACAGCGTGGACAAGCATTTTGTTCATTTTCGGGTATTTTTTTATATGTGTTGTTTATATATTCTTTCTAAATAGTCAATGTTTCTGCTCCAATTTAGTTTACGAAAAGTTTAAAAAATAAATATATTATATTTTCAAATGCTGTAGCATGCAGAAACAAGGTCTATTAAAAGACTTTTTGAATATAATATTCAGTTTAAGCATTGTTGAAAAGCATTACTTAGGAATGATATTTAATTGAAATAAAACTATACGATAGCTGTATTTTATCCCTGAAAAAAAAATAAAGAAATCCGTTAAAATCAATTTTAACAAAGAATATCATAGGTTTTATAGAAACGCTTAGGAAAGTTTAGTTACCACTATATCTCGTTATATACTGTAAATAAATCCGGCTCAAATTACTGCAAAAATACCGGCACTCACAGTGTCGTTACTTTTTACCGTAAAATCCATTTTTACAGAATAAAAAAATTTGACAATAACGATCATCGTAAAATCAGCGAATTACACTAATTAAAAAAATATTTCTGTAAAAATTGCAGCATAATATTTTACGGTAAAAATTGATTTGAGGGTAAAATGGATTTTGCGTTAAAATGGATTTTACGGTAATAAGTGATGACACCGTGAGTGTCGGCTAATTAACATTAAAAGTAATTTGATCTGGAATTTTTTACAGTGCAATACTCGTATTAAATCAAATTGTTTAC
Source organism: Parasteatoda lunata (assembly GCA_949128135.1). Taxonomy (NCBI): domain Eukaryota; kingdom Metazoa; phylum Arthropoda; class Arachnida; order Araneae; family Theridiidae; genus Parasteatoda; species Parasteatoda lunata. The sequence goes on along the minus strand of OX421980.1, from coordinate 34,139,565 downwards.
ATTCAAGACCAAAATAGAATCATAAGAAAAATAGAATCATAAGAAATAGTTTTTCTTAACTTGTGTATTTTTTTCCAAAAAATTATTGAAAGTAGTATGTGTTTGTGTATTTACTTGCAATGAAACCCTAGACACTTACTCTAATATTATAGCTTAAAAAACCTCTAAAGGGAACTGAAAAAGAAGATAAAAATGTTAGATTTGTACCACTTGGGAGCTCTTGAAAGTTCGAGTCTCGGATTATTGCTTTCTTTCAGCTTGGAATGTAGACATCACTTTTAAACTATTTCTTCATTTTTTTTTCTTTCCTCGTTTGCTCTTGTTCAAGCAATCTAACAATGTTTATTGCAAATGAAAAATTACTTATTTAAACAGAAAAAAATTAAAGGGAAAATTAATGTTTTCATTTTGTTGTTATAGCAATTATGATTTTTTTTCTTATGTTAACCAGGTAATTTCATTTGAAATCTAACAACTAAACAGCATTTTTGAAAAAAATCTAGGATTTTAGGGTAAACATCATAATCATATTTTAATCTTATTTATTTATTTACTGTAGGGCAATTGGAAATTTGGCACTTAGCAAACAGCAACCGACATTCTGCTTTGCGCCTAGCTAAGCTAAAAAGTCTTCATATTTTATTATCAGCCTAAGAGTCAGCGTTTTTGCATTGATTAACTTATTTTCTTACCTATGTACTACTTATGCATTCAGGTAGCTTGCAATAAACCCAGAGTAACAAAGGATTGTTATAAATAACAGTAATAAAGATTTATTGCAATAAACCTAAACACATTCAGCATGATTGAGTAAATTATAACACATCAGCCAAGAGATTAAAAGCCTCAATGCAATGAGTAAATATAAAAATATATGGGAAATTAGAGAATACAGAAGAGTTTTAGCAAAGAAAAAATGTACTAATTTTTTTAAAAAAATTTTCTGATTAGAACAATTTTAAAATGTCTTTAATAACAAACAGATCACGAGTAATCTTTAAAAAACAGTCGTAACATGTTCCAGTAAAAATAGATTTTACGGTGAAAAATGGCCGGCACCCTGAGTGCCGCTTCTCTTTACCGTATTTGACCAATGATTATTTTACAGTGTAAAGTGCAAACGCTTTAGCCGGCACCGTTAAAATTACTGTTAGGAATTCCATCAATTGGAAGCTTGCGGCATTAATAAATGGCAATGATCAATAATAATTTGTTATAATAGTACAAATAGTATTGAAGTTTTAATTTAAATTTTTAAAAAAAAAATCTCGCTTTATGATTGAAAAGAAAGTCAACACGCAACGTAACTAAACCTTAAATAAATTAAACATCATTCCCTATTTTTATAATTGTATACTACTTAAAATATTTCAATTGATATTTTTTCAAAACATCTTATTTTTAAAATGTATATCAAATCACGCAACAAACGTTTAATATCAAGATTCGTAAAAACATTTACGATGTCATTCTCCAGTTGTTTGTACTTATAATTTTTTATAGCTTTAAAACGCTATAGAAAAGCATAGATGAAAATTATTTTTATAAAATATTAGTTTTAAAATAATAATTTTAAAAATTTCAGATTTTTATTTATTAAGTTTCTGAAGCGTTCCAGATGAACTGCTTTCAATAGGAAAATAGACTGAATCTATTTAAATAATATAACATATTAATTGTATTTTTAGCTATATGAAAAATGAAGAACTCGCGGAAATCCAATTTTTAACAAAAAAAAAAAAAAAATGCTTTATTTTAATTAAAATTTTCTTATGAAAAGTTGTCGATTCGAGCTTGTACTTAAGCATCTATTTCTTCAAAGTATATTTATGGATATTTAAGGCATAAATTCCGAATTTAATATTTCGTCAAAATTAATGATTAAAAATATTTACAAAATCAAATCCCGAAATATAAAGAAAACTAACTGTCGAAATTTCCAGCGTGTGTTGCTAGTACCAGCTTCCCAACTCTGTAAAGTTTGCAACGTTTCGTAACATAAAACGTGTTACTATGCTTCTCTAGATCATTAAATACCATTAAGGAAAATTCCATTAATGAATCAAATACCATTCTTCTAAAGTCAACTCAAAGAAAGTTATTCAGTAAGCCATATTTAACGAATGATTCAAATAAACGATATATATTATATAAAACGTCATAATCATACACTCAAAAAAAAGACGAAAAAAAAAACATTTTCGGGAAAGTTAACTAAAACTATCAATCAATATAAAAAAAACCATTCTTTTAAATTACAAGAAAAGTAACATAATAGATTCGAAATTAGCACTTCAATGACAAATTATCAGTACAAGTCGTCATAGGTAAATAATGAAATGTTAATTTATGCCTAAAAAAATAAAAGTTGAAATTACGCACTCTATACATTTTTTCAAGCACAAAAACGCATCTTTTACAAAACAAGAAATATCTGTAGCGTGATATTTTTCATTTCAGAATTAATTAGCAAAAATATTTTTCCTGGTTCTATATCGTCTTCCCTTAGAATACCATTTAAATACATCGAACTGTCTACAGACGTAATGTTCTTTTACTATAATGCTTTCTTTAATTCCTTTAGTCACGCTATGCAGATGACACAAAGGGAAAAGTTTCCCAGGGTAGGTTTACCACCGTATGCAAAATAAGAAATTGGGTGTGAAGGGATAGGGGTAAAAGCTACCCTCTCATAAATAATGAATTTTTTGTAATGTAAATGAACAAAATTCCCCAGTTTAGTTTATGATTACAAACCGGAATTCAAAACTGAACGCGTCATGCACAATTCCGAAAAGGCTTTACAGGCATTAAAAACAGTAGTAAGAATGTTTATTTTTTCCTTCGTGGAATTATGTTTGTTTTTTTATTTAAATACATTATTTTTAAAGAAAAAATATATACATGAGTAAATTGTTTCAAAGCGGCCTAATATAAAAAGAATACGTCTTGTTATTATTTAGTTCCATGCAAAATAAATATTTTTAAATTTCGTATAAGTTGAAATTAAATTAATAACTTAAACTGAGAAAAAGGAAGAAGCAACTTTGGGAGAGAGAATTATCACCCGTGTAAACATCAATAAAAAATGAAAACTTTTTTTAAACAAATACTTTTAGTCGTAATCAACATTATGTCTGATAGTATGCATAAATTTATGAACACAAATATGCATTTATTTATATACGCATGTACACATTTTCCAGTTCCAGTCCAAATTATTAGACCCACCATAAGATTCTGCTGCATATTTTCTTTCGTTTCGGGCTCAATTCGTACCCTGACTCAATTTTCTTTTTCATGCGCCATACGCTAGTTTCAGAAAACTTCCATTTTCATGAAATTTCGCAGTTTGAAAATATTTTAGCATTCACGAGGCTTATTTCAGCTTTTTTATATGGTGAAAGATCATTCATGATGAAAATGATTATTTTTAACACTGCACACAAAATTGATTATTTCAATTCTGCACACAAAATAAACAAATAGCTGCGGAGTATAAAACTGAGAACAAGTCTGAGAACAAAAACAAGTCCGCAACTGACGCACGTTACAACACGACTGAAATCGGTTTGTACTTGTTTGCGTTCTTGTATCCATTGGTTTACATTGTAATGCAATATATTAAAAATGAATACAAATGGGAAGTATATAAAAAATCTCCTGAATGAAAACCCATTACATGTATGTTTAATTATAAGAGTATTGCATATAAACTCGTGCAAAACATGTAATTATTAAAAAACTACAGTGTGTCTAATAATTTGGCCAGTGACTGTATGTATGCGTGTATGCATATATCTATGTATGTTACAAATAAGCTTTCTCAAATGCATAGTATGGCCGGGATAGCCTGGTTGGTAGGGCACTGGGCCCACGTCCAAGAGTTCGTGGGTTCGATCCCAGGCTGGCCGAAAACTCCCCGTGTCGTAAATGGTGACTGATGCACGTTAAATCCGACGAGTCGTAAAGTCCTCGATGTTCCCATGACAAATCAATACCTCTGGGGGCACTGATCCAGGAGTTTTCTTGTCTTCTGGATTGGCTCAAATTTACAAGGCTCCGGAGTTGAACATGAATAGTTGTTAACCCAAAAATTGGGTCGGCTGTTCAACGACGGATATAAAATGCATAGTATGCATTTGAGAAAGTTGATTTGTAACATTTTCAAATCCAGATTGAAGTTTGCAGTGTACCCCTTTTTTATTTTGTATGGTACAAGTTATCTCATTTCGAAATCGAGAATCTTTATTTTGGCAAAAGCATGTTCTTCAAATATTAAAACAGACAAAACCGTTTAAAGTTTTTTTCTTCACAACAATGCACTAGTTGTACGCATTCAATACCAGCAATTTTCACCCATGCTTATTTGTTATGCTTTTTAATGATAAGAATAGCTTATTTATAGCTAAAAAATTACTAAATTAAATTATTATTTCGTAAAATATTATAATGTCATAAAATATTAAATGGAAGAAAGAGAAAAATCTGTTGCCTAGAAAATGTTGCAGGGAATATTTAAATTACTTACCCCAGGCAGGGATTTAATATTATGCAATGCATTTTGAGCTTCTATGGCAGCTTTTCTTGTAAAAAAAGTAACAAAACAGCATCCTAAAAAAATTAAAGGATAATTAAAGCCATTAATCACATTTTAACATAATAGACTAACAAACAAAGAGTTAAAAAGTAAAAATTAACTCATAAAATCTAATACTCTATTAACATAAAAATACCAAACAAAAAAGTTGTTAATTTAAAATAAAATACTTGAGGGAAAGTCTAAAAATTTTTTTATTTATTTTTATTTTATCGATGCAATCTACCGAAACAAAAAAATATAATTAAGATATTGAACATTAAATTCAGTTTTTCATCCTCTTCTCCAAAAAGAGATTATCTATGCATTGAAGTAAATAACGATAAATAACGTTAACATTCGACTAAATTGAACTTCATGCATTCCAGAGCAAAGCATACTGGCGAGCGAACACCCCATATCTGTAAGGATGCTAAACGAAAACTTCCAATCTGCTACTTTTATTTCCCTAGTTAGCACAAAAGTTAGAGTTAAGGCATCGTTGCCGTAGTTAAAACATCAAGCATAGGAAGAAGGCAAGATTTTCATTTTCATGCAAAGTAACTAAGTGTTTCTTTGATTGCAGAAACTTTTTAAGCCATTTCACAGTAAATTTCCATTCTCTTCTATGTTTTATCATCAGTTACAAGATAACGTTTTTTGACCTAAAGCAACCTTAATCCACTAAGTGGATGAAAAGATTCATTATTTAAATCTATGTTAGGGAAACTGGGGTAACGCCGGTTAGTGAGAGCGTGTACCTAGATTATGACGAAATTAGTTCTGTTTTTTTAGCGGAAAAACACTAAATTACTATTTACTAGTCAGGAAGACTGGCATGACACCATACTGGCATGTTGTTAATTAATTCATGACATCTGTGGTGATAAATTTATTTTATTCTGTTAACTCTCTAAGTTTATTTTTAAACAAGCTATGTTTATTGCTCATTACAGATACAAAAAATATTATTAATTTAACTTATTATATTTTTCCCTAAGAGTCATATCTTAACAAACAATAAGGATTTAATAACACTGCTCTGTTACTAAATTTGTATATTATTGAAGTGAATAAGTTTTTAAACAAATATTACTCCTCTGTTACGTTTCGATAACCTCTGCTCTTGGGGTAAGAACGGGTACTATTCGGTTTCTGCTCAACTTAATGTGAGTCTATGCTGAGCTCACGAAAGCTACAGAGCAGCACACACTTTATTATGGGCTCTTTCTTAAGGTACAAAAAGCCATATTTTCATATTTTTAAGAATTTTTGAAGAACCGTTATACAAATTTGTCGCTTTTATATAGATGAAGAAATTCTCTGCAATTTTTTTTTTAAGAAATTAATTAATAAACACTATATTTATGGAGAAAATTTTTATACGGGCACGGAGGCAATTGAGCACTGCTTTGACTACTCAATTAGTATCCAATTGACTACCCAATTAGTTTGAGTACCCGATTATACATGAAATTACATTGCATGTAAATTACATGTATAATTTTCTTAAATTATTATTTAAAATAGAATTATCTGCTACATTTTCACTGAAATTCTAGAATGTCTGAATTCCGCAATTTAGTTAAATGTACACCCGGATAGGATAAGGATAATAATTTTTGAAGAATTCTATTTTATTATTAGACTAACCTAAGATACTTTTACGGAGTAAATTTGAAGTCCCAAACATTAAATGTTTTACAATATGTAAATCAGGAAATTGAATTTCGATTCCCTCACGATTGATGGTAGTGCAGTGTGTTTGAATGTTCTTCCATTGGTATCGGAAATTTGAGCATGCGTGTTTTTATTCAAGGAGACATCATACTTTTTTTTCTGTTTTTCTTTCTAAAAACAAGATACATTCATTTTGAAGTGTTATTTTGCTGGTACGTCCTATTTTCTCGTCATTGAAGAGTTTCTCAATATGTATTTTGATACAACAGTACCTAATAATTAGTTCAACAGTTCGGGGCAAATGGATAAAAAACGGATAAGAAAAAATTTGTAAGTCTTTACTAAAATTTAAAATATTTTAAACCATGAAAAGTTTAGAAAACTTAAAACAAATTTATACGTTCGCTGACAAAAAGCACGAGAAAAATTTCTAACCTCGAACGAAACTCGCACTAACCATTTCTAACATTAATACTGAAATACTCAGTAAATAATTCATGCGTTGGTATTTGCGAAAAATTATACCATTTATTGTAACTACTAAAGTCTACCAACTAACAATATAAGTCAATATTTAAATTGAGACTTTGTTTATATATATATATATATATAGTCCATATTAAGGTCAGTAAATGGTCATGGTTGCTCTTTTCTAATCACAATCGGTTTTCCGACATATTTAATCTCATTTTAAAATCTCTACTCAGCGCGAAGGAATGTTACAGGGTATAAAACGCCAGTTTGCTCGTCAGGTTCCTGGAGTTTGACGACGAATACAGTTCATGGCTTCACTAATACAGTTCTAATTTTTTTTTTTTTTTACCTTAAAAGTTTTTACGGTAAGTATTGAATTAGCAACTAAAAGTCTTGGCAGTTTGAGTGTTAGTACATTTGACCCTAAATTATCATGAGTGCAATAATTAAGGATTATAATATTCGCAATATCAATTTTAAATAAATGCCTTTTTATATCGTTTTCTAATTTTCCCGTAACAAATTTCATAAAACATTAAAGAAATACCAAACCCTTAATTATAATTTTATTCATAAAAAGGGGCATACATTATATGTGTATATTATATGAATACATACAACAGAAGAATATCCGAGTACTCCTTTAAACATGCCCTCTGTTCCGTAAACTACCGCCCCATTAACGATGTTGAAAAAATATATTGAGAACTTTCAAGGATTATCAGCACACTTCAATTCCAATAAAGCCCACCGTAGGGGTTAATAGGAAATACGTGCCTGAAATAATACATTTTTCTAACCTAAGGGTATCCATACATTTAAAAGCCTATCACGAAAGGCCAATCAAAGAGCCTTCTGCAGCATCTGTGCTATTGATCGCCAAGTAGGGGCTATGGCTTATATTCCAGGATACGTCTGAACTTACATAACCTCTGCATTAGTAGCAGCTGTTACGTATGGCTTCCCACAATAGTTTTCCTAGAGGGGGCCATTTTTGTTTCCTCATAGCGATAGGAGCGGAGAACAAGGAGTAGAGAACGTTCTGATGGCTCCTTCCATTACAAAAGCAATGTCCCACACGTGCAGCATATCTAATAAATGTCCGGAGAAACTATGAATCTATTATTGAGAGCTTTCTCAATTTGAAGGAAGATCTGAAGGATAAGAATACAGCCGAATTTTGTGAAAAAAATGTCTTAATATGATAAAATGTCATTTCATATTTTCTGATCATTTATTTAAGCAAAGTAGTAACTGGAAAGTGGTCGATTTTAAAATGTAAAGTCATTCTGTTATTGCTTATTTACTTTTAAAACTATTTCGTCATAGTGGATTTACTTTGAAAATTTAAAACTATTTCGTCATTGTGGATTTACTTTGAAAATTTAAAACTATTTCGTCATTGTGGATTTATTTTGAAATTTTAAAACTATTTCGTCATTGTGGATTTACTTTGAAAATTTAAAACTGTTTTGTTATTGTGGATTTACTTTGAAAATTTAAAGCCATTCTGTTTTTGTTGATTTACTTTTAAAATTTAAAATTATTCTGTTATTGTTGATTTACTTTCAAAATTTATTTATTTATTATTTTTATTTTTTATTTTATCGTAATAGGAAAAGAAAACATTTGGTGTCATTGTTTTATTTTGATTTCAAGAGGTCTCTACCCTGGCCATCTCGGATTTTCGGTTGAACTTTTAATTAGTGTCTTCTTGATTTTTTTTTTGCACTTTACAAACTTTTGATGATATTGTATTATTAGTCACACTTTAAAAAAGTAAGCAAAAAAGGGATCACTTCTTTAGATCCGGAGAATGAAAACTGAGATTTGTTAGAATTTTTAAAAATTTTCCTCTGAACTTTAAAGCAATAAAATGAAGAGATTTGTATTTTTCAGTAAGTGATTTAAAAATGCACGTTTCTCAATTTGAAATATGTGTTTATTACAGTTTAAACAAATGGAAACTAATTTGGATGTCACTAAAAAAATTATTTTAAAGTGAATTGCATAAAAACAACGATACTTATCAACTATCTAAAAACCTCAACAACTATGATACTGTCAAAAATAACAATTCTTCCTGATGAGTTCAGTTCGGAGAAGAAGGACCTCTTTGGTACATCAGTTAAACAACAATTTGTTTAAAATAAACTTATACAAATGCTAACTTTGAATATATTTTTTTCTGGAATTACAATTACAAGAGTACTATAGTATGCCACGAGGATTGGTTACTTCGTCGGTAACATTATTTAGTCTTAACTGTTTACTTATGAACTATTTATTGTTTTTTGTGTTTTAAGGTGGTGTGATAAATTTCTAATGACGATCACCTGTTTGTCACCTGTGCAGAAGCGAATGCTGGCGCCAGACGAAGGATATACAACCAGCATTTTAGCAAGGCAACAATCCCCGATCTAAACTGCCCAAGAAACCTCTCCTCTACAATAGCTAGGCTACGTACTAGACATTTCAAATGTATGAAGATCTCACGCACCCATACAAAATTCTATCCCATCTGCAAGTACTGTCTTTATTTGCAACTAACTACAGACCATGTTTTTGACTGCCAGGCCATTATCGGCTCCCTCTTTCAACTTGGAGCACCTCCCATCGAAATTCTCTATGGCCATCGGGCTCCAGAACTTGTTATCAAGACTTTTGGAGGACTCTAATCTTTGCACTGACATAGACACGACAACAACAACAACAACATCACCTGTTAATTTACCTGCTACCAATTGATCACCTCTCACCAATTATTCACATGTCACTAATCATCTTTTCACTTGAGATTTCTCTGAAGACTATATCATAAGAGCTTTCAATTATTTATTTAAAAGCAGAAACAAAAACATTTGCCAATGCATGAAAAATTTAGTTTTATTTTGTATCAGTTAATAGTAAAACGACAATCATTGAATACTTTAGAGATTTCTTAAGATGTGTTTTAAGAGCGCTTAAACAAGCATTCTAAATCTTCTTTAAAATTCTCGAATATAAATAATATTTGTTTTATGGCTTTGTACTAAATGAAATATGAATTTCGACATAAAAGCTATTTTTCCGATTCGTAATACAACTTTAGATAGAAAAAATAGTTTTTTTATTCCAGTATAATTTGCATATTCTACTACATTTAATTTAGCACATTGAATGTTTTTATAAATCTACACTACATTAAATATTATTACTAATAATATTATTCTTTAACACTACATTAATTACTATTTAAATGACCTTACATTAATTACACTACATTAAATACTATTATCATTTAACACTACATTAAATATTATTAATATTTCAAAATTTAATTTGCTTTCTAAACTATAAATAATTTTATTTAATATATTTATCCTTGTTAGATAAATAATAGAAATATGGTAGTAATACTGTTAGTTTATTTTAGTTATTTTTATAAAGAGATAAAAAGAACCGAACAGCGGTTGGCGAACTCGAATTGATCATTTTCCATTACAGGGATCGATCAAAACTGCAATTATACAGGAAGTTATTTTATTTATATTTTTTATATCATTATTTTTATCTTTATCACCCTTTACGAGCGCTATTAAAGGTACTGTTTTTCTAGTTTTTTCTTCAATCTTCAAATAACAATCGGCGGCAGATGCTTTCTTAACTGCAGCTTTAATCAAAAGAAAGAATAGATCACCAACGTAAGGGGACATTGTCAACAAAACAGGAAGTTAAAATAACAATAAAAACTTTTGTCGTCGTTTCGTGCTCTCATCTGAGTTCGAAAATCAATGTTAAGAAATTTTGCTGTGAGAGAAACAGCGTAACCGATGTCTACAAACCAATATAATGAATATAAGAAAAATCCATTTTTATCTTCTCAAATAATACACCTTTTCCAGGAGGTTGGAAATAATATTTATTTTAGCATAACATGCTCTCACAAAATTATTTTTCTTCTATGCTGGTAGTCTGCAAAAAGTCTCACTGAATACCCAATATTCCTCTATCAAAGAGGAAAAAAAAATGAAATTGAATTTTTTTCCATGATTCTATTACATTTCCAAGGATATTTAAGAAATAATTTTAAAAATCGTACATTTTATATAATTTTACAGGCAACAATTTTAATCAAAACTTTATTTTACAACGATTTATTATATTATATTATATATATATATATATATATATATATATATATATATATATATATATATATATATATATATATATATATGATTTAAATATATAATTCTATAATTAATGTGTGAAAATGCAATATAAAATTCAGGTAATTAAAGTATAGAAATGTTGTCCCTAACGTGCAGAAATAAGCTATCCTACAAATTATCTAGTTCATGTACATGTTAAGTTTGATGATCTATTTCAATCCATCCTGTTATTGAATAATTAATGTCTGCAAATGTAATATAAAATGTAAGCAATTAAAGTGTAGAAATATTATGATTAAAGTGCTGAAATCAATTATCCTACATATTTTCCAGCATTTAAATACGCCAATCAATTAAAGTTATTTATTTTGCGACTAATTAAAAAAATAAATTAAGCAATCAACACATTAGTTGATATGAAATCAATCATTTTTAAAACTATGATACAGAAAATCAAACGATTTAAAATATTATTCATAAGAAAATTAACATGATACAGTTTTGTTATATTTTAATATCAAAAGAATCAACTCAATAATTACAGTAAAATAATCAGTAAGTTATTTGACAGAATAGGAGAAACAAACTTTTGAACTTAAACGATACGGGAATCGTTAATGCGCGCACTATTTATTTAAATAGATAGTGCCCCCGTTTTTCCAAATATTTTATCATTTACTAAATTTTATCACAAATCATAAAATCATATTTAATAGTTAATTTTACATAAATCATTACCAAAGTTTTTCGTTAAAATTTATCGAGTTTTTTAGTGCTCCCATAAAGCTAGAAATAGGGTAAATTTCGTCATATTCTGAAAGATTGAACCATTATTTTTTCTCAATGTGCAGAAGTTTTTAATCGTTTGTTTATTCTATAATAATATCAATACAAATGCTAAAATTAAAGCAATTCAAAATTGCTGCAACTATTACTACAACTAGAACTGTTGTGTCAAGTTTTGTTTCTATCATCTTAACAGGTTTGTATTTTTACGAATCTATATACCTATTCTCTTAAAAATTATAAGAACCTGTTTTCTGAAACTGAAACAAACGTTTCCTTGAAATTTTAATGGAAATGCATAAAATACTTCAGAGAATAAATTTAAGTAAACATTTACAAAGCAAAACTCTCAGACTCCATTGTGCTGAAAGTAAAATTATTTATAAAATATTCAGAATGTGTTTTCACATTGTCTGATTTATTGTATAGTGAAATCTCTTATCAACTCCTTTACTTCAGTATTTATGGAGATTCTGTATTTTATTTATTATTTATGTTTTCATGGAAAAAAAAACGATTTTTCGTTCACAGTTAACATTTTACACTCACAAAGTCTTGTTTGTTTTTTTATTTTTAAAATAAAGTAAATAAGTGACTGTTATTTTCTTAAAAAAGCATGCTTTTGTCTTTCATAAATTAAACAAGTTAAAACAAATTAATCAAGTTGAAATAAATTAAACATGCCACTTTAAATAAATTAAACAAGTTCCATATGTTTTAAATAAAAAAATTAAAAAATTAAATTTCTTTAGAACAATAAAATCAGTATATTCTAATATGCTTAAATGCTTGTTTTTTTTTTCAAGTAACGTTAAATTTTAAATATAAAGCTAACATAAAATACTTTATTTTACTTATTTTTTAATTAGCTTGCAACCATATTAAAGTTATATGAAAATGGCGCAATAATAAGGTTAGAAGTATTGGAAAACAGTAATTTACTCGCATACAAAAATTAGTTGTTAACTTCACAAATTTTCGTATTCCTTATTTCATGTCCGAATTTTCATGTCTCATGTCATGTCATGTCATTTCATTTAACTTTATTTTGTACGGAAAAACAGACAGTGCCCCAATAGAAATATAGAATAGAAAACGAAGTAGACCTAATGGAAAATTTCATCATTGAACTAAGTTTTGCTCATAAGGAAGATACAATAATAATACAAATAAGTATAAAAATATTATTTACACTCGACATATTTAATGTCAAAGTATTGTTTTCCTGTAAGAGGTACTTAAATACACATTTTTGAGCATCAATTCTTTAATTGATAAAAAAGGTGACGTGCCTATTAACAGTGCATATATAGTTTAATATGTAATTACACCGCACAAATAAATTAGGGGAGCACAATAAATTAGCGAAAAATTGAAAAAATCGTCACGCATGCACATAAAATTGGAGAACACATGTGTAACAAAATGCAAAACAAAAAAAACTGTGCGGGAACTAACTTTTTGGAATTGTAAAAGGAACATGAAATGATGCCCGAGGGCAACAATTTGATTACACGTGAATGTCAAAAAACTGATTGTTTGGAAATTATACAGAGTGCTTAATACTGTGTATGGTGCTCCCAAGCTCTATCTCTCACCTATTTCGCATGGATGCAATGATGTTATCGATGGGACGTTGGGAAATACCATTTAACTCTTGAAGATGCACGATCTCCACGTCTAAAACAGTAACAGGAGACATTAGTCTTGCAGAAACACGTCATCCGAGTCCGTTTCAAACATTCTCGATCTGAGTAACAACAGTAGAACATGTTGGCCGCGTCGTACGCTGAATTGAATCAGCTTCAAAAAAGTTCTCCACAAGACGAGATCTGAGATTATCCTGCATTAAAAGAAAGAAATCGTCATTAGCTGCAGCATAAGATGCATGGGGTCTCTGCATCTGGTCTGCATACCTTTGAGACGTTAAATTGCTATTTGGAAAAAAATACACGTCAGTACGTCCGTCATAGGGTAATTTCAAGTGCCCCATTCTCGCTGTACTAAAACACACCTGGTGTCACACTCTAAACTGAATCAGAATTCGTCTGTAAACAGAACTTGATTATAGTTACTTTGCGTCCAAACTCTATGTTTAGCAGCCCACATTCTTGGGTAGCACGGTGTCTTGCTTTCCATGAAATTCACACTATTTGCCTTTGTAGACCACCCTCTTAAAACCTATTTCTGATAGCTTGACTTCAGATTCTTCGTCCTGCTTCCAGAAGAAACTTCTTTTAATGAGCGTCGCATTGGCAGTTCTGTATCGATGATCTATTAACAGAATATACCGGTCATTATTGGCTGTGGTAATACGTGAACGATCTTGCCCAGGCCTTTGCTAAACATACCCTATTCCTTGGTATCGATTCCACAGTCTTGCAATGACACTTCTTGCCACTCCAACAGCGTCCGCTACACTTCTTTGTGTTCGCCTAGATTCCAGTCTACCGATAAATAGGCAAATCATGGATTCTGGTAGACATTGCAGTAGCATTTTCAAATAATTATTTCTCAAAACAAGAGCCAAAAGGTTAAATTCACCACTGAGACAGAAAAAAAACTGTGGCTTCTGCAAAATTACGATCTCTGATCTTCTCTTTTATCCTGTTTCTGTTTATATTTTTTTCCTGGTCTGGTCATGAACCCTGATTTGCGTATGAAGTTTTTTTTCCTTCCATTTCCCGCTGCACTGAATGGATGGTTTGTTTTAAGTTAATTATCAGAAGCTTAGAGTTGGTTATCAGAATATTTGCTTAATTTCATTAAATTCATGTACTCTCCAATTTTTTTAAAATTTAATATTCGTTTAATATACGATAGTGACTTTTCTTATACAATTTTTAATGTATAAATTAGTCATTTCACAAAGTTCAAATAATTGCAACTACATATAACAAGTTGTTGCTTATAAGCTACAAATCATGGCTACTGAACTATGAAAAAATTTGTTACTATAATGTTTATTTAAAAAAAACTAAGTTTTACATAAGATGCTGTTCAAAGTGCTTTGTTAAGTAACCACCAGTATCTAAATATATAATAAAAAATACTTCTCAAAGCTGAGCTTGTTTAAAATTTGTTTCTTTTAAGGATCATCAACTATTTTTTAAATAGTTTTGCAAAGTCATTAAAAATAAAGGACAAAACATTTGTTTCAATATTATTTCTTTCTGATAACAATGATTCAAAAGTGTTAGTTCAGAACAAATATCTCTTCTATAAACAGAGAACGACACAAATTTTTAAACTTTGTGTAAATTCGATTTTCTCAAAACAAATACAGAATAAGACTCAGTTGTAAGTTTCTTTCTAATTTATATGAAACGAAACCGTGATAATGTTGTAAAAGAAGTGTGTGAATTTCAAAGAACAAAGGAGACGCTTTAATGAGAATCAGAACTGCCTTCGATAAAAGAATATATACGTTTTTATTTTAAAGCAAACTAACTTTTTTCGGGGCTTTTGACATTTACGCATTTTTAATTCTCTCCATAGTCATTGTTTAACATAAAAAGAAAAAATGAGAAACAAATATGTGCTTTGAATGTGATTTTCTTCTGAAAATAGAAATAAAAGTGGATTAAGTGAATATTTTATGCTCTGATGTAATATATTTTGTAACAAAGAAAATTCATTAAAATTATTTTTCACTATGTGGCATATTTTTTCCCTTAGAGAATAAAGTTTCATATATTTAAAGATTTATACTCTAAATAATAATCCAAGAGGTGATTTCTTACATTTGCGCCCGATAAAAAAGTATCTTTAACTTTTAAAGCACTTATAAAAATAAAAACTTAAGAACACTGCTGTGTTAAAAATTTTTAAAAATATAAAACTGCTAATATACTGCTAAACTTTATTTAGTTTTTTGATTGCATTGCTTTGGTAATAGAGAACTCCTTTTTTTAGAATACGATAGCACAAGAGAACAGAAATATATTTTTGACACGTAAATAAAAAATTTTGTAATGCTTTTTTAGCGCCATGGTTTTACAGTAAGGAATTTAATTTACGATGACTCAGGCCATTGATCCCATAAGCTAATTGTTTTTTACAGTAAAACGCCTCTCAGAATTGAAAGAATCTTTACACTGCCAATATAGCTGGTGATAAAATTTGAAAGAAATTAAAACTTAAAAACATCTGCAACATACATTGCCTTTTTTTAAGACTATAATCTAAGAAAAGAAATGTTTCTTAACAATATTTTTTAAATATTCTCAATATAGTTATCCATCTTAATCTAGCTATCGTTACAAGAAGCAAAGTTTATATCGTATTTATTTGTATTGAAAAACAAAATTCACTTGAACAGAACAATCTGAAATATTAATTATATCCATTTAAATTATGCATATTTTTCATTTGAAACTCGTCTTGGTAAATTTTATATGTATATTGACACACACATATATATTACAGACGCAAGCACTATGTGTTTTGTTGATAATTGAACATGTCAAATTTTCAATGTTCTAAACTAAGATTAGAGCAGGAACTATGACATATTCAGTGTCAACACATGTTTTAGATCTAAACAGAATAAAAAATTTGATATTGAGGAAGCGTGTATATGCATAAACTTTGATTTTATTATATCTTGCTTTCGGTATTTATATTTTCCAGCTTTTACATTTTTAATTTATTGGGGAAAAAAGATTTCTTCTCTTATAAATTTTAAATATATTTTTTATATATTTATTTTTTAACCTAATTATACACGTTTTAAATTCGTTTGATGTAAAAATAAATATTAATTTACAAATTTGAACCATCTTTTGATTAAATGCTTATTGTAGCAATTATCTTTTCATATCGAATAATTTACGTTCGAACTGTTGTTTCACTAACAAATTGAAAACTATACCTAAACAAAGATCGACTCAATATCCAAAAAAAAAAAAAAAAAGAAAGATAATACCCTCATAAAATCCTCTTTCATTAAAGGAAGAACAGTACAAGCAATTACGTGACAACGGGAAAGCGAAATAGATACACAACTAGTTACCTACCGCCGCAATCAATCTAAGTGCACAAGGTCAAACCTTTAGGTTCAATTTCGCTTGGTTTTCGGAACAGTAGCACTCCGTTGTTAAGTTGTAACCAAGATCTTCGTTATTGCTTTCGCTTAAAAACAAACAAATAAAGATTTCGACTAGAGGAGGTACCGTGGGTGGTATACTGGCCCAAATCAACAGGAGAAAACACTTTGTTGCTTTAATCGAGTATTGTTAGGATTAAATGGGCAAAAGGCCAACGGCGAAATATTTAAGAAACCGGAATAGCAGATTGAATGTTTTTCAATGCGATGAAATGAAGTCGACTGTGGATATTTGAATATAATCACTAAGAACCAATCAGTTTGTTCTGATCTACATAGAATGATTCTAGTAATAACAACAAATGTTTGTCCGATTTGAATTTAAAACAGACGTCTTTTAATTTAACTTACATTTTATAAATTTGATACAATTTTGTTAAAGGAATTACGAGTTTCTTTGCTTTTTTATTTAGTTTAATTCTGAATTATTTTGAAAAATTTCAAATTAACCCTCAAATCTGTTTTTAAAAAAATTTTCGCAATTGATTCTTTTAATTTTGTAAATATTTTGACGTCTTTAATTGCTAATACATTTACATGAATATTTAGTCCGTGGGCCGAACTCATTTATCGTTCAAGTTCGTTCCGATACTTAGGGGGCAATTTTTTCTTTTGACAAAACGATTCAGAATGTTTTAGTATTTTTAATTTTATTAAGTTCTCCAAATATTATTTGGTCATAATTTAATAACAATCGATTTTATGACGCACTCTTTTTCTGTATGCTTTCGTACTTTCATCCAGTGAAATCGTTGAATTATTTTTTCCTCCGCCAAGCTAACCAATTACGCATTGTCTCCTCACAGTCGCTTACAGCAATGTTTGTAAGCAAATCGTTGGTTGCATTGATGCTAATTTTCTCGATTTCATTTTAATCCTTTGAATTTTTTTTTTAAATTCAAATAAAGGTCTCTTTTTAGAGCCAACTATATATTGATAACGCTTCATTTTCCCGCTTTACTGTTAAATATTTGATTTTCATTCCGAAATTCGAATTGTGCAGGCGGTCACATTGCAATGCCTCTCTGACCTAATCAAGAATTCGTCTCCGATTTTAAGATACAAAAATATATACTTAGCTTAAAAATAAGAAGGAATTGTTTGCCCTATTTTAATTTTAATAGTATTTGCTGAGTTACAAATTTAAAGGGGATATTTATATATAGATCCCACCAAAGAAATGAAAGTATTGTGGTTATGTTGATGAAATGTTAAAAAAAAAAATTTTAAACAATTTTCATTACTTTATGAAGATAAAATATTAGTTCCAAAATGATTAAAAAAGCTATATATTAACGTTAATGATCCATTGTTCTTAAAAAAAAAATTATTTTTGTTTCACTAACAAAGGTGCTATGGTAAGTATTGTTTCAAAACATGGTTGTTTTGATGGCTTATTTATCTAATATCTTTGATATTAAACATTTTTGTAGAGTAAAGCGCACATCTTATATTGCTTGCATTTTAATTTTACTTAATTATTACTTCTTTTTAAACTTTTTTATTAAGATGTGCTTACTCGGAAAAAAGAAAACAAAACTTCTTTTTTTTTTTCCATTTTACAAAAAAGCTATAAAAAATACTCCTCTTAAATAAATACTACTCTTCTATAAAAAAAACTGTTAACTGATCTAAACTAAAAATAAATCATGAAATTTAAGGGAATTTATGTAGGTTTTCTCTGTAGGGTCAGCAACAAAAAATTCGACAATTTTGTATTTAATCATTGAGTATTTTTTTTAAAATTAAATTTGAAAACAATAGTGTAGATTCAAAACATGATTTAAACATTTAACTTCAGTTATTGGTTTAAAAATGTGTTTAATCAATTTTCCAGCTGGCACTATTTCGACAGATAGTTAAAGAATGTCTCTACACTTAAATGTAAATAAATTATTGAATATCAAACCATAATGAAATTTCCAAATATATTAATGTCTGGAATTATATTCTCTTGCTAAATAAAAATACATTCAACAATACCTGTCTAAGGTTTTTTGAAACACTCTGTATTTGTCTTTTGCTACACTTGAAAAAACTATTTGAAATAACACTTGAAAACATTTTTTTTTTCAATTAAAACAATAAATTCTACATACTAAATATATTTTCTCTAAATCAATATTATTATTTTCAAAATTAATGCTGTACCAAAACATTAAAATTTTAAATAATGAAAAACCAAATTTTGTTAAATTGTTCAAATAAATTATGTAACAAGATAGTTCAGTGTGTAAAATATCCGGTTTTTATATAGTAAAGAAAGTTTTAAAGTTTCAGTAAAAGACACTGTACCAAACAACAAATTTAAAAAAATATCAATTCAAATTTATTGTAAATTTTACACAAATGAAATTTTTCATTTTTATGTCAAACTGAATTTCAAAATATTCATTTGTATGAAATGGTTTTTTAGCTTACTAAAATAAGTATAGTCTTAAAAAATAAGGGAGAAATATCTCCAGATTTTTAAAGAAAATCAGATTATTTTCTGTAGGCTAGCAGTTCTTAAAAAGTTGATGCAAATTTAAATTTTCACAGAGTGGAGGAAAGATTTATATATTCTATAGAATTCAAGTTTTAAGTATTTTTACAAAAATAATAAAAAAACCTGTCAAATAATCGCAGATGCAGTATCATAACCCTTCATTACAACTATAACTGTTATAGTCTATGTTTTACCTTTTTATATTGAATTATCAAATCATCATGATTTAAAATGAAAAGAAAAAATAGATTTTAAGATCTTGAAGTAACTATAATTGTGTAAAAATGTGGAAGTACATACTTATAAAAAACTGTTAAGTGTTTTAGCGCAAAAGAAACGTGAACGAACGGGAAGATATAGTAGTATGCAGACAACTGCTTTTGTTCTGATTGGTCCATTCATTTCCAAGTGACTTCAAATTACGCTTCTCTTCGGATATTCTTGGGCAAAATACTGAATTCGTGAAAACAAAATAGTTCCTCATTGTTTTGATAACTATCAATTAATGGCCAGTCAGATTTTGGAGAACTTTATGAATTTATGTTTCTCAGCCAAGATTGTGTTCTATTTTGGTAGAATAAAATTGCCCCTCAAATGTCGGAACGAAAATTAGTTTAGAGCTACTTTGGAGACTTCGGCCCACGGACTAATTTGAGGGCGCGAGTAACCAGGTTAAATCTTGATTAAATATAACAAAATATGCTACAATGCGGCGAACGTCTCAACATTTGCTTTTGATTTCGTTACCTACACATTACCATGTTTTATTTTATCATAATAAAACCGGACATGCATAAAAAGTTTTGAAAAAAAATTAAATAGAAAAACAAACAATCTTGAAGAGCTTTACAAGTGAATAGTAAAATCTTTAAATTCTGTAAAATTGCTATATATCTGCCTGTTTGAAAGCAAAGTTTGGCAAGAAAAACTAGAATAAATATTATTAACAGTTTAAATAATTAGATACAGGTATCTTTTGAAATACTCTCGAAAAGCTAGTTTTAAACGGGTTGTCTCCCCTGGTGGCGTACGATTACATTCATGCCTCTCCTATTGCTTCAATTACTTAAACTTTATCGCCTATAAATTTTCAGTTCTTTAGACCATTTTTTTCTAAAAAGCACACTTTAAAAATAGATTTCCGTTCAAAATTCATAATACCGTAGAAAGTCGAAAACTTACTTTTCTTTATTTTCAGATTTTGTATTTACTTCAACTAACAATAGTGCTACTGGTTCATGACGACTTTTTACAGAATGATCAAATCCATGAATTACTTTAAAAGTAATCATAAATCGATTTTAAAGAATAATTATATCACGTATGGGAGAAGAGCTTGACTTATCAGTTGGTAAACGAGCAGCATTCATGAGAAAAATTCTTACAGTAGGTGAAGTTCAAGTAGGAATATCATCTGTTTAAAAAAAACATAAAACAACTGCTTCAATTAAAAACGCATGGACTACAAGTAACGGAATTAGTCCTCTGCTCAAGCAATTGAAACATCCAGATCATTTAATCATACAATATTATTTTGGGATCGTAAATCGGTTCCAGACAAATAGAGAGAGAAAAAGACTAGCAATTTTTACATTTAGTACGTTAGGCATTGAAAAAGGCAAACTTCGTTGTATCCTGACTCTGTTGCAAGTTCAGAAAAAAATCATTATCGCAATGGAAAGAGCCTGTTTGCATATGGATGCCAAGCTCCGAGCACGAACGTATAGAAACATCGCCAACTCTTGAAACGACGCTGCACTGTCTTCTTTTCGCTTGCTTTCTTAAAACGTGTAACATGAGTAAAACAAAACTTATTGAATAATCAATTAACAAGTAAAAAGAATTAATAAAAATGGTATTTTAAAATCGCAACAAATAAGCGTCCTTCTGTTCATATTTAAAGAAACTGATGAAAGAATAGTAAATATTGTTTCCTGCAGACTATTTTCTCTACAGTGAAACAAAATGAAAAACTCCTTATCTCGCATTTGATTTGTTAAGGGTATGTCAGCATACGACACGCCATTTTCAGTGGTTAAATCAAATCCAATGCTGTTGTAACGTCATATAGAATTTTTTTTTTCAAGAATAAAAATATCCTCCTTAATTATCGAATTAAGTCGCCAAGTCTAGGATTCCAATAAGACTATGAAACTATAACCTTTTTTTAATAATTCTATGATATAGATCATAAAATATAGCACGAATTAAATTTCTGTCTCACATATTTAACTTTTAAAAGCTTTTAAATTGTTTTGAAAGCATATTTGTGTAATTTGATAATGGTATAAAAGGGAACTATATGCAGTCGCTGATGATTACTTAAATCTTATCCCGCAATAGTCTTTTCTTAACTTGCGATGGAGTATAATTGCATACAGTAATGGCGGAAAACAATCAAGAACAAGAACTAAGTTTAAAACTGCAAGCAAGTGGAAGATTTCCGATTGTTTTTGATATTATATGTTGATGTAGATACTCTTTGATTTGCAGTTTCAAATTCAGGATATGTTCGTGTGGTATTAACTTTTTAATAAGAAATAATTACAGCTGGATTGTCGAATATTTGAATAAATCTGCACTTCAGTTCCCAGTTAACTGTTTTTTTCTTCAACATCAAGTTCTGAAAATCTTAATTTCATTAAATTCAGGGACAATTCAGTCAACTATTAATACAGGAGTTTGTTTTAAGACCCTAAAAATCAAAGATGGGATTAGTCAAAAACTTTCCGTAAAACCACTGAAGATGATGCAATTTTAGTGCTCTGCTATACAGTAAAAACAGCTATCCTTTATCCATTAGAGCTAATGATTCATATAATTATTTGAATCTTGGGTATGACTTAAACATTACAGATATGATCCATAATTCTAAAATGCAGCCATAAAAGACGAGGGACGGTACTTGCGATGCTAAAAAAAGGAACCTCATTTGTAACATACATTATTAATTTCTTATTGGTTCGTTTTTTAACACAACTTGTTGTATATGATACATGATACTAATATAAAATTTTACTCGAACGTCAACGTCACTAAATAATAATATCTGTTTCGCATAAATATAGATATATATATATATATTACACAGAAGTATCATAAATCACTTAATAATAAATTTAAAATTTGCCAAATCCACTCTAAAATTAAAGGTAAAAAAGGTAAATAATAAAATTTTGAGTATTTTTAATAAAAGTAGTAATCGTTTTAAGCTTTTAAATATTTTTTTTCAAAACCTCATATTACCTCATAAACCTCATATTTTGCTACCATACATACGCCTGTAAGCCTCGCGTTGTACTTTTTCAATGGTGCACGAGGAATCATTTTGTTCTTGAATTTAAAAAAAAGAAAAAACAACAACCTCATATTAAAAAATAAATATTTCCTTTCAACAGACACAATTCATCGAAATTTTATTTCGTTATCAAAAAAAAAAAAAAATAAATAAATAAAATAAAATAAAAAAAAAATTAAAAAAAAGATGCTTTTAGATCATATATTTTAGTTCTTTAGACTATAAAAAATAACAAGATTCTAAAACTCAAAATTATTTTGTACATTTCTCAAACGGAATTACCCCTCTGCATAAATTAAGAAGCAAAAAATTTCTCGGGGTAAAGAAATTTAAGAGCGATGAAAAAATACTAATCTTAAACTTTCTCACCCATAAAATTGACATTCATAATTAACTAACGTTTGCGAGATAAAAATTGAAATAAATTTAAATGAAAATCTAATATAATTCAAGTTCTTTTTCCAATATTTTCTTAGATGTATATAAATATATATATTACTGAATCCTGAAGTATAGCTTGCAGGAAATGCCAAGCATTTGTATTTGGACGAAGCAATCGAAGTTTATGACTTAATTTGCATGCGAAATTCATCGTTTTCTGCACCGCCGTAGTATAAGATCACATTTATGCGAAATAACTTTTAGTGCCAGTTCGACTTCGTTTTAGATAAGGGGACGCTAGAAATTTGCATAAACAGTTACCACAAGCAACTGATTCGGGCCGCTAACTTGCTGCATTTTTATTCTTGTAAGCGTTCCTTGAATTTCACTTATACATGTTTGAAAGGGGGTGGGTGTTCACGTTGAACAATGAATTGGTTTCCACAAGAGAAACAATATGAATTGAAAGAGTTCGTTTGGAGTTTGATAGAGCTGATTTTATTGCTTTTAGTGACGCCTTTGAGTTCTACTTAAATTTTATAGTTGAAAATAGTTTTCTAATGTAGGTATTTAAATGAGTGGGTATTTAGTAATGCTTAAAACTATGGATCTTTTTTTTAAGATTGTACCAGATACAAAAGTAGTAAAAATTGCTAAATATTGGAATTGAAATAGTTTGAAGTACTTTTTCTTTTCATACTATTTATTAATTTATTATAGACACACATCGCAGACAGACACAAAGAGTGACACAAGTAAAAAAAACAACAATTTTGAGGTTATGTCAATAAAAAATGTCCATGAAAGCCCCACCTGGAAAAAAAATACCCCATCAAGCTCAAAAAGTTCCTCATCTCTAAATTGTGCTATTTCAGAATAAGTTTTATAGTATTCTTTAAGTTGATTTTTCTCAAATGCTATTTTTTAAAAGGTCACTTTTCTTGCCGGGATGTGATATCTGTAGATATATGAATTTAATTCAAAATAAAGCTTATAAAATCTAGCCAAGCTGAAGATTATATAGCTCAGGTAGGAAAAGGGCAGTTTATAAATGCAGAGTATGTTCCAGCGAGATTCGAACCCTCTACCTCTACGCTAAAGTCAATTTGGTGGAACGGCATATGAAACTGTTTTAATTGTTTGTTTAATCGTTCTTTGTTTGTTTATTGATAACACACATAATTAGAAATAATTTAATGGCTTCATTGCAAAAGTAATTCGTGTGAAAAACAAGCACATTTTTAGTAATGTATTCGTTCATATTCTTCCAAATCAATGTTATTTCTCAATTTTATACAGATTTTTTGAGCGATACTAAAAATTCTGTACTTAAAATATTTTTATTATACCCCAACAGCGTAAATGGTGCCAACTATACACCAGAAATGTGTACAGGAAAAGTCAGTAAATTTTACAGAGTGTAAAAGTAACACTTGAAAATTTAAGTAATGCGTAATTTTTTTTATCAAGCATTTCATCAAATGCAAACACAGAAATTCATATAATTTTAAAATGTAAAGTAAATTATTACTAATTGGATATTTTGCATATGAATTAAATATTAATGATGAAACTTTACACTGTAAAAAAATGGTGGTGTATGGTTGCCACCATTTTTGATTAAGATAAACAAAATACATTAAGTATAGATTTGTAGTTATCGTGCAAAACATTATATAAAGTTTTCAAAATAACAACTATTTGAAAGAATTAAAGCAAATATATTGCTAAAAATGTCATTGATTTTTAAACGAAATGATTTTGCAAAACTTTTTGTGCGCTTCGGCAACAAAAAATGGTAGTTAATATAACTCAAATAAAACAAGAAATATGCATCAAATTTGGGAATTCATTTAAATTTATTAAACTTTCAACCGATTGCAAAAGATCACTTTAATTTGTTGCATAACAGTTTATTGCTTTAAAATTAAGTTTCGCTTGCAATTGCTTGTTATGTATATTTTAACAAAGTTTCGAAAATTTATTTTGCAAACATGCTGCATTTGATGTGTTTGTAAATTATATACTTAGTTTAAAGTATATTTTTACTTTATAACCATCGTTGAACAGCAGACCCAATTTTATGGGCTTACGACTACTAATGTGCAACTCCTTAGCCTTGTAATTTTGAACCCAATCCAGAAGACAAGGGAATTCCTGGATCGAGTATTGGGAGAAATTTGCCTTCGTGGAGGACTTTTTGATGTAACTAATCCGCATTTGCGTTACAAGGAGAGGAAGATTACGAAAACCTCCCACGGTTAGCCTGACGGCAAGGGGATTCCAATCCATGTTCCGTCTACCGCTGAGGATATTTCATGTCAAAACTGTGTTTGGTGCAAGTCGGATGCGAAAATCGTATCGACTGGAATTCGAACCCGGTTCGAATTGGAAGGCGAACGCTCTTTCTTTTTTTTTTTTTTTTGAAGAGTTATTAGAAGTCAGCAATTGTTTTAAGAGTTCCACGAATCCTAAAAATTTATAAAAGTATTATTAAATAAGTGTTGTACAAATTTAGAATTTTTAAAACCAGTTTATCGTTTAGAGATCTGATTACGAAGAGATGCTTGAAAAGTTACTGCCGTAATATACTCAGCCACCTTAACTGAGAAATCCGGACTTAGTCCCGTAAAGATTATGCTGAGTATTTAAAAAAGGGAGGATTTGTTTAGTTATTAAATTTCTAGTTGTTAAATTTGGGTCAAACATTGAAATGCGCATTTCGAGCTGCACCAATTTTCTTAAACGCGTAATTTGAACCGTCTCCATATTATTAAAGACGCATTTTGAGTTGTATCCGTTTTTTAAACGATGTTTTAAAAATATGTCCACTTTCAAAGACATTTTGAGTTATGTCCATTTTCTTAAACGCGTTTTTTGAACTATGCCCCTTTTTTAAGACATATTTTGTGTTGTGTCTACTTTCTAAAACACGCTTTTCCAACTACGACCATTTTTTTTAGAGACGCACATCGAGTTGTGTTCATTTTCTTAAACGTGCTTTTCAAACTGTTTCCATAATAAAAAGCTCACAGACGATTATCTAATATACAAAAAATATAAGTGATTTTATGGTTTTATCATTAGTGAAACTCAATTGCATTTAAAAAAGAAATGTATATCGCTTGATTCTACAAGTGTCGAATTGAGCATTGTATCATCCAAGCTAGTAACTTTACTTTTCAAATAATATTTACTCTCCCACATTTTATTGCCTATTCGATTTCTTGCTACCATAGATTCCTCGTTCGCCTAATATTCCCCACTCCTTTAGGTTTGAGACTTAATGAAATATTTCTAAAATTCAAGTGCACATTTTCCGTGGAATTGCCTACTTCGATTATTGTTTAGAGAAGCTTTTGATGCAAAAAGCAGAGTTGAGAAGGAAGAACACTTCAACCGAATTTAATGTAAATCGTTTGCGGTATTTGCAAGCTGTCATCCCCTGTTAGTGACGGAAAAGTGAACTGAATATCGAAAATTATCAACAGTACAACAGCTGTTGCCGTAAAACTCTGAGAGGGTCTTTCGATTTCCAATTTTACGGAGCATGTTCTGTGTTCAAAAAGTTTATCCCTTGACTCCTTTGATTTTAAAATTTTATGAAAGAGTATTGGCCTATGAAAAGATGTCAGTTGTTGAAATAGCACATTTCAAATTTGTCATTTGGTACATAAAATATTTTTGAAAGAAGTAGGAATGAGCATTCGGCTTTGTTTTCTTATTTTTCATATAACTGTAAATTGCCATAATGGATATTCCAGAATGCAGAGACAAGAGTATAAAATTTTAGATTAGTTTAATATCAAGTAGTATTTCTATTTTGATTATGTCACAAATAATTTATGTCAATATCAGTTTATTGTATTTTAAACCAAAATTAGATTCATTAAATAAATAATCCCAAGGAACTAAAGCGGTTAGATACTACCTAATTAAAAAAATTCATTTGCCACAAAAATATACATAGTGAAAATAACAGTCTACATGTATCAAGCGCTGAAAATAGGTGCCCATTTCCAAGACTTGCTAGACGTGAAATAGGCGCCCACTTTCACGCCTGGCAAGTCTGGAAAATGGACGCCTATTTATAAGCCATTGAAACATGTCGAATGTCATTTCCAATCTGTATATTTTTGAAACGAATGATGTTTTTTAATGATCAGCTCAAACCATTTTTTTAAAAAAACTAAGGTAGTGTTAGTTTAATTGTGGTAATTGTGTGATTTATTTTTGACTAAAATATTCTCTATTTTCTGTTAAACAATGAAACGTAAAACAGAAATTTATTTCTTACGTGATGAGCAGACAAAATGATGTAGTTATGCCTTTATTCTTTCCAAATCAATATTATTTGTCTTAAAATTTACAACCGTTAACACAGTTTAAAATTGACGTTGTGAATTTTTTAACCACATTGCTAAACTAATGAAATTTTTATTCCTACTATCAAATACTGGAATACTGGTTTGGAATATTCTGATTCATTAAAATATCTTTATTTTAATTGAGAAAACCTTTATGAATTTCATAGATACATTCACCTTTATCTTATGTAAAAAAATAAAAGGATATATTTTTAAAATAACAGGTTCAACAAAGACATATATATTAAATATTAAAGAGTGCTTAAAACATTTCATATGCTGTAAAAATTGCGCAAATACTAACTGCAGGGTGCTTTTTTATGAAATTGTTTTTCATGCGACACTTACGTCGTTACAACATAGTTAACCAATTTGAAAAGTCAAACATATTCAATAATTGAAAAATATTTATTGCATACTTGTCCTGTCTAGACATTCAAAATTTGCTAGTTCAATTTCAGTAATTATTTCCATCTCTTTTTCAAAATTTTTTACTTTTACAAATTGTATTTTATCTCTAATTGGCGTATAACAAGAATATACAGAAAAATACAAGTCTATTGATTCATTATTTATTAGATCGACCCAATGCCAGGAATAGCGATATCAGTACTATATTTTTCGTAAACAGTTTATTTGTATTTTTAAAATGTATAGCTTTATCAGAAAAATAAATTAAACTCATTTAATGAGCAACGGTTTTTAATTTTTTTTTTAATATTTGAACTCTTTCCTTAGGAATTGCAATTTTAATGTTTTAGCTATTATATTGCATGATATATGATAATTTTTATACATTTAATATCGTGAGGTAAATTGTATGAATTTTAACAAGTACTTAAAAATCAAATAATTTGGGGATTTATTAGCAGTTATTCAAGCATTCAAGTTTTAATTTTTTCAACAAGAATTTTGATTAATAAAAAGTACAGGACTAGTGTAGGTATGAAACTAATGTGAGCAGCAGGAGTAGTACTTTTGCTTATTAGTCAAAATTTTGCTTAATTTGACAGCATAAAACTGTTTTACACTTTCATATGAAATTGAACGATAGGTTTGATTATTAGGAAGAAAACTATACAAAAAAAAATTATGGTGACGAAATATAAATCAAATTTGATTTCTTTGGCTGCTAATTAATGTTGTTGCTAATTGATTGTTTTTAATATTTGGAGATTTGGGGTGGTCTTTATTATACTTAATGCATATTTTAACAGACATTTTTTATTTTATTATTTAACCGATGATAGGCTTATACAAATGGCTAAGTGTAGAAAGCGTTGGGGATTTATGAGGATCTATCAATATTAAGCTTCTTCAGTTAATGTTTTTAATTTTTTTATTATATTAATTATCAAAGTATTTATTTGTCAAATTAGATAGATTTTGTATGGTTTTTATAAATTTATTACTCCTTTTTTTGATATTTCTGGAAAAAGTTTAAATTTGATTTGTTATTATACTATCAGGAATTTATTGAAAAAGAAACCAAAGGCTCAAATACGTTGCAAGTTGGTTTCGTATGGAATTTTAATATTTTTTAAAGTAATTCTAAACCCTTTTTTTTAAATTTATTTAAATTATTAAATATGCTTTTCATGCTGATTTTCTTTTTGTTTCTGAAAACTATTCACGTAATTAATTCATGTAACTAATTTGTTATTTAATCTTGATTTGTCAAATTATTTTCTAAAATTAAAATCAAAATTCAATAATTATTTTTCCATTTAATGAATATTAAAAATAGATTTTGAAACAGATCTTTGAAACTGTTTTTAAATTAGTGGGAATGTGCTTTTCTTCTTAACTCCATGCAGTGTAATTACGTGACACATACGTCACAATTTTTTTTGTCACTACACGTCGACAAGTAATCATCACACACCTAAAAAAAGACGTTCCTTGTTCACCTCTTAAAAATAGAAACATTTGTTTCAATTTCAATTGAACATCGAACACAATGAATTTACTGTAAGTTGCTGCCAAAGTCGACTGTTCAGTTTAACTTATCTTTGAATTTCTTGCTAGTTAGCACAAGCTGGCATTTTTGTGGTTTTAATATTAGTTAAATAAAACATTGGAACAAATATTTATTTAAAAATTACTTTTACGGTTTAAATTAATTTTGTTTTAATTTCTTGAATGCAATGGATTAAATACTCAATTTTAAGAGTTAGGCTCAAAGGCCTATTGATATGAACTACCTTGGGCAAAATTCATCTTTAAAATAATTATTAAAAAATGTATGCGTCTATTAAAAAATGATTGTGTAACATTTAAGAATTAGGTAAAAATTCACATTTTAACAAAATAAAAGTTATAGCTATCCAAGAAGACATCAGGCAATTTTTCTGTAAACTTTAAAAATTGTTCACAATATCCACCTCTATCCAACTATTTTTACCAAATATTCACCTAATCAGTTTTTCTATTCAAATAATAAACATCGAAACAAAACTTAATTTGTATTCGTTAATAAGCGAGAATGATATAAAAAGACTCAAAAACTTGATTGCTTATGATCAATGCTATTGTTTAAAGCAACCTCGTGAAAAAATAAAATTTCCTCGAATATCAGAATTATGGATGAAAACATTTCAAAACAAATAATGCTCCTTATATAACCAATCTCCAACAACATCGAATGTAAAACAAAACCCAAACAAGTCAATATATTCTCGAATTTTTTTTTAATGCACTCTATTATTAAACATCGAAAAATGTCTTCTTCACCCACCCCTAGAAGTAAACGAAATTCATAACTTTCTCAGAGCTCTCCAGTAATCCAGTTATTAATCTTTTCATTTTCCAAGAGCATCAACATCTAATTCCGGAAATTCTCTTTCGTCCACAACACAAAGATGGCTAAAAATCCCGAAAAACAAGAAAACTCTCTTAACACAGAAAACTGCAGAGTGAATAAGTTTTGCTAACACCATCCTAGGGTTATCTAAGTTAAGGGAACAGTATTAGCAGAACTTATAATGAAACTCGTCTATCTGGAAGCAACGGAATGGCGCGGATTCACAATCTTACATATTTCATGCTCTTTTCTCAATATGGAAGAAACGCTCACGGGGCTTCCGAAGGAAGATTGTATGTAATGGTCTTATATTAATATTAGATAGCTTTGGCTCCTCTCTTCTGACGTAACCAATTGCTGCCGATGTTGAATTTTTAATGTAATATATCTACTCCACGCTAGCTGTTATCAGTTCTTACACCTGTGTTGATGATAAGGCAACCTTTATGTGCATCTAGAGACTCAATAATTGAGAAGGCATCATAAAATTTTCAGCTATCGCTTTGTTCGGCAAGGAAGTGTAGCAACGGATTTAAAGCTACATTCTGATAAGAGCTTTTATTTATGACTACATCTGAAAAGTTAAAAAGTTATAAATAAGAACCAGCGATGATTCGTGTTGAAATGTGTTTATGATTTGATTCGTAAATTTGAATATTCTATCTTACAATTTCTCACGGAGTAATAAAAGTTAATGCTTTCGTTCACCAATGCATGTAATATGTATGGAGTGTCTCATTGATTTTGATCAAAGGATAAAATAATAGCATCTGCTTCACTTTGCCTCTGCTTATTTTTATTCGCTTTCGCTTATAATGATGATAAATTCTAAATGTGGAGGACAATTTATAGACCTATTGGGAATCGTCAAACCATTTTGTTAAGGCTGCTTTCAGGTAATTAAGAAAATGGATTAAAAATAATAACAGCCTAAAGGATAAACGGACTCAGTTTATTTCAAAATGATATTTTATTGAAAATGAAAGAAACTTGATCTTTAACTAATAACAATAAGAAATGTGAAGGATATTTTGTATAATAATATTAACATAGGTACATAAATCGAAGTTAGGAATTTAATATTTAATTTTAGCACATATAAAAATTTTGTATTGCAGAAATAAACAAAGCAAAACCAGTCTTAATTCTGTAAATAGTACAGAATTAGTATAGATTTGTATAAACTATATACTTTCTTATAAGCCCGAAGGAAATAAAATTAGGTTTATTTGAAGAATATATAAAAATAAAATAAAAAATTAAGGAACAAATTTTATTGCTTAAAAAATTCAGCGAAATTATTTTCTTTCAGTAATTTAAATAAATGAGGACGTATTTGGATTTCTGACCCTCAAAATATAGGTGGTAGTCTCAATCTGGGAAATCTGATCCCAATAGTATGGTCAAGAGAGGACTCCAAAATTTTAAGCCTTTTAATGTTAATTTTACTTTTTGCCGCCATATCTCGAGAACTTCCTAAGCGAATTTAAAAAAATTTTGCACACAATTATAAAATTCATTTATCCACTAATAATTTCATTCAAAAAATAACTTTTAGTAAATATTTATTATTTAATAATAATTGAAAATTTCTTAATTGAAAGGTATACAATTTTTCGCATCATTTTAAAGAATATGATTTAGCAAGGCAAAATACAAAAATTGGGCAAAATCGGTTTAATAATTACTGAATAATTGAATTCTAAAAAAGCCAGATATTTAAAATTCAATTTCTCAGGAACATTCGCTGATTTCATTCAGATTTTGTATTTTGCAGTGCACAGAATTTTATTCCTTACAATTTAAACTTCTTTCGACCATTGTTAAATAAAATAATAAACATTTACTATTTTTTTCTGCAGCGATCTTCAGATAAACAAATTTTATAACTGTGTGCAAAAAATTTTCAATTTGCTTAAAAAGCTCTCGACGTATAGCAAAATACGGAAAAAGTAAAATTTATGTAAAGGGATCCAAAATAACGAACGCTCTTCTGACCGAGCTATTAGGACCATATTTCAAAAATTGCGGCTACCTGCTATATTTAAGGGATCAAAAAAAGGTATGTTTATGCAGAGAAAGTAAGTTTTTGTGTCTGATTTCGTAACTTAAAATATCTTCTGCTCTTATCAATTAGTATATTCGAGATCACCCCCTCGAGCTTTTAAGATTGAGTCCTAGAAATTGAAGATCCGATCATCAGATCAAAAGTTATTCAGGGTGGTCCATTCTTTTGTGCACTGTATACTGACATTTTGGAAAAATAATGAATTATAAAATATTTTATTTAAGAAACATGTATTAAAATACTTTTCACATTAGTCATTTTTATATCATTGAATATGACACATTACAGTTTTTTTTTCTTTTTTTTTTTTTTTACACCTATAAATAGTATTTGCTTTTGAAATGTGGTTATGAGCGTTTCAAAATGAAAGGGTGGAATGAAAAAAAATCCCATTGAAAAATATCTAAACAACACGCTTCCAATCGTTGAGCTTGAGAATTTCAACATGACGTGACGTGTTTCATGTTGGTAGGCTGACATGCGACTGCAAACAGCTGGGCACCCTTTATGTAGAGTTGGGACGAGAATTTCTTACATCACGCGAAATATTTCCTTTGTAATTCAAAGAAGGTGAGTGAAAATGAACCTAATTCTATGTTTTTGAATTTACAATCGGGAGAAAATTTGTTGAAGTGAAGAGAAAACAAAAGGGGATAAGGTCTTGGAAAGAAGGAAGATTCGTCTTTTATTACAATCACAGTTTACGTTATTTCTCTCTATTTTTCTTTTCTAAGAGAAAAAATAAATTTTTTCTCCGGTTGCAGCATTTCTATCCAATTTGTATATCAGTCTAAATTGCTTTCAAAAGAAATTTGTTTTAGGAAAACAATTGAGTTTGATCGAATGTAGAGAAACTTAAAAACGAATTTAACTCTGCTGTTACTTAAGGTTTAATTACATTATTTTGTTAGTAACGCCTTTAACATGTATATCTCTTTCAGTTCATTGTTTTGTTTCCTTCATTGTTAATTGACTTCAGATTCTTTTGTTGAATTGAACCTTTCTTAAAATTTTAACTAAAGTTATAAAGTAAAACGACAGATAATTTTTTTTTCTCCGTAGAACTGAATCTGTTGTGTAGCAAGCATAAAACTCAGTCTTTTTTGTTAAACTATATGCATTATATATAATTCGGTAAATATTTTTATACTACCCATTTGATTTCTTATACAAGATGAATGATCTCAGGGTCGTTAAATATAAATACAGCAAGCATTTATGATATTAAAAAAAATTTTTAAAACATCAACTAAACAAACTCTGATGTTATTCTTTATCTAAAAAGCAGAAGTCTTTTTTTCTCAGACTTAAACTTCTGAAGCTTTTAAAATATATAATTTTTTTCGTATCAAAATGTTTAAAATATGACGTAAAACTATTTTATTTTATAATATTATATTTCATCACCGTCGTTGAACAGCCGACGTAATTTTCGAGTTTACGATTACTAATGTTCAACTACGTAGCCTCGTTATTTTAAACCCAATTCAGAAGACAAGGGGACTTCTGGATCAAGTATAGGGAGAAATTCGCCTTCGTGGAGGACTTTTTGATGAAACTATCCCGAAATTGTGTTACATAAAGAGAAAGACCATGAGAACATCCCATGGTTAGCGTAACGGCAAAGCCACTGAATCCGTCTACCACTGAGGATATTTTACGTCAGCGCTGTGGTCGATGCAAGTCAGATGCGGAATTCGTATCGACCAGCCATCGCTGGGATTCGAGCATGGAGCAGATTAACTAATAAAAAGTAAGCATCAATTCAAATGTAAATATCAATCACTATACCACGCCCACCAAGTTTTACTTTTTCCGAGGGTAAGTTTGCCAACTTTGGATCTCAAGTTTTCCGGCATCTCACTTTCCCCAAGATTTAAATTTAAACTTCAATCCTTATATCATACCATTCAATTATTATCCTTTCCGAAGGTAAGTTTACCAACTATTGATACCGCATCTCACGGTATCTCTCTTTTACTGCGATAGTAATGTAAACATTATTTCGATGTCTTCAGAAGTTTTCTATTTTTTGCCAGAGCTCAAACATATCATGCATATATGTTATATATATGTATTATATATATGTATGTATGTCATATATATATATATATATATATATATATATATATATATATATATATATATATATATATATATATATATATATATATATATATATATATATATATATAGTTCGTAGCAGTGGTCATTTTTTTAAAATTTAAATTTATAAATCCAAGTATAAAATATAAAACAAACTTTCCAAGATTATTAATTATAAAAATAGTACAGAAAATTCATAGTAATTGGCAGCTATAATAAAATGCATAGTAACAATCTAATGTTTCCTATATTTATTATTATCCAACTTTTATTTATATTTATATCCGTTGTTGAACAACCAACCAAATTGTTTTGGGTTTACGACTACTAATGTTCAAATCCGCAGCCTTGTAATTTTGAACCAATCCAGAAGTCAAGGAAACTCCTGGATCAGTACCCCCAGAGGTATTGATTTGTTATGGGAACATGGAGGACTTTGCGACTGATTGAACGTGCATCAGTCACCATTTACTACACAAGAAGTCTTCGGCCGGCGGGAATCGAACCCACGAACTCATGGACATGCACCCAGTGACCCACTAACCAGGTTATCCCGGCCTTCCAACTTCTATTTAGATCAGGTTCACCCTTGGAAGATTTTGCCTCCAGATCATCTCTAATAATGATTTTCAAAACGTCCTAATGGCCCATTAGTGTAGTCCTAGAGTGACTCAAAATAAATTGTTACAAATATCCAAACCAGCCATGTTTGAATTTTTTTTTTTAATGGGATGAATTGACAGAACGTCAAACATAGTAAATTAGCTTAAAAGTTAAAACATTGAGTTTTTCTTTTTAACTTTGTTATTTTACTAAAAATTTGACTTCAAATTGTGATTTACTATTTTTAGTGCCAAAAAGCTAGTAAAAAGTTTTTAATATTATTTTTCTCATTCAAAAATAAATTACTCTGTAATAAAAATTTGAATAGTAAATAGATAAGCTTTTAAAATGAAGTTAAATCGTGTTTATATAATATTTTCTTAAAGGACGAAATGAGTTTTAAAATATATGGACTCGGATAAATTATATAAAACATAAGAAAATATTTGACGTGGAGCTGAAATATATTGGTGCAATATCTTTCAAAATCAATGGAGTTATGAATCATGCTAGTGAAAAATACGATGGAAAAAATGATTTTTTTTCTTGAACAATTACTATCAATTTCAAAACGTTTCAAACCTATATTAATAACAAAATAGAGTACTTCTTATATGTGTAGGAATATAATTTCTCTCATTTTAAATTTAAATATTTATGTCAGAAAACCATTATATCGTTGAAAAAGAGTTTTGATACACTGAGAAAAAAATTATTAAAAGTAAAATTTTTTAAATCATTCAGTAACGGATTCAAAAATATTTCAACTTATTTCGGATTTCAAAATTATTGTTCTTAATACCAACCATTAAGTAAAAATATAAAACTGAAAGTAAATATTAACGAATAAATGTTTTTTTTATGTCAAGCTCTAAAAAATCATGATTTAAATTGCCAAATTTTGCCACGTTTACTAAATTTTATCACATGTTATCACACTATATTTCATGTTTAATGCAACGAAAATAATTATCAAAGCGAAAATTATCATAGAAGAAGATCAAAGAGAAAATTATCATAGATAAATTTTAACAATAATATAGCTAAATCTGAATAGAAAATTTCTTAACGTTAAAAATAGTTTCAAATTATTTGTCATTTATTCGTCTAAAGACTTAAGGATAAATTTTTTAATGTCAATGCGGAATTTTTTTTAAATGATTAATTAGAGCGAAATGCTTCATTTTTATTTGAATACCTAATTAATCTTTAAATTTAGGTCTAGACAAAAGAAGCTAAGATTTTAATTGTTGCATATGATTATATTTTTGTGCACCTTTTAAAATCTATTTACATTTTGAAATCTGCTTTAAATCTGTGCACTTTTCAAAATCTGCCCATACGAAAGTTTTCTATTTTCATTTCTTACTGTCATTCACTATATTTTATTCACTTCTATCGGCAATGACAGAATTCTATTTCTGTTCATAAAATGAAAATATGGGCACACATTTCAGATAAACATGCATCTGTAAATAAGCCCGAGATAAGTACTTTTTAAATATTTATTTTGCCAAAGTGACTCAATTGGCAGTATATTTTTTTGTTAAATTAATTTGAACTTTTATTGTACTTGAAACTAACAAGGCAATCTTATTTCCTTGAGTAGTTTTGGGTAATTTTCAGAAACGGGGAAATAGTATGACTTTGGGTTAAAAAACTACAAATTATGTTTGCCTACCAATGTTTAGATTTTTTTTACATTAATTATTTTCACTGTCATCAATTATTATGGCATCAATTATTCAAGCAACTTTGCGCTACTATCACAATAACAAAATAACTATCACAAATAGTATTATCAAAGCTTGTATCAAGGTCTAATTATTATTATTAGAAAATTTATTTCAAAGAATGGGAAAACACACACACATTTAACAATTATATTTAAGTAAATTTAATTTTTCTGCTTTTATTATAATTGATGGTTAGGACGAAGAAGTTAAAATTCTTTTCATCATTACAAGTTAAAATTTGTTCGTAGAGGTAAATAAAAATGACTTACTTAATTAATATTTCTGAAAGCTTTATGAAGAGTTTTGGTACCAAATTTAGAGTATATATAGACTTATAATATATTTGGTATAATTAATTTATAAATAGGCTTAACATTAAGAAAAGTATTACCAGGGTGCTTTTAAAGCATGACAACGATGTCTAAGGATACAGTAAACAGTGGTCTAAGGGAACAGATGAATTGTTTACTGACGGTAACAGTTAGTTTATGATGTAAACTGAATACTGCCACACTGTTTACTGTTTCTAAGTAGTACGTAAGTACACAGTAAATAGTGTGACAGTAGTATGTTTACTACTGTAAACAGTAACAGTACTAAGCTGAGGAAACTGTAAGAGTAAGGTTTAATAAATTGCGTAATCTCATAACACTACGTAAATACATTTACTATTTTAAATAGAAAAAAGAAGCCTGACAATACGCTTTTTGAAAAAAGAAAATTGATATTAGAATATTTATATAAATTGATTTTGAATCCATGTATCATGCGTGACAGTTTGCATTAATTATAGAAAATTAATTGTAAATTTTCGGGCAAATAATGCATTTGATGTGTTTACATTTCATTGTGTCCACTAACATATTTTTGTTTAATGATAAAAATATCAAATCCTGTGATGTAAAAATATGCTTTTTTAAGCAAATAATTAACAAAAATCAATATTTAAGACGCATGTAATATTTTTTCAATTTCGCACAAACTTTAAAATTTTCTTTTAAATTTACATTAACTTTAGACTCGTTTTTCATAAATTTTACTTTTAGTATTTTTAATGTGCATTTAAAAACAAACAATTATGCTTATATCTTTTAAATAATTTACCTAACTGAGTAAAATATTTCGAAAAAAAAATGTACTTAAAATATGTGTTTTAAGAATAATAGGAATAGCTTACATTAAAAAAAAACCTTCCTTAAGTTAAGCCAATTCCATTCCTCTATGTGAGGTTAAATTAATGTTAAAACAAAATGAGTTACTTAAACAAAAACGTGAAATAGAAGGCATCACACTGAAAAATGGGAAATTAGCAAAATTTAGTCAATGTAAGAAGTTTTAAAAAGTAATAAAGAAAAAATCAACTTCAAATAGCTAATCTGGTAATTTATTGCAAATTACTATTTCATTAAAAATAAAAGGAACAATTAAGTACGAAATCATGCAAACAATTCATAAAAAATCGTCACTTTTCTTTAAAAAAAAACAAGATATAAAATAACACAAACAAATCGCTAGGATTGGAAATAAAGCACAAAAATGCGACTGAAATAGAACGACCTAAATATATCCATAGCTCAACGCAGCTGGGACCAGTCTTAAAGCTCATCCAGGTCCATGACGTCCCCAAATACCAGGACATCCATATACTGAGCATTATGATATCATGGCCTGGATTAGGTATACGAACTCCAATCGGCATAGCACATAGCTTCGCTCACTGAGATGGCTGAGTTTTACGTACCACCTGCCTCTGTGATGTCATTAATCAGTGACATATGGAAAAGGAGAAACGAGCTATTTGTCAAGAATAGCTATTTGTACTGGAAGAAATAACATAAGCCATGAAGCAAAAAATGTTTTGCTTAGAATGAGGTCAAAAAGACATATGTTATTATAGAAAAATATGGTAGGTATATTGCAAGCAGTTTTGAATTCAGACATAACTATTACTTACCTGAGGTTAGGTTTTAGTATATTTTGATTTAGTAAACCATCAAAGCTACTCAAAATTATTTAAAATGATTTAGCAGAAAAATTTAAAATTACTATTTAATTAAATTAAATTATTTTTGAAAGAATAGCTATATGTACTAGAAGAAATAAGATATAAGCAATGACGCGAAAAATTTTATGCCATAAATGTGGTTAAAAAGATATATGTTATAATGGAAACATATTGTAGCTATGTGGCAAGCAGTTTTGGTTTCAGGCATAATTATTACTTGAACCTGAAGTTACTTTTTTTATTAAATTATTTTGCCATTAAAAAGTTTTAGTATGAGAATTAAACCAGTCAAATATTAAATACGAGTAATTTGCTTGTTTTTATATTGATATTAGCAATAGAAAAAATTTCAAATATTTCTTAGATTTTTTATTTATTTTTACACAAATTTATTTCGTGTCTTTTCTTAAAAAACGTTTAAAAAGTGTGGAAAAATGTAGCACTAATATCTTTATGATAAAAAACTATTCGAAATGTAGATAAATTTGCTTAAATTGTATCTTGAAACATTTTTTTCTATTTTAGATATTTAGAGTAATTATTAAATTACTTATTATCTAATTAAAATGTTATACAATGTGTTTATTTAATCAAAATACTTCATAAATATATTCTAAAAAGTTTTCTCATAAAAGATATTACAACATGATATTGTACAGAGAAATTCTAAATTAAAAATAAATTTATCAGAATGACTATGCAAACAAACTGTTTCTAAAATTATTAAATAATATTTTTTTTGTTGTAAATTTTTTAATCTCTTACTGAAAATTATACTAAAAGTAAAGAAACAAGAATATTAGTATATATTGAATATTAGTTGAAAAAAAAATATTAGCTGATTATATTTCATAATATCAAGCACTTTTTTTTTCAATAGTGCACTTAAATATTTGCTCTTAATTCCGAATATTTGTAAAACAAACTATTAGTTTCCTTATTAATCTTTGTATAAAGAGCAGCTGATTGGCACTTAAAAAGGAAGTAATAGAAAATAAGAATAATCTAAAAAGCATTTTAAAGTTGGATATTATAACAGGATTTTATTGCATTGAGAAATTCCAAAATAAAAATAAATTTATCAAAATGTTCGCTATATCTTATTTGAAATCTCTCGAGAAATGACTATTTTTCATATATCCGTCACGGAGGTTTGTTTTAAATGTTCTAAAAGTTGCTTAGATAAGTTTAAAATTCTTAAAAAAAGAAATATTTTGTTCTCTCTCATACTTTTCAAAAAGATATCTTAATGGAGTATGCATTTGTGATTCAAATTTTATATTTGTAGACAAAAGCATATTTTGGAAAATCAACAAGAGTATTTACATTGCTTTTCAGTAAAATACAGAGTTTCGATGCTTCTTCAATAATTGAAAAGAGGTTATCTGCTTTAACGTTCTTTATTTCTTTGTTTTCGTATACTAAAATTTTCAAACAGCAAATAAACTGCATAATATCTTATAAGCAATGAAAGCTTTTGAATCTAACGTAAAATTTTAAATTTGTCGATGTGTTTAACAGCGAGGAAAGAATAAAAGTTCCTCTTTGACATTATTAGTCAATGTAAATCATAAGAATAATTTGTCACTCCCTGAGCTTAATAAATAAAAATAAAAGTATTGATTTATGTTTACTCCTACTCCTAAGTGCTGTCTTATTTTCTTAAAAACATGGAGATACGAGTAATACATTGATTATTAAATTTAAAAATGCATTTTTATTCATTTCTCAAAGTTTTCGCTTGTGCTATTCGCAATTCTTTTATTTTACGTTAAAAGAAAAATTAAATTAAATATTTAGATAAATCAAATTTACAAAATGTTTATTTTAAAATTTTCTTATTTGGAAAATAAATTTGATTGAAAAGCAAATTTGAATAGTCTTCTATTTTATCTTCTTATTCAAAAATTTCTTTTTTTTACACTTGGTACTTCTTTGCAAAATAAATGAATAAATAAATGATTCAGTTTTTATTTCTTTTTCGTCGTCGAAAGTCAACTTTATATTACGTTATTTATTTTTTATAATAACTAATAATAAATAATTTAAAAAAAATAGAAGTTCAGAGAAAGGAAGTTCAAAAATTAGTTTAAACACGTAAAAAACAAATTTCGTATCTAATTTTCAAAATTAAAAGGAAAAAAGTTAAAGATTTCATAAATTATCCGAAAATTCATTATACGAATTATTCAAAAATTATTATAAATTATCCGAAACGCCAACTTTGCGCTTCAAAAACATATTTAATTATTATATCATTATTTGTTAACTATTGTAAGATTTGTTTAGAAACAACAGTTGACATTCATATATAAGTAGAGTATCAATTAGATACATTTTAAATGAATTCGAAAATAACAAATCTAAAATAAATATGTTGAGAATACCCATTATATTTATAATATACGTTTCGTTAGTATATATCAGCATATTTAACTTAGGATTTAACACGACATTGCAATTACTCATCTGTTAATGATGCCGTATTTCTCTATGATGCCGCTCAAATGCACTCATGCAGATGCAATTCAGGCATTAAATATTTCAGTTTATTCCTAAAATAGTCCAGAAATGTAAATACAATTTGGTTAATCAGTCAGGATAATGTAAAATAAAGTTGGAAAAAATCAATTAATAAACCGAATGTAAAAGTACTTGAGTACTTATCTGTCTTTAGAAAAAGAGTTAATATTAGAAATAATATCGAAACTACTGCAGATTGTATAAAAAACTGCATTTTTTATTTAAATAAAAAGCGTGATAGCTAAAATTTAATTTATTCTAAGAATCATGGTACTAATCCAGCGATGTAACAAAGGCAAAATATTTCTCTAAAATAAAGTTAATTTTTTTTTTTAGATGTCTATTCTCTCATAAAGGGTCACCATCCTGATTCTTGAAATTTTCTAAAAAATTACTATTTTCTTTTTTAAATATTTTGAAAGTTCATATGTGCTTGTGATTTTATGAAATTAGAAATTTTTAACAGTTACACTGACCGCGTATAGTTGGCGAAATTGTGTAACGCATAACACATACGAAACTTCAAACTTCCCTCGTGTTTTCCAAAAAATAATATTTTTCAATCTAATCATAATTCAGAAACTGTTTATTGAAACATTTTGCTTGTCTGATATAGATAGTCAAATTCTCTACGATAAAATGCAGAAGTTATTTTATGTATCTAATTTTTAACTTTTTATTAGTTTCAAAGTTTTGATTAAAAGCTTAGAAGGTATAAACATATTCTAAATTAAAATATTATTAAAAACTTCTACTTTAAAACAATAGTCTTAAAACATAAGAAAAAATTAAATTCGATAAATATTTAAGTAAATAATGTGGAATCATGAGAAATAGTTAATTATTTTCTCTATGGTTTCTCTGAACTCTCAATCTATAAAAGTTACGCACTCGCCGAAAGTTGCAAGTTTGCAAAATCAATTTAACCCTTAGCATGTAAAACACATTGAACATTGAGTCTGATAATAATCAGTTTTACATAATTTTGGAATCTATGGCTTAACTACTTTTTCTTTATAGGAAAACACTTGTAAAAAAATATGGATTCACAATGAAAAGAATTTGTTGAATTAAAAAAAAAAAAAAACATCAAACAAAACGTACAGTGAAAAATATAAGTATACACTTGAATAATTTTGCATCTATTGCACACATACGGTCGTATCGATAGACTAAAATGTAAATTCAAGAAACTCGCCTAAAATAACATCCTTAATTCATGTAAATATTTTATCTTTTTATTGTATAAAAAAGTTATTTTGATTGGCAAACTGAGAAACTTTCGAAAAATTGGTTTTCTCGTTTTATCAAAATACGACGGTCTGAACAAAAAAAAATAACATTAAAAAAAATAAGCTGAAGATGAGAAAGTTGCAGAGCTTTCCCCATTTCTTTTTTATAGATATTTGTATATTTGTTTAATAATTATTTTGAAAATTTAAAAAAATAAATATGTAACATCATACACATTATTTGTAGCATTATATACTTTGACTCTGTTGACAAGGAAAATAAAACTGATGCTTGCTTTTGATTACTCGCTCTGTCAGCTCACAGAACATTCGCTCTTTTGGTATTACTATTATAAAGTGATTTAAATTAACCATGAATTTTTCTTCATTCTAAAGGATTTATTTTTGTCACCTGGATTTATAAAAAAATTGTCAAATTACGAGTATACTTCTTATTTTAATTCTGTTTCATTGCTGCTCATAAATACTGTCAAAAATTGACTAGTAAATAGCTTGATTTTACTGCAGAAAATTATTCTATAGAAACAATTAAATTATTAACGAAATCAAATTTGTTTTTTAATTTGAAATATTCCAATACATTTTTAACGTCTCTTAATATCAAATTGCGATTATATTCGTTTTTTTTAAAGTAATAAGCGTAAACTAAGTAGGTTAAAGAATAGATCCTTTATTCTCTGCTTGAATTTTACGTCATCCAAAACTGATAATCTTAGAGAATGCTTTCATGGGAATTTTATTCCTATTGGCAGCATGCAAACTATACTGTAGCTATCAGGAAATTTTCAGCCTTTTCTGCAAAGTAGGTAAGGAACTCTTTTACAATTTGGATCGATATTCGCATTTTCCTAGAATCTTGTCTAAGACAAGAAGTGACTGATCAATTCGAACCCTACTATAACTCTTTGTCCCTAAGGCCTTTTTATTCCCCCTTGATGGATCCATTACATCTATGGGCTAAGATTTTCTGACATTTCCCAATGCTTCCGATAAGTTCCTTGGAAAAGATGGCTTAATCAATTTTGAAACAACGAGTTCACATCGAAGAATTTTAAGCCATAACTTTCTCAATATTTATCCCATGAACTTCAGTTGAGTTTTTGCCTTGCAATTTTGCGTCTGCGTTTCCTCCAAGTTCTCCATATAGTTTGTTTTGGAATTAAGTTACCTTAGCTTAATGCCTGAAATACCTTAAACTTTTAATTCAATTCGCCTAAACTAATTATAATGCACCAGGTTGGGTTTAGTAATTGATGACATCACACTTTTTAACGCCGATTAAATTCTCATACCTATTTGATCCTCTTAAAAGAGTTACCTTGTCTTAAAACATTGTTCTTAACTTAGTCTTGACTTGAAAAGTCTTAACCGCGTTAAAGCATTTTCAGTAAATCCAATACTTTAAAATACGTCCTAATTATATCAGTAAAGATCGAGGTGAATATTGTTATTGATACAGCTTTTATGGCGGAAAATTTATAAATTGGTACTTTGACTGCCCCACAACCCACAATAATGGAAGAGGCACTTTCAGTTTTTGACATTTTATGTAGTACTGTAAATGACAATACCTTATAACCGAACAATAAGAACAAAATAACATTTGTAGAAAACCCCTGATACTTTTGAGCTTTATTTTAAAAAGTACAAAAACTTCATAGAAAATTGCTTGAAACTTTCTACGTTTATAAGATATTCGAATAGGACTTTTTATATATGTTGCTAAATACGATAATCTACAAAATTATGAAACAAAAATGTTAAAAAATTTTCGTGCATGTGCATTACAAAAGAACTACTTCGTATCTTGCGTAGTTTTAAACGAACTTTATTCAAATTTTAAAACAAAATTTTTGTATTAATTTTATATGGCTTCCAAAATGTTTATTTTTATTGAATATTTGTAAAATTATAGCAAAAAAACGCAAGACAAAAAAAG
The DNA here is from genome assembly GCA_949128135.1 of Parasteatoda lunata. Lineage (NCBI taxonomy): Eukaryota > Metazoa > Arthropoda > Arachnida > Araneae > Theridiidae > Parasteatoda > Parasteatoda lunata. Next base: position 34,095,215 of record OX421980.1, on the reverse strand, counting down.
TAGTTTTATTTTATAAAAATATCCATCTCTCTATAAATATTTAAGCAATACTTACGAAATTTTATGCAGTAATTGCAAATATCGATACAAGTTACAAGCTTATTGCCTGGTTTTCTGACGAAGGTGTTCAAAAAAACTTATTTTCTTTTATTAGTTATTGTCGGTCCATCAAAACTATGAAAGCTTTAAATATTATTGTTAAGTTTAAAAGATCGTATGAACTAATCAACTCTTAAGTTACAAAATAATCCCCTGAGTATTTATTGAGAAATTTTAAAAAATGTCAAAAACTGAAAGTGTCTCTTCCATTATTGTAGGGCAGTCTATTTCGGCAACCTAGGTAGCTAAAATGAAAGATTATAAGTCTAAAAAACTGAAAAAAAGTAAGATAGATCTCTGCGGTTCATAAGTATTGTTTGACCAGAGTTTGTCAATCGATTTTTTTTAGAGACTAAAAATAATTTTCTCTCTATACAATTTTTTTTCGAAGACCAAGCAATTTGGATATCAAAAGAGCATTTTTCAAAATGTTGAAATTATTTTTGCGTTTAGTTTGTTTATTTTTACGAATCCTTATACAACAAACATACGAGAAAATGCTATGACTATTTAAATTTTCTAATCTTATCAAATTATTTCTGACGAAAATAAAAAGAAACTTTTAAAATACTAGTTTTGCTTTTAAATTTAAAATTTCTATGAATTATTACTCGCCCTTTGTCGAATGGTGTATTAAACAGTTTATTAAGGTAAAAACAATGTACAAAATTATATTCTATTAAATATAACTAAGAATTAGATTAAAAAGAAGGTAAGGTATTAAAAAATATAAGTGCTTTAAATATAAACTTTACTTAAATACCCACTAAATGTTACTATGCAATGAATAAAAAATATATAATTTTCATAGAGTTAAACGTGATAAATGAATACAAGAAGCGATTTCTTGAAACGGGATTTGCATAAAAGTACATAACATTACCAAAGCTTTGTGCTTAAATATTATAACGATTGCTCTTAATGGATTTGGTATTTATTTATTACATTTTTAAATGGATTTACAACACAAAAGACTGCTTCAATGAGTAATTTTTTAAGCGATAAATTTCTCTTTTTCCCTAGATATTGCTTAAAATCCTTTGCATTAATTTAACACTGATTTAAAGCTTAAAATACCATCATTTTATTCAATGGGGAATCAAGAAATCCGGGGATGTTAAAATTAACAGATGCTTTGCTTTTCACTAAAACACATCGAACCAAATAATGGTACGAAAACTCAAAATGAAATGCATTCACTTAAAACTGCATTTAACGTTTACATTTGATTCGCATATTTGTCTAAAGTGGTTTTTCTCTGATATTAACGTCAATTTAAAATCTCCGCAAGCAATAAACGGCATTCATTCTGAAAAATAGAGAGTTGTTAAACACATATATTTTATTGAGTTAAACATGCGTTATTCAGCAATGAAAAGACATTTTGCTTTGATGATAAACTTAAAGAGCAAGGGTTTTTTTTTTAATGTTTCAGCATGTAAATGAATCTTTTAATGTAGTCGAATAATAATGATGTTTTAATTTTGGTGACTAGCTCGAGTAAATATGTCTTATGCATTAATATGCATTAACATTGTAATTGTCATTTAATGAAAATATTTTCAGAGTGCATAATTTAAAATTAATATATGAAATACTTGTAGCGTCGAGACATCGAAAAAAAAAAAAAAAAAAAAAAAAAAAAAACATAAGCAAGTGTTTTGCTGTCATAATAAGCAAACTGGCGCATAGTAAAAACGGAAGGGATGATATTCTGTTTTTGATACTAGTGACCCTTGTTAGCATTTTGCTATGGTAGTTGCGACAATATAACAATTGAACAAGGCTATATAGTTGTAATATATGAAGTAGTAGAGTCACGCAGCAACAGGCTTAATCGTAAAAGATATGAGGTGCATTGTTTACGTATACAGCCAATTATGTTTAGATTCATAATCGTATCAGATTCCTGTTTACAGAAAGTTATTCAAAATTAGAACTTGTTGCTCAATTTTTTACCTATTGATATACAGGAGTTTGACAAAAAAATGGAAACATTTCTTTACTAACTCTATCTAAACAATCTTTCTTTTAGCAGAAAATATTTTTGGAAGATTTAACTTGAAAAAAGCCGTTTGCACAGTTTGAAAAATAGGATTGAAGCTTTTAGAAATGGTGTCATTTTTACCAATGCAAAATTTACATAGGCGAAATTGATAATAAGCAGTTAATAATTTCTTTCTAATTTTAATGGAAGCAATTTTGAAATTATTCTATAAGCTAGCAACTTTTATTTTAAAATGTTTTTTTTTTGTTATAGTGATACTGAAAAAGGAAAGAAGCTCTTTACATCCTTTGGTCATTTTCGTCGATGCAAATTTCACATGGGTAAGTAAGACATTTCTGAAAATTTCAAGCATGATCTTATAAATGTATCAACAGTTCTGTCATCTAAAATCTTTACAAATATTTGTTGCCAAAAAAAGATTATTTACATAGAGTTAGCATAAAAATATTTCTACACTTTTGTCCATTCTCTGTAAGTTTAAATTTGAAAAGACGTCGTCGAAATTTGAAAAGGAAATTTTCCTGTTGTTCCCTACACTTTAAAAAGTCGCTTTAAAGTTGAATCATGATCTTGGAATCTTGAATCATAATAACTGCAAATTTGCTGAAAACTAATTCTGATTTCAAATCAAGCTATGCATCTGTTTAGATTGAACCATAAAATCGTGTAACCAAATTTAAGATATTTTTTAATTTATCGGCGGATTTAAGTTGTAACAAATTTGGAGAATTTAATTGTTGTCAACATGTCTTTTTGTGTAAATCAAGACAAAAAATTATAATCTGTAACTATGTTTTCTTCCTTTTGAGTTTAGACTATTATTTGTCTGCTAAGTTTAAAATCAAAAGCAAATTTAAGGCTTCCTTTTGTGAGTAAATCATGGTATATACTGTTTAAAAAAAGTCAAGCCTTTTAACGGGTAATAGCAAATTCGTCGAAAAGGAGAGTTCTCTAAATTGCATCAGTAGTTTCTTTCTCATTATTTCCGCTTTCCGCAAAGCTTGACACTTGAAAAAAATAAAATCTGCATATCATGTGTTGGTACCTTTTAGTTTTGTTACTAGCTAGGTTTTGGTGTGGCGTATAAAAGAGTCATCAAAAAAGAACAGATTTCGGCAAAAATGCAACTCGGTAGGGAAAATTTCCTTATTTTTAATACATTCACCGCTTTTTACAATATTTTATTACTTAGTGATCACTGAAGTTTGAGCATTGGTGCAGCAAGAACTTATTTTGTTCACTTCCAACAAAAAATTATATAGCTTTAAAGCAGGTAAAATATAAATAATGTGGTTGAATATAATTTCTGATGAATTTTACCTAAGGACATTTCAATTTCAAAAAATGTGTTATAAGTTACATATTAATATTTCACGCTATTCACCCATAACAGGAAAGGGAAATATAATGTAATTACATTTGCTCAATTTTCCTACTTTATTTAAAGCAACATCATTAATGTAAGAAACATAGATATAATTTGACGTACATAAAAGTAAATTCTCCGTAAGTAACTAAACTATTACTTTAAATGCTTATTACGTCGTTATCCTTTAGGATTATCCATAAAACAGTATCAAATTAATGTCAATTTGTAGAGAGTCCCGAAAAACGTTCACAAGCCTTCTCTGGTCTTGGGGATTACTGATCACTAAAACCCATGGCGTGAAATTAACGTTCTCCATGCAGTGCTTGACAGCAATACTTGCCAAGTGGCGCGGCGAGATATCACTAAATTAATTTCAGACACGTAAAAAAAGACGTCAGAGGATCATAATCCGTAAGTGTTTTCTTTTTCTTTGCAATCCCTTTCAGTTTCAGCTTGGGTAGAGAAATAATCCTAGCACCAAGTGAAATTTAATCCCGTATTGACTATCGAGTATTGGAGCTATCGGTATTGCGCTTTCTTTTTTTTTTTTTTACTCTTTTCTAATAGTCAACGGAATCAGGAGAAAAGAAAGAAAGCTATCCCAGTAACTTTGGCGTCATATACCTATCTCTATAAATTTATCGTCAAAATGAGAAAGCTGTAGTTGAAAGGTCATTCGTTCAATTAATCATTTTTGAAGTATTTTCTTTCGTAAAAAGAAAAGCCTGGAATACTCAGAGCATTATTTTCTAATTAAGTATAGATAGGCTATTTTTTTTATTGAAAAGCTGTAACTTATTGTTGATATTATAATTCCCCGTAAGAAACTATTAAATAATGTTTTTTTTTTTTTATTTATTTATTTGATACTAGTAGAAGATGATACATTATACATGTGATGGACAATGTAAAAGTACTTGTAATATATTTGTACTTGACTATGAGACATTAGAACTAATAACCTCAATAATCTATTATCAACGTTAAAATGAGATGATACAAAAAAGAAACACGTTAAAAGTACAATCCCAGCTATTTTTGTATTTAATGAATGCAAATCTCGCTTACAAAGGTTTTACTTTAACGGCAGCAATTCAAAAATTTAAGGTATTTATCATTTATTGAAAAGGAAAAATCCATTTATTTAATATGATTTTATATACTTCTTTTGAAAGTTTAGCACTTTTCCAATTTTTTTGAATAAATTTTGATTTATTTCTGATGATGATGAGCTAGGGTTTGTATACCAATACCATACTTGCTCCCCCTCTGTATCTAGTTAAAAGAATATTTGAGGGGGTGGTAATTCTGCTCAGACAAAGAATGAAAAATAAGGTCCGAGGCAGACAGTTCCTATGAAAGGAATATACAAAAACTGTCACAGAGTCTATAAAATGTATTGAGTGAAGTGGAGAATACGTCGAAAAATAAAGAAATACAAAATACTTAATTATTATAGGAAAAAACTAATATATCTTTTTACAAAATCATGAGACCTGATTTTCGACATTGACCTTGTAAGTTTATTTTATTTCATGTCTGGAGTTGAGCAGCCGACCCAATTTTGGGTTTAAAACTTTCCATATTTAACTCCATATCCTTGTAATTCTGAAACCAACCAAGGAGACAGTGGATTTCCTTGATCAAGTATGTGAATATGCTAGCTGCCGTGGGGGAATTTTGATGGAACCTACTTGCATTTACATCGCATGGAGAAGGAAATCGCAAAAACCTCCCACAATCAGTCCGATAGCAAGTAGTCTCTAATCCATAATTCGTCTACCAATGAGGATAATTTGCTTCAACGCTGTGTTCAGTGGAGCTGGGAGCAGAATTCGTATCAACCAGGCATCGCTGGGATTTGAACCTGAATTTGATGCTTGTCAGATGCTGTACTTCGTCAGCTAGCAATTCTCTTTAATACTTTCTTTTTTTTTTTTAAATTTCAAACAACGTATTGAAATTAAGTTTGAAAAATAACTATATTCGCCATATTTCAAAGCTCTTAAGTTTTATTTCCAGGCTTGTGTTTCTTAAATTTACATTAACTGATGCCTTTTCTAATCGCATATTAGTCATACGTAAAAGCTTTAGAAAATTACCTAAGAATATATTTATTGAAACACTCGTTAAATACATAGAAAATAGTTTTCGTATTCACGCTTATTAATATTAGGTGTTTCTATGACAAAACAAAGCTGCATAATGAGTTATGGGAATGAGACAAAATCGCTGAATCTTCCTATTTCATTCCTCTCATCAAATTCTTTCAAACAATAAGACACAAAGGGATCAATTATGTAGGAAATGGAAATGACATATTTATAGAATTTTAAGGACAGCGACACTTTAAAATAATAAATAAATGAAAATAAACTGCTTATGATTTCTCTTAAATATTTCAAGTATTATTTTTAAAATAAAAATTTTACCTTGCTCGAAACTATATATTTCTTTTCTTATTTTATTATTATTTTTTTTAACGCTAAGTTAGATTTTCAACGCAATGTATCTTCACGCCCTTTTAATATTAGAATTTCTTTGCAGGGCATGGTTGTATAAACTTATTTATTAATCTAAACAATTCAGCTTTTTGTATAGTTAATAACAGCCTTTTTGATGTAGTAAATGTATTCTAGGTAAGTGTATTCTAGGTAAGTGTGAAGGCAAGGTAAGTATACAGGTTCAGTGTATTTATTTATAGAATAAGATTCCAAATAACCCGGATCTTATATTTCTCGCAGCCACAAATGGTTTCACTCTAGTTTTTCTTAAAGTTTAGATGCGGCCTGAGAAAAAGTAATTTAGAATATGAAAATGCGAAAAGATATTTCAGGATTGTTTGATTAATGGATTAAATCCTTCATGAATGATCCCTATTTTAAACCCAGTATTCTGTTTCAAAATTTATTTTGTTTCAAGAATACTAATGGCATTCGCAAAAAATTTAATGTTTCAATTTTCTATGCTGTTTAGTATAATATATATATATAGATTATAGTTAAGAGTTTCGTAAATTAAGAATATTTTAAAAGATAATTATAATTAAGGAAGTTTAAAAGCTGGAAATTTATTTTATTTACACTATGTCAAGCAAGGCTTTATTTACTATTCTCTTTATAATCTTTAAAATTTATGCAGTGATGTTTCTGGTTTCAGGAGTTACTAAATATTATGTAAGCATTCGCATACTTAAAATGCCGCTTTAGAAAAAATGTTTTATAAAAATATCAGTTTTATAAAAATTATGTTTTAATACTCGAAAACATAGTAACTCCAACTTGCAAAATAGCATATACAAAACAAATCCTGCTTTCTTGAGAATAAGATTTTTGTATGTGCATATATATTGTTTTTGTTTTATTAAATATTAAGTATTTTTTTTTCTCAATATGCAGTAGTTTGTGAAGAAAATTCAAACCAAAGGTATGCAATGAAAACTGCGATAATGCATTTTAATTTCTTAAATTTTGAAGCAACTCGGCTAAACATTCATGCATTTTGAGCTTTTAGAAACTCAAAAAATAACTCTAACATGCAGGTATTTCATTTCACAGGAGTTAGTTTCTAATTCTGTTTTTAATTTGTCTTTTTTAACTTGTTTAAATTTAGTTCAAAACATGTAGAGTAATTTAAAAATGAATATATATGTTTTTGTTTAAAGAACATCAGTTGAGTCCTATTACATTTTTTCTCTTTTTTCATCTATCACTCTGATGCTCTTTCTAAAATATTTAACGATACGTGACTGCATTTAACATTTATTAAAATAAAATTTCACCGAAAAAGCAATGCCATTATTTTGTTTCGAGCATTTTTGTTTCTAAATATGTCGTGTTTGTGTTTGTTTTATAAATATGTGCTTCAATTGGAACCTGAAACAAAAAATATTGGTTGATTTTTAGATTTGAATTAATAATACACTGCAAAAATTCCTAATTAAACTTTGGTGCACTAAGGAAGCCGGTATTTTTTATCGTAAATCTATTTTTACCGAAGCATGTTATTTAAGAAAAAATCTGATATACCATCATTTTCACGGTGTATCAATTGCCATAAAATCACAGAATTACTTTAATTAAATACATATTACTGTAAAAATTTCGGTATAATATTTTACGGTAAAAATGGATTTTATGGTGAAATGGCTTTTACGATTGATTCACCCATACTTTATACGGTACACCAGTACTTTATACGGTAATTTGATCCGGCATTTTTTACTGTGTAGACAACTAGGAAATAGAAATTATTCAGCCTGTACAGCTCATTTTATGACAAATGTCAAATTATTATTGTTCTTTACAATATGCAACTATAAGAAGTGTTTATTTCCTGAATTACTAAACAATAATCAAAAACCATGTTGCTATCATCAGAAAATGACACTATTATCAATTCAAGTGGAAAAACTTTGAAGCGGCAATTGTTTAATTATTTAACAAGGATTTTTTTCCCAGGCTGGTAGTATAAGTTAATTAAGAGTTTCATTTTTTCAAGATTTACGAAAGAATGGGCAATGAGTAGTTTTTCTGATCCTTATTCACTAATTAGTCTTGGTTTCATAAAAAAATAGGGTATGCAGCGTAGTTGTTCTTTATGCTTCGTGAACTATTTTAACTCGACCCAGAGTAAATAGAGAAAAAGTTTCTAAAAAAATTTAATGCATAGTTTCTGCCACATTAAGCTCAAAGCATGATAAAAAAAAAATATTTAATCAATAAATTTACCTATACACTGGTATAAGCTGGAAAGCACGTTACTTATATCATCTAGACGATACATATATAGGAAGAACGAATTTGTATTTAAAAATAGCTTCTGCTAGCATGATTTTTAAAATAGGAATAGATTTATTTTAGTATTAAATGCATACTAAATCCTTACATACACTTTAAAACAGTTATTTATTTTTTTTTAAATTTATGTTTTCTAATTTAAGTAATTGAAAACAATCGCATGCGTTTTTACAGAAAAAGATTATTACGCAATTAAAATATCTAACTCCCTTTTTTAACTGATGAATTTGAGGCAAGATATAAACTGTTGTTCATATTTTTTTTTTAACCTATATATGAGTATATACGTTAAAAGTTCGTGTAAACTTGAAAAAAAAATAAATAAACCTTTTTTCTTTGTAGATCTAAAGAATTTGGATAACTTGAAGTTTTTGGATAATTTTACGCTAAACCTAAGACGATGGCATGAATGATTTTAAACAACGAAAAATTGAGAAGCGTATCGCGTATTAATCCTGAGTTTATAATCCTTAACAAAATATTCTGAATATTTAGGATTCATTTTAATCAATTTCTTCAGTTAAGTATTAAGTTTAATTTTAAGAAATGTTCATTAACTCGTTGGAGTTAGGATATTAAATATAAAATATTATACTTAATGATAATTTGAGATGTAAACATTAGAATGAAACCCAGATGAAGCAAATATTAGAAACAAAGTTATATTCTACATTATTTTTGTCATAATTTTTAAGACATTGCATTGGAACATGCTCCAAGTTTCATTTATGAATGTTCGTTAATATGGTCAACTAACTTAATTTATGATAAATTCCGGATATATCCCTTATATTCACCTATTTATAAACACCCCCGCGTAGAAGGGTCATAAAATTAATATGTTGCTGTAAATGAGCATTTCAGTATGAAAGAAAAATTTCTCTCACCGACAGGATTATTTATAAGACGAGATTCGATAAAACTAGGTTTATGAATACTTCAAAAAACAATTTATCCTTCAAAATATTGTTTCAGAAAATTAAATAATTTATTTTTGCAGCTAAAAAGTAATTTTTTGTTCAAATAAAAATTAAAGTAGTTTCAATCATAGAGTTTCTTGGGTTTCTTCCGATTTTTATTATCCTGAAAACGAAACTTAAAAAAGTCAAAACCGTCTCATATTAAGCCTATTTTGATATATTAAGCCTCATATATTAAGCCCATAAGTAAAAACGTAAAATTTCAATAGCTGTGCAAACACACCAATCCCTTTCACCAATCACGCCAATCTCAAATTAGTCATTTATGTTATTACTCATTAAATGCTGCAGCATAAAAATTGCATAGTCTTGCATAGAAATTAGGTATCATAAATATTTTTCTTTTAAATATTTCTACATTTATACTTTAAATATGTTTGTAGAGGGTAGCATGAGACTTTTTTTTTTAAATATTAATTTAAACTTCATTTTATTATTATAAAAGTTAGAATTTATTTCACTTTGTTTCAAACTAAAACCAACAATTTCAATGTACGATATTAGACCCAATTGACTTTTTTTTACTGTTTTTTTAAAAAAAATGTATTCATAATTTATATTTTTTAACACTACTGCAGTTTCAATATTTGGATTTATTACTTTTTTTTCAAAAAATACATGCTGTAAGATTTTTCAGTAAATTAAACATGTTTTTCTACAAAAGCTAAGTAAAACTCAGAAGCAAGCAATCAAAATGTTTTTTAAAATATTTCCACATTTTTTTGATAGTCCCCCTTTCCTAACGATTTGATGATCAAAGTTGAAACATAGAAGTGAACTTGATTTGCTATTGAAGCAATATAAAGATAAAGTAAAAAAAAAAAATTGAAACGTATTTGATGATTTTTTTCCCTTTCAAATGTTTCTTGCATGGAACACTTACATTTCAAGTATCTCAATTAAAAGAATCTTTATCCGTCGGAAAACATCGAAAGATTGGTATCGACATATTTTTCTTTTTTACAATATCAACGATTTCCGAAGATATTCGGCTTCGTAAATACTTAATACTTACTAAATTTTCCTAGTTCTATTTTATTATTTTTGAAAGATCTAGTATTGATAAAAATACTTATTGCAAAATTGATTTTTCAATAGATATATATATATATATTAAGATGATACAAATGCAATAATAATGAAGATTTAAAAGAAAAATTATAACATACATAATTCCAAAACACAGCAGCGCCAAGTTGTACCAAATATTACTGTGGGAATACCACAACAGGAAATGTTCAAAAGTTTACAACATGCATTACATCCTGAAGCTCCACAGTGACTGGATGATTATGCCCTCCTGACCAAGCTGCCATGTATGTGTATGTCAGTAATGCCTCCACTTCTGACATACACATAGGTCAGAATTCGTTTTAGTGTTTTTCATTTTTGATATTTAGGACGTTATATCCTATTATCCACAAACTTTTGAGCTGCTCCTGTTATGGTATTCTCAAGGTAATATATGTTTTAAAGATATGTACAAGGTATGTTTTTGTGGTAGTCCTTTCAGTTCCTTTATGAGGTAATATATATATGAGGTATATATATATATATATATATATATGAGGTATATATATATATATATACATGTATATATATTTGCCAACTTGTGAATTATCGATAAAAAAACATATGCGAACAGAAAGAATAAATATATTGATATCATGTTAAGAAATAAAATTTTAGCACGTTAGTAAGAGAAGTAACAAGTTACCACTACATATAAAAAACGCGATTTTTAAAATTTTACTTTTCTCAATATTGTCCCTTTATCATCCTCCAGGCATTCCGAGTGCTTTGTTACATTGATTGTGTCACTGCGAGTACTCCATTGCCTTTAGAATTCAGATTAGATAATTGTGGAGGTCACGTATGGATTGGATTTTAAGGACTTATAGTTTGTTTGTTTTCAATTGGTACAAAGTTTTGAGCTATGATTTGGGGCTTTATCTTGTTGGTGCACTTTTCCAATATTGCGGATGCAAGATGGCACCCCATGATGGATTCATATACTAAGATAAAATTTCTTATCCATTATGGACATGTATCGAACAAATTTGCCAAATTTTTTGCTCATAATCATCAGTTACATCTATCATGTTTCACTAAATAATTTACAAAAAAAAAAATATATAAAAAACTTAAAAAGCCACTCATCAGATATATTAACGTCTTCAAGTTCCGACTAATTCAAATTTTGATTTATCAGTCCAATACACTTTCCTTCAATGATCCAATGTCTACAATTCGTGTATTCTTTTTCCACTGAAGACGATTCTTCTTTACCTGCGGCAGCAGAAGTTTTCGGCATACTATGTGACCTTGATAAAAACACTGTGCATTTGCCTCTTAACAGTATCAATTGATATTGAATTTAATTTTATGTTAGCTGGAAGAAGTCTAATTCGTTTGCTTGTCATAATAATGTGCTTATCTTTCCTAAATGTTGCGCATATTAGCCTTCTTGGTAGTTCTTTTTTTCTTTTTGTTCTGTAGGTTTAGTTCCCGTTTTTACAATCGAGACTGTTTATGTAAAACTTGATTTTATAATTTTTCCCCTTCTTGCTATTTTGGCGCGATCTTAAACTTTTTTTCGGCAAAATAGGAAAATTAATTTAAAGTGAGTTTCAAAACGCTAACTTTGTTTTTTGCTGATAAACATACAAAACAAGTTCAAAAATAGAATTATTTAATAATTTACTGCAGATCGAATCAAGAATCTATAACATTGAGTTTGACAAAAGACTTATGCATACTAGTGTAATTCCAAATATTTCTAGCTTTATTACTTGCTATTTAATTTGCGGTAAGCTTTAGACACTTTTTTTGCACAATACTGTGATACGTATTTCAACTGAGATGTACTCAGCAGTGCTCATTGTAATAAATTCCGGATCAAATTACGTTATAAAGTGACGGCGCTTTAGGTGTATCATCCGTAAAAATAATTTTACCGTAAAATATTATACCGTAATTTTTGAGCACAAACATAACTTTGTATTTATTAAAATGCATAGAATATTAAGAATATTTGAAGACTAAAACATTATTTTACGGAAGCTAATTACGTTTCTTCAGTTTGTTTTTGCACTAAAAAGAAAGCAATTACTTTTAGCTCTGCAAACCAAAAAGTTCTCCAGTACTTCTAAAGTTACAAAAGACACGCCAGAATATTTTTTTTAACTGTGCAGGATCTACAAAATACATTTCTTTTACCTTTAATTAATCATTACTTGATTCTATTCTTAAAAACTTTAAAATTTCAAAAGTTTGAAATTTAATTGTGATTTATCATCAAAACTATAACACACTTCAAGTTTTATAAGGAGAAATATTCCCTGAGAACATCTATTTTTTGCATAGAAGTTTTAAGTGAAAAAAAAAAAAATAAAGTTATGGAGTTTCTGAGAAAAGTTTTTTCTGCCTTAAACCAGTTAGGTTGATTATAATCTTATTACTTCATGAGTTTGAAGAACACAACTAAAATCTGCTACTATTATGGATTTTTTTTATTAAGTTCTGTATAAAACTTAAAAACTTTTCACTCTAATCCGTTAAGAACATTACATCTAATATTTTCTTTTTTTCTGAACGTATATCTAAAAGTTAGCTATTTTATACCATGGCTTATTGCTATACCAACGTAACAATTTCAGAATGTTCGAAACAATACATGCAACTTGCCAGAAAATATTTCAACTACAACTCCCGGCTTCATGGCATAAAGAAAATGACTGATATGCGAGCTATTCTGTGTCTATTTTAATTAAGTTTGCTTTGGTTATTGATAATGAAAAAAATAATGTACAGCTTGCAAAATAAAAACGGACCCTGAATAACTTTTGATCTAATGATCTGATCTTCACGTTAAGACTCAATCTAAAAATTTCGAGGGGATGACCTCAAATATGCTAATTAATTACTGCAAATGATATTTCAAATCATGTCTCAAGAGCTTTTTAAGCGAATTGAAAAATTTCTGCTCACAATTATAAACTTAACTTATCCAAAGACAATTCTGCGCAAATTATAACTTTTAGTAAATATTTATTATTTTTTATTGGATAGTTGAAAAACTTTTGAATTGTAAGACACATAATTTTTTGTGTCAATTTAAAGAATGCAATTTTTAAAATGCAATACTTTTGAAAAAGCAGTATTTTTATCCTATAAAATTTGGGAGGCTAAAATGCAAATCCATCGAAAATGAGTATGTTCATTCAGAGAAAGTAAGTTTTTGTAACTGATTCTTTAACTTAAGATGTCTTCTACCCAAATTAATTAGCATATCTGAAGTCACCCTCTCGAACCATTAAAATTGAATCCTAGGAAGTGAAGATTCATTCATTAGATCAAAAATTATTCAGGGTGGTTCATTTATTACTTTTTTTTTGCTCACTATACATGAAAGTTGACTAAATATTTTAATTTAGGCGTTATAATATATAAGCTTACAATAAATGATTGTGTTTAAAATGTTATGTTCAAACGTGTTTTTACGAAAATCTGGTTTTTCCCCACTAAGATGTTCAAGGTTTGAAAACATAAAAATTAAGATTCTTATATAATGATATCTATTTCACCTAAACTTTTAAAATAAAATTTTTGTTATTTGAAACATTTGATTTCATTTTTTTTTAAAATGTGGCTACTTTACTGGAAACATATGAAAATATATCTCAACAGCGTAAATGTCTCTATCCTGTATATTGTTATTTCAATTTAATTACACTGACGAAAATAAAATGGATGTTAATTTTTTATAAAAATTAAGACTTATTTTTTCAGCACTGTACAGCTTTTATATGCATCCTTAAAAAATGTTTATACATCTTTTTTTTTAAAATTAAGTATATAAACAGTTAATAAAGAATATACTGGCCGAGTCACCACACGAGTCATAAAACTGTTAAATGGCATATTTAAGAAGATTTTGCAACTTTTGATAATGGTTTTTAAGACAACGTAACTCAATAATATCATAAATTTTCCTTTGATTCAATCAAAAATTTAATCGTGTACTCCTATGTACACTATAGAAAATTCCGGATCAAATTGCGGTACAAAGTTAGTGAACCGTAAAATCTCTTTTTACCAATAAAACTTATATCATAATTTTTACAGTAATGTTTGTTTAATTGCAGTAAATAAGTGATTTTACAGTGACAAGTTCCGAAAAACTTTACGGCAAAAATGGATTTTATAATACTAGGGATATTTAAATCAGGAAAATATTTTAATCTAAAATTCATTTTTAATTATTTTTTTTCAAATTGTGGGCGACTAGGGAAAAATATCCCACAGGGCTCTCCCCTCGCTACTCAACTGTTTTGCACACTACTGAATAAATTATCTAAATATTTCTCAAAATATCACTAGGGAGCCGCGATGGCTCAGGGGATAGAGCGTTCGCCTTCCAATGAGGCGAACCGGGTTCGAATCCCAGTCGATACGAATTCCGCATCCGGCTTGCACTGACCACAGTGCTGACGTGAAATATCCTCAGTGGTAGACGGATCATGGGTTAGAGTCCCCTTGCCGTCAGGCTAACCGTGGGAGGTTCTCGTGGTCTTCCTCTCCATGTAACGCAAATGCGGGTTAGCTCCATCAAAAAGTCCTCCACGAAGGCAAATTTCTCCCAATACTCGATCCAGGAGTTCCCTTGTCTTCTGGATTGGGTTCAAAATTACAAGGCTACGGAGTTGAACATTAGTAGCCGTAAACCCATTAAGTTGGGTCGGCTGTTCAACGACGGTTATAAAATAAAATAAAATATCACTAGGGGGCCGGGATAGCCTGGTCGGTAGGGCGCTGGGCTCATGTCCAAGAGGTCGTGGGTTCGATCCTCGCCGACCGAAGACTCCCCGTGTAGTAAATGGTGACTGATGCACGTTAAATCTGTCGAGTCTCAAAGTCCTCCATGTTCCCATAACAAATCAATACGTCTGGGGGTACTGATCCAGGAGTTTCCTTGTCTTCTGGATTAGTTCAAAATTACAAGGCTACGGAGTTGAACATTAGTAGTCGTAAACCCATGAAATTGGGTCGGCTGTTCAACGACGGTTATAAAATAAAATAAAATATCACTAGAGCTGCGTTGGCTCAAAGGGTAGACCAGAATTCGATTCCCAGCGATGGCTGAACGATACGAATTCCGCATCCAGCTCGCACCGGCCACAGTGCTGACGTAAAATATCTTCAGTGGCAAACTATTCATGGCTTAGAGTCCCCTAGCCATCAGCCAAACTATGGGAGCTTTTCTTGGTCTTTCTATCCATGTAATGTATGTGCGTGTTAATTCCCTCAAAAAAGTCCTACACGAAGAAAAATTTCTCCCAATACTTGATCTTGATTAATACTTGATTTCTCCCAATAATTCTCTTTTCTTCTGGATTGAATTCAAAATTACAAGATTTCGGAGTTGAACATTGCTAGTCGTAAACTCAAAATTGAGCCGGCTGTTCAACGGCAGTTATAAAAAAAAAAAATATATCACCTCGCCTAAAAACGTTATCTTTTTTAAATAAAATCCCACTGTTGTAAATATTAAATTATTGCTTTGAATTCTACCTTCCAATTTAATATTTCATTTATCCTAACCCATCTACAAGCTGTCTAATTTTATTAAAGATAAGAAAATAACAGCCTTTCACAGATCGAAAAATAAGTTTAGTGCAAACAGCAGTTCTGCTATACAATCCCCTATTTGAAAATACCGAAAGCTCCTATTGCCGGTGACGGCATATATATCGAGAATATCTAGGCAATGGCATATATCATCTTTTCCCCCTTGGTTCTTCCCGATTTTGCTTTTCCAATCTCATGCAGCCCACCCTTCTTCAATGTAAGTCCCCGAATTTCCCACCCACTAATGGCCGGCCATTGATCAAACCCAAACTTTATTCCAATAGCGCACGATATTTTTGTACTATGGGAAAATATTCAGCTGCTTTCAGTGGACCAATTGAAGGGAGAAATTGTTATGCCATGCAAGTAGGACGTCGTCACCCAAAAGATACATTGTCTAGGGCAGTTATCTTGCTTATTCAGAAATAAGATCCGGAAAAGGAAAATGCTATTTCACGTTTTCCGGCCAGTTCCTTCTCTAAAGACCCACGATCAAAAGCTTCGGTGAGCACATTAATTACATTTACAAACATAGACGAAATGCTATCGACTTCTGAATTATGGCTGTGAGAAACGGAGATTAAATAACTTATTTGGAAACTAATAGTGTAAATCAAATTTTATTGACTTCTATAAAAAATATTGCGTTTGTCCATGGAAGGCAATGCTATTTCTATTTAGATCAATATTTCAGAGATAATTTTCATTTTCTATCAAAATGTTGTTGAAATTCATTAATAGTGCTTACTTTAAAATTACTAGAGTAGTAAGTACAATACATATTCAATAAAATTTATGCATTTCAAGGAATAAAAACTCAATTTCAGGCAAAATAAATTTAAATCAAACAATTGATTCACTTTTAAAAAATAGTCTGACTTTTGACACAAAGAATCCCAAACCACAATTTTTTGTTACCGTTATATCTACTAAACATTTGATTATGACAATTCAAAACTACCATATTGTTCAGGTCATTTATTAATACTGACACACATTTCTTCTTTTTAAAACCATGAAGTTTAAAACAAATTTATTTTTTTCCTTAGCTTCCTTCCTGCTTCAAAAAATTATGAATATATATATATATATATATATATATATATATATATATATATATATATATATATGAATGTTTATTGCTGTAAAGAAATATCTAGCTTGCTGCATGCCTAGTTAGTTCTTAGAAAATAATCTTCAAAAAGCTTTTATCATTCAGTTCAATTAACAGAATATTAAATATTGCAGAATTTGAACCCAATCCAGAAGACAAGGGAAGTCTTGGATCAAGCACTGGGCCAAATAAGCCTGCGTGGAGAACTTATTGATGGAACTAACCCACTATTTGTTTTACATGGAGATGAAAACCACCAAACCTTCCAGGATTTGCCCAACGACAAGGGTATTCTGACCTATGATCCCTATACCATTGATGATATTTTTTCCTCAATATTGTTTGCAGAATTTTTGCCAACCTGCAACAGTTTAAATTCGAACCTGGGTCACCTCAATGGGAGGTTAACGTTCTCCCCCCTAAGTCACTGTGGCTGCTGAATTCCGTATAAACAATATAGGGTCCCACGAAAAAAATGAAGAAAAATATAATGTAAAATTTTTACTTGTTGAGAAAATGAAGAACATTCCTCAATTACGACTAAATCTTTCACCTCTTGTTTTATCTTTTACCTCTGTCTATCTTTCATATATAAGTGTAATTAGTGCTTAGTAATTCCTTATAAAAATGAAAAAAAAAAAAAATGTGTTTTATAAAGTAATTTTTATAAAACAGTTCATTATTAAGCCATCATTTCTTACTTTTGAATCCATTTCGGTTACCTATCATTGAAACAGTAATGTTAAAATACACTTTACTATAAAATTTCTTCCTATAAAATTACTAATTTTTTTAAGGATCTAACCTCGTATTTTTAAAAAAAGGTTTTTCTAGGAATCTAATAATATTAAAATACCATAATTAATTTTTAAACTTTTATTGCTGCTTCCCATGAAACCATTACAAGTAAAAAATCATTAAGGCTTAGTTAAATATATGGTTTAAAAATTTTTAACATTGAGCTGCGTGAAAGATATGCAGAAATTTATTTAAGATTAAAATTTTATTGTCAGTTTTCTCTGTTGTTTGAAATGGAAAAAAAAATTACTGATAAATTACGGCAATGTCTAAGATTCAATCTAGTACACTGTAAGAAATCCCGAATAAAATTACGGTTAAAAGTTGTGGCATTTTGGGTGCATCATCCGTAAAATCCATTTATACTGTAAAATATTATACCTGATTTTTTACAATATTATTTATATAGAGTGATTAAGCGAATTTATCGTAATTATTACTGCAAAAATATTCCGGTAAAAATGGATTTTACGGCAATTAATGCCAGCACCCTGAGTGTCAATACTTTTTACCTTAATTTGTTTCAGACTTTTTTCCCAGTGTACAAGGCTTAGCTAATTTAAGAATCATAACATAGATTGCACTTATTATATTTTTAATTTTTTATTGCTTGTTATTAGAATATTGTTGCATAAAAAACTTAACTATGTGGCTCAGATCAATACGAGACTAAACTTATTTAAGGATAGTGGTTAGTAATCGCCAATTATATCAAGATCTATTCACTGACCCACGGAATTAATAGGGCATATAGAACTTAGAATAAAATATATAGCCTCAGATATGGCATATGGGAGCCACATCCTCCGGACAAAAACCATAACCTAATTACAGATCTTCCTGAGACTGCCCGGATGCTTGTTGGCCGGAAGGGGGCAAAGAGCCAGTCGCTAGTCTCCAGGGGCAAGGTTGCTAATCAATTTGATCCCCACTTTTACTGCAATCGAAAAAATCTAATCTTGCTCATGTCCAAAGTACTAACGCTGCTTATCGACTAACTCTAGCTCTATCAGCGACACAACTTCTATACTTCAATGAGTTTTCCCCCTTAGCTCAATGAAAGTGTTTATTGCCCGAAAGAAATATGCCTTTCTAGAGACTAGATCTAATCGGACAATATGCCCGATTTATAATATAAATCAAAATCTAAGAAAATTGTGTGTGCTTAGAAAAGCTAGAGAAACATTTAATACAATATTTTCATTAAGAAGAAGAAAGTGACATTCTGTTACTTGAAAACTAATGATTTCAATTAGTTTGCACAAATTTACAGTGAAAATATCCTTAGAAAATCTCATTAAATATTTGTATATTAATTAAAGATTTTTCAGTACATTTAATAATGGAAATATACTAAATGTATGACGTAGCAAGATTGTAAAAGAGTTTATTGCGTATGAAAGAGCTTCAATAACAGTTTATTGGGTGTAAAGAAATTAAAATCCCATATTACTGCCGAATAAATTCAAAGAAAATTCATAGCCGTTATTGAAGGGAGAACCGAATTTGTCGATGAGATTTTTAAAATCTGATCTGTCGATTTGAGAAACCTGGACTCAGCTCAAAATGCGTGTTTATTAAAATGAACAAAACTCAAAATGTGTGTCTGCTTATGTGGACAAAACTCAAAATGCGTGTTGGAAAATGGATAATGCTGGAAATGCGTGTTTACGAAAATAGATGCAGCGTGGTATGCAAGTTAACGAAAATGGATTCGACTCAGAGTAAGCCTTTTCAGTTCAACTAAATGAAGAATTGCGAGCTCATTTACTCGTACTTCGGGGTTGGAGGTGGCTAGATTATTTTCAGATGTAATTTATCAGGTGATGTTCTCGTATACAGAACTCTAAACGATATAGTGAGTTTTAAAATTCGAAATTCCTATAACGTAAATGTTATACCAATGTTATAAATTTATAGCATCCGAGTAAAAACAACTGATAACTTTAAAATCCTATTAAAAATAAAGACTAATTTAATAAAATGTACCAAGTGATTTATGGGAATGCAGAATATCACACTATGAATTTATTTGGATTGATTAGTTTATTATTTAAAAAAAAGAGAACGAAACTCATTTTAAAGGTTTGAAAAACAGAATCAAATGCTGTGTCCACTTTCATTAATAACTATGTTCATTTTCATAAACACGCATTTTGAGCTGTGTTCATTGAAGTAAATACGCATTTCGAGTGTTATCCAGACTTAAAAGCTCTCCGACGAGTTTTTAAATTTAACTTTATTTCGGAGATTTAATTTCCTAATATTTTGAGTGGCATTTGTATTGTAAAAAGGGGTAAAAAAAATGTAAATCCAACAAAAAACCAAACCATTTATTAAAGAAAATACCAAAAGTTACTTTAAAAAAAATTTGATTAAATACTTTACCAGACATTATGAGTGTCATTTGCATTTTATAAATAATTTATTAATTTAGTTAAATAAGAGACCCATTATTTTTGTTTTAATTTATATATACTAGATTATAAATAGAAAAAAATACTAGACTACAAGTAGAAGATAAGATTGTTTTACATAGTTTTTAAAACTAAATCTTACTTTTCTGAAAGATAGTTGAAAGCAAATTTTTAACTCATTAATCTTACATTTTTCTATCACATTAAAGAACTATCTAAAAAAACACATCAAGCAAAATTAGTAATTAGTTTGAGGGTCTCTGAATTTATTAAATTTAAACCCACGCGTTTCAATCTATTTAATTTAAACTAATCTAGTTATTTTAATTTATTCTTAATTTTTGCATTCATCTTACCGCAAGTTTTATTGAAATAATGTATTCAATTTAATAAAGCATACCTTATAATTTGAATAGAATTAATTTTCTATAACTAATATCGCAATAATTAACGTTTCTTGCATCATTACTCTTTCATTAAAATATTGTTTGTTTTTTTTTAATGTAGACTCTCTTTATAAGAAATAAACTAACTTTTATAACTTTAAAATGGAAAACTTGTTGCAATATAATAATTAGCCACACTTTTTACGAAATTACGATGCGTAACTGAAACTACAATTATTCAATTCTTAAGTATATGAGATATGCTAACTCGATTCTATCTGGAGGTACCTTTAGATATATGACGGCTGACATTGTTGAAAGTCTAACTCTACATTGGTGACTTTCGGACGTGATCTGAACATTCCTACCTTTTTAAAAACGTCCACTTCAATCTGAACACGCCTACGTTGATGGATGGAACATAATGCATAGTTGACCTGCAATTTGTGACAGTAGCATTATCCTCTTTGCGCTGTTGCTACTCCGTCTCAATAACACACTACGAGGAACTGTACACACTCGACTGCTAATAGCAACATAGGAGAGACCATGCACACAACCGTGATCTTAATACAGCTCTCACCACCTGCGCTCAAAGTCCAGTGATGTTAATACCGCTCTAACGGCGTTTCTCAATGCAGAAATTAATCAAGTAGTGATATCCATTCATCGAATTTGATAGCAGATAAAATTCTGGTATGGGGAGTATTGTTTCGTAGCTACCTCTACAATTATCCAAATCCAATCCACTAGTATATAAGAAATGTTAACTAGATTCTTCCTGCAGGCACATTTAGATAGATGGCGGTTGACATCGTCGGTATCCTAGCCCCACAATTATTTTACATAAAAGTTTATTTGAGCATTGTTTCCAAACAGGAACTTAATAACTTTCTGAAATTTCCACAAGAGAGCAGTGCAATACTCAGAAAACTCTTGCTAACTACATAAAAATCACAAGAACCGTTTTTAGCAAAAACTGTTTTGAAAATAGTTTTAACAAAAATAGTTATATAATGTTACTGTTTGATAATGTTATTCAGGTAGCTTTTTGAACATATAAAAAAATAGTTGTTCTACTTTGTTTCTAGACATGTCAATCCCTGCTCTACCTCGTTATGTTTCTTTTTTTTAATGGCTATTTAAAATACATACGCTTCATAAGAATACAGTAATAATATAAGATTAAATCAGGATTTAATAAATCAAACTCATCAAAGTTTAAAGTAATAGAACTAAATCAAAATGAAATATAGCAATAACGATAACAACGCAATCAAATAATCTTCGATTTATAAGAAAATAAATAACGCATCCAAACTAAATATCTCTAGATACAAGCATTTTCTAGCTCTAAAACTCCTATAACTTCCAATTGCTTGCTCCTTTTCCTTACAAATCTTAACAACATTAATCAAACAAGTGAGGATGAAAAATATTTCTTTAGAAATCTTTTCAGGAAGAAAGGAATTTAATATGGAGCAAATACTCATGAAACAACATTATGTGACAGCTCCAAGTCACAAAGGAATTGTTAAGGTATCTTCCACAACGACTCAAACTTTGAGTTGCTCATCATTTATCGACTCTTCCAAACAATCGAGCGAATATCGCTATTTAAAATAAAGTACTTCTCATTTCTCCAGCTGACACACCCCCTTAATTTTGAGGAGATAACCTGCCAAATGCGTTGACAAACTGCCTCATGTGAAAATATTTTCCCCAGTTGAAGGTTGGAAGAAGATATTATACTTTAAATAAAAGCATCTTATAACTTTTGGACTGAAAGTCTCTCTTTCAATAATAACTTTGATTTCTCCTTTGGAAGGAGTTTTTAATTTTTGGTTGGAAATATTTAAATGGTTTTAAATATACCGTAAGTTTTATTTAATGGCTTATGATTTCTTTCGACTTTTCAAATAAGTTTATATTTGACATATTATTGCGATGGTCTTGAGAAATCTCTGCAATTAGTCCGCACTAAATCGAAAGTGCCGGTAGAGTTTACTGGCACCGAAATTATCAGTGCATTTAGCGCAGGAATTAGTATATGCTAACTTTTTAGTATACGAGAATCATCCGGAAAATAAAAATAGAGCCAGGTCCCATAAAAATAAAACAAAACATAATTGACATTAAAGATTTTGTGCCGGTCATCTTTCCTCTAAGTTTCGACGTAGGAACTACGCAAAATTGAAGAGACTGCGACAGACAATTCAAATCAAATGTGCGAGATGCTCATGCTGGTGCTCTGTTGCACCACTTGCATGCATACAAAGACTTCCAAAAGAAATTCGCTGCGGAATTTTACTAGAAAGTACCATCCATGTAGTAGTCCCGATATTACTCCCCAGTTACATCTTCTATCTGTTCTTCTACTTGAAAAAATTCATGCCGTGGCATTAAATTTCAATTGACGATAATGATCACACAGCTGTAGCATGTTAGCTTCATTTCTAGGTGGCAAACTTCGATGGTGTTTGAATATAAAAATTTATACCACGTTATGGTAAATGACATAATTATGGTATTTTTTTTATTTAATAGTACTTAAAATATTGCTGGATATCTTGTAATGCAGCAATATTTCAGCTACATTTCACCATAAGAACCACTGGAATTACAACCCTTGTCATTCCCAAGGATAAGTTTTTGTAATCCAGTACCATAGGATTTTGCCAGCATGTCAGGACAGTCTACTGGTCTGCAAATGTGAGAAAATGTTACTATGCAAGATTTAAAGAGAAAGCTATCCATAATAATGGTGCGGGATGCTCATTGCTGGTGCTCTAATGATCCACAGCAACATTCGCATGCATATGGAGATTTACACAAAAAAACTGCAACGCAATTTTTTTCTGGAAAGTGTTATACCATCCACGCTATAATTCTAATCTTACCCCCAGTGAAGAAATTAATGTCCGAGCATCACTTTCCCACTGACAAAAATGTACTTATAGATGTATCATGTCGGCTTTATTTTCAGGCGGCTAACTACTATGGTGTTTGAGTATAAAAGCATATGCTAAGTTATGACAAGATGCACTATTCTGGTAATTCTTTTGTTCAGAAGTAATTAAAATGTTGCTAAATGTATCTTTTATAATTAACCTTTCTATGTGAAACAGATTTGAAGATACAATGATATTTCAGCTACATTTTAACGTAGGAACCATCGGAATTTTAACCCATGTTATTCCGTGGGCCAAGTTTTTGTGATCCATTAACAAAAGAGTTTGGCAGCGAGTCAGGACTGTCTCGGTTTTCGTCTGTCAAAAATGCTACTACACAACATTAAAGAGATCGCAATGAAGAATTCAGTGCAAAAGTGTGGTATGATCATTGCTGGTGCCCTGATCTATAAAAGTCTGTCATTTGCATCACGATAAAAGTTGCATGCATACAGAGACTTCACAAAAATATGCAAAAATTCGCACGACTAGGCAATACCATCTAGGCAATAATATTTTATTTCTATAACCGTTGTTAAACAGCCGACCAAATTTCATGGGTTTACGACTACTAATGCTCAACTCCGTAGCCTTGTAATTTTGAACCAATCCAGAAGACAAGGAAACTCATGGATCAGTACCCCCAGAGGTACTGATTTGTTATGGGAACATGGAGGACTTTGAGACTCGACAGATTTAACGTGCATCAGTCACCATTTACTACACGGGGAGTCTTCGGTCGGCGAGGATCGAACCCACGACCTCTTGGACATGGGCCCAGCGCCCTACCAACCAGGCTATCCCGGCCCAGGCAATAATATTTTATTTTATAACCGTCGTTGAACAGCCGACCCAACTTAATGGGTTTACGGCTACTAATGTGCAACTCCGTAGCCTTGTAATTTTGAACCCAATCCAGAAGACAAGGGAACTCCTGGATCGAGTATTGGGAGAAATTTGCCTTCGTGGAGGACTTTTTGATGGAGCTAACCCGCATTTGCGTTACATGGAGAGGAAGACCACGAGAACCTCCCACGGTTAGCCTGACGGCAAGGGGACTCTAACCCATGATCCGTCTACCACTGAGGATATTTCACGTCAGCACTGTGGTCAGTGCAAGCCGGATGCGGAATTCGTATCGACTGGGATTCGAACCCGGTTCGCCTCATTGGAAGGCGAACGCTCTATCCCCTGAGCCATCGCGGCTCAGGCAATAATATTGGTCTTACTCCCAGTAACTCTCTTTTATTCTTGAATTAGATGAAATTCTTGCACTGGGACCACTTTTTCACTAAAGAAAATGTACGCACAACTGTATTATGGTAGCTCAATTTCCAGCCGTCAAACTTCTAAGGTGTTAGCTTGGTAAAAGTTTTTATAGTCTATGATAAGATCCGGTGTTGCTTCTTTTGTTTTATTCGGAAGTGGTTAAAATATTGCTTCTTTTGCAATAAATCTTTCCTTGTAATAAGGATTTGTTTCTTTTCATGAGCTGTGAACAAAACCCATCCTTTAAACTGGGGTAAACTCTTCCTTATATTCACACTAGTGGGGTAAAACCAGGTACACATAATTCTAAGAAACTTAAAAATACTAGAATTTACTGGAAAAAGTAGCAGGTATTTCAATTTTATATGACAATTCAGGAAAATTATGCAAGGAATTTACATCTGATGGCATTCCAGGCCGCATTCAAGAGGCGGGGGGCAATTATTCCTGGTCTTGAGACTGCTTTTAGAAAGTAACAATTTTTTTTTATACAAAAATATATTGTTTATTAATTAGTTTTTTTTTTATAAATATTGCAAAGAATTTCTTTTTTATCTATATAAAAACTTCAATTTCGTATTAAGTGTCTTCGAAAATTCTACAGAAAACAAAAATAAGGCTTTCTGTGCTTTGAGGAAGGAGCTCACAATAAGTTTTTCCTTTAGGACTGGAAAACGCTCGTTAAACTTGTAGTTACCTTTTTCTTCTGCGTCACTACAGCTTTCATGAACCCTGCATATACTCACATTAAGTTGGAAAAAGCACAAAGCTGAGTAGTACCCGGTCTTAACCCGAGATGAGCTTATTGAAATAACAGAACAGTGCTATTATTGTACTAAATTCTTTTTGTTTTAACGGTATGAATATATTTCTAAACGAATAATAAGCTGGACGAAAAATAATTTTTTTAACTGTAATGACCAATATGGCATAAGTTTTAAAACAAACGAACATTTGAGAGTTAACATAGTAAAACGAACTTATTAACACAGATGAAGTGAATTAATTAATCAACAACATCACCCCAATATTGTAGGGCTTTCTTCATGAGAAGTAAAATGTATTTAAGTTTGTCCGCTTAATACAGAGCAAATTTCAACACAATCAAGTACCCTATCTTACCTCATTATCTAGACTTCCTTACATAGCTTTTTCTAATTAAATGCATTTTTAAATTTTTTTTTTTTCGAAATGGATATTGTGTATGACGGATAAAAAATAAACCAAGAAAGGCAAATAGAAAGGGAAAATATAGAAAACTTATAACTGAATATTAAATATTATTAAATATTAACAAAGACAAGCAAAAAAAGTAAATCATAGAATTATATTGACTATCTCAGTTTACTGAATTAAATTCCCTTAACAATTTAGTTCTGATTGTTATTTTTCATAGTTAGAGATAGTTTCTTTATATTTTTATACAATTATAAACCTGCAACATTTCTTCTTCAACATTTTTAGTAACTGACACTATTTTATAATAACTATTTTATTTTATAGTATTTATTTTTAATAATTATTTATTCTGTTAATCAAACTTATTCCATAGTTAGTTAAACCTACCTAATAATAATGCAGTTTTAACACACTAGAAAAATCATTAATAAAAAGACTAATTAATAATTTATGAAAAAGAAATAATGTAACCAGCTCATATCTTCATAAGCTACCAAATATTGTTGCCTAGGAAATTTTATTATGTTTAGGAAAATAGAATTTTTCTCTTGTAAAAATCGTGTCAAGCCTCAATATTTTCCTACTATTTGTCCAAAACACCTCCCCAAATCGTTTTGCGTGCTCTTATTAAACAGGTGCACTGTTAGAATTTTTTTTTTTTTTTAATTTAAAAAAAAAAACTGATTTGGGCTCAGATGAAGATCTTTATTATTCCATAAATTTATTTGTTTTAGAGTTGCATTTTTTCATGTTTTATCTTTTCAGAAATAAATGTTACTCTTTATTTTTTTTAATATTGTGTTTTTGAGAGTCCGAAAAAAAGTTAATGCACCAGGAACTTAAAGTCAATATAAAATGGAATAATTTAGTAGCAACATGTGTATGTATAAATGAGAAAGCGAAATTAAATTTCATGAAAACTTTACACAAACTATTAAAAGTAAAAAGAAAAGAAAAATTATGCAAAACAATTTTTATCAAAATGTAAAAATACAGGTATTTTTATTGTAATAAAATTATAACATTTTATGCTGTATTAATTATATGCCGTATTTTATTTCTTCGGTGATAATTCTATGTGTCGATCTACTTTATATGTAATTTCTTAATATTATAGTAATATTTTTGAAAGATATCTATGAAAGTTCGAGATTCCATACCGAAAAGCTGCTAGAATAACCTTAAAAGAGTCACTTAAGGCATAAATTTTAACAATAATATGCATAAATTCTTAGAACATAAATATTTTGTACAAGTATCACTGTTCTTAAAGATAATCGTGATAGAAACGTAACATTCAAGCAATAACTTTTTTCTAAAAATGTCATTGAAATTAAGCTCTGATGTCATAAGGAACGCTGTAAGTTTTTTCCCCATGAATTTGCAGAGTGAAACTTATACTTTTTGGGGAATATTTTTCCTACGCGAGTCATTTTTTATAATTAAACCCATATGTTTGAGATTTGTTTCGGCATTTGTTTTTTTTTCTTTTAAAAATACTTATCCAATGTCAAATGATTTAAAAGAGGTGACTAAAATTTTTGCATTTTAAAGGAGATTTTGGATATAAATTTTAAAAATTTGCTCCCGTTTATCTATTTTTCCAAGAGAAACATTTTTTTGATATACCGTTCTTTAAAGTAGAACCATATTTTAATTTTGAGTTAAACCTCTTTCCAAAAACCTCAATCAAACATCGAGGTTCTTTTTATGTGGAAAAATTATTAAAAATCTCTGCACTTAGAGTGCTTAAAAGAAAACCACATAGTATC
The DNA here is from genome assembly GCA_949128135.1 of Parasteatoda lunata. Classification (NCBI taxonomy): domain Eukaryota; kingdom Metazoa; phylum Arthropoda; class Arachnida; order Araneae; family Theridiidae; genus Parasteatoda; species Parasteatoda lunata. The sequence goes on along the minus strand of OX421980.1, from coordinate 34,067,444 downwards.
ATGACTTCTTAACAGTTTATTCAGCATTTTTTGATTTTCCTAGATTCAAAGTTATTCAAGAAATATTTATTTAAAAAAAATAATTATTTAAATAGCTTTAACACATATTATTTAATTATGAGAAACCTAATAAAGTCTCGTATTGAAAAATATTAACTTTCATGCGTTAAACATTCGGAAGAATCCTCTTAAAGTCTCATAATATTCCTGAATTCGCGACAGTGGCTCATTAAATGAAATCCAGTCACATTCAATGCTAGATATCCCTGGTTAAGCAACAAAACATAGCTTTTATTAGTATGTCATTTTTGTCAGAATTCAAATAATGAATATGAAAGAGTCAACTATTAATCTTTTGCTTCATTGAATGAATAATTATTACTCACTGTCATATTTAATGATAGAGAATGCATTATTCGAGTTTTCATTTTAAATGCTACTGGAGTTAAACAGCTCAATAGTTTGCTTTTATAAAGAGAGAATTACAGAATCTAATTTTATCGAGTAAATTGAATACGGATGAAAGGAATCATGTAGTAAAACTTCCGGCATATGATGTATACAATTGAAGGCGTATCTCAACTTTGTAAGAGATAAGCTGCATAAATATACGGATAATTAACTTCCCACGCTTTTTTTTCTAATGAGGCGTGAAAAATTGTGCTTTTATTGAATACTTTTTTGAAATAGCTTATTGTCCGAGTTCCAATCAAGATTGACAAATTATCAAATGATATCTAATTGATAGTGTACGGTTTAGTGTAAATAGAGTTTATAAAATTTGCTCATGTACTTTGAGACCTAATTCTAAATAATTTTCTTTTGTATTGATCTGTACAAAATAACACATAAAATTATTTCAAACCCATGGAAACAAGGATATTAAAATTAAATATTAAATATATATTACATAGAAATTTATTAATTTTTTTAAACTAATGAGCTAATTTTTTGTTTAAAAATAATTTAAATTGACATAATTTAAATATAATTTAAATAAATGTAAAAAAATAAAAACCGCTCCCTATTTTTCGTTTTTAAATAAAAATCGTTTAAAACAATCTGATTTTTTTTTTCTTTTTTGCATTCAAAACAACCTTTTTGTGCCTTTCAGCAAGTTAAAAAAATATCGATAATAATGTGAATATTTAACAGATGTTAAGGCTAAAAACACTAAAAATAAATTATTGTTGCCTAGTATTTTAAGTAATACTTGCTGATGATCACATGTGATAATTACACTGGGGAGCGTTTTTTTTTTTTTTTTTTTTTTTTTTTTTGTAGCATGAGAAATTTTAAGGGATCTTGGATACTTTCACTCTACTGATTTCAAATCTGCAATCAATTCCTCTCTCTTAAAAAAAATGACATTTTTAGTCTATATCTACAAAATTAAAAACGTTATGTATAACAGTGGAGTGCATAAAATTGCAAAAAACTTCTAGCAAAGTTGGGGCACATCATGAGGATTAAAACTTCACAGGAATCAATGACTGTAAATGTGTGTATATATATATATATATATATATATACATTAAAAAATCTGTAGCTTTAGAAGCAAAACTAATTTCAGATTTGAAATCTCCAGAAGTTAAGCAAGATAAAGTATTAGTATAAAAAAATCAAAAAAATTGTTAACTGCTAACTAGAAAGTGAAATAACAAGAAAGTGAAGATTATGGATTAGCATACAGCTTCAAAAGACAGAAACAACACTAACAACATATCTGCCAACTACACAGTAAAAAAAAAGAATACCTGTAAAATTTACGATTTTAAGCCGGTAGCTCAGTTATGTGTGCAAAACCGTAAAATTTAGAACTGAATCCGTAATTTTAATGGTTTTTTGCTTTACAAGAACACATTTCTTTTAAAAAAAATTGTAAATGCACTTCGTAATCAGACTGGTTTGTTACCGTAAAAAAACAAGTATTTACAACAAAAATTTCAAATAAAAATAAATCTGTTGCCTCAATAGGTTTTTTTTTTTTATGAAAAAAATTTTTCTCCGTGAAAGTTACGAAGTAAATTTGCTCTTGCACCAAATGTGAATATTTTACATCGACAAAATTTGTATCGACCAATCATAGCTGAGATTTGAACCAATTTCACTGGAACACGCGCTTTGTCTTCTGCGCCACTGCTGCTCAAATAATTTATTATGAACAAAATGTGATCTTGGGAATTTCGCTTCTATATTGTACTAATTCAGCAATCAAGCCAAATCATTGTATCATTTATATGATGTCCAAATCCATAAAGTGATTGTGAAGTGTAGAAAATATTCGTAAAATGATTGGAGAAAAGGAAAAGTAACATTACAAAACGCAAAACTGCATTTCAGACAAAAGTCAAATATGTTTTGAATATAATGTTTTAAAGTGTTTTTTTTTTTTTTTTTCAAACAATTTAATAAGATACCAGGAAATTAAATTTGAAATGCAAGCGACTTTCTGAAATTTCAGTTTTCGAATTATATTTAAATATTAGATTTTTAAAACAATCAATTGAATTTCTCTGATCCATTGTGTTTCCAAAATTCATTCTCGATTAAATGCAAATGTAATTAGTTTAGTTAAGATTTATAAAAAAAAAAGCGATCATGCATATTCTAACAAAAATTAAAGAATCAATTCACGTTTCTGTAGTTTCAACTTTAAAAAAAAAAAATCTCTTAATTTTTCAGACTCCTAAAGCACAAACATAGTAAAACTTTTTTTCAAAAGAAAAATATTATATAGACTCTCATTTAAATTTAGAATAATTATTGCATTAATAAAATTTTTATCCTGCATGCTAATTATTTAAATGAATGAGAAAGAAACCTTATTTTTTTATTTTGCTTCTACTTTGGTATATTACGTTTAACAATAGACTGATAAATATCTAAATACAGATTTTTTAAAAATAATGTAAATAAAATTTTTAAATCATTATTATTTTCTCAATTGATATGAAATTGCCTCCAAAACTTCCTTGCAGTCAACATATGTGGTTAGAAGGGTATATTTAGTTTGGGTGAATATTATAATGGTGCAGAAAGTCCAAATTACCCAGATCTAGGCATGGGATTGTGTTTGGGTGTTGGCATTATTGTTGTCATTATATATATATTGTTATTGCTATTGTGGTTATTACTGTTATCATTGTCTTTTTTATTATTGTTGTTATTATTTTTATACTTATTATTCAGTGGCTGCTAACTTAACCCTTTCAGTTTGCTTATGGGAAATTTTTTCAATCATAAAGCATGGCAAATATTTTAACCAAAACACATTCTGTAGCATTATAAATCGAGTATTTTTTTTTTAAAATATTAATATGATCACAAGCTGTCAAACTTATAAAGCGATAAAGACAGGTATTTTTCGAGAAAAAACTAATAACGCAATAAAAAAAAATCGCATTGCTCACAAAAACACAAAAGTTTGCACCGTAAGAATAATTAGGATTGCACCTACTATTAACAGTTCAAAATTTGAATTTATTTCTTAAAAATTTCGAAATATATAGAAGTATTTAGGAATCTATCTTGTAATATAATTAAACGGATTTTCAACACATTTGAAGACTCTTCGTTTTGACAATTTTCCATTCAAACAAAAGCTTAATATTTAGAAAAAAACATAACGTTTCTGTTCGCATTACACAATATAAATTAATGTAACCATGTTCGCATTATGCACATAACGCAAAATGGATAATGTTTATTACTCATAATACGCATAAATAAACGCGTATAAAATGTTCGATCGAGTTGGATAAAAAACTTGGGAAAAATTTTCTACTAAGTGTTTATTATTTAATAATTTTCTTTTTTTTATAAAATTTTTGTTACGCATATACTTTAAAAGATACTATTGAAAAATTCATTTAAAAATAAGATTCAATTCATAATTAACTTCAATATCCAAATTTCTCCAACTTATGTTTGAGTAGCCTCTTTCACATTCGAATAGAAACATTCTGCAATGTTCTTTTTTTTTTAAAAAAAAGAAATAAACGAAAAAAAACACCCCCAAGTTTCTAACATTTTAGAGTTTTCTTTTATTTATTTTTTTATATTTTCGTTACACACATATTTTAAAAGACACTATTGAAGACCGGTTCATTTCAGACTGGACTTCAATATCTAAATTCCTGAGATGAAAAGATAGGAAGTCTTTTTCCCTGATGAGGGAAAAGTACTTGTCAAGAATGATGGATGCTAAATATTTTATCCCTTCACAATACTTAAGAGAGGAACGGGCTGTGATTGAATTCCTTCGATTGAAGATGCACTCTATACTTCTAACCAACCTATTAGCACGAAAACTTCACATTCAGAACTCTTAAGCCTAAATGAACTCAAAGCCTTCGTTAGGGAAAATGATGAAGAATTTTTGTTTTGTTTCTTCATCTCCTTAGCTTTTCTGAGAAATTCGTAAGGATAGTTCCCGAAGTAGATGGCGGGGCCATCTTTGAAAATACTTCTTCAATTTATGGGTTTAGCTTTTAGTCGAAGAGAGTAGGTAAATAGCGATTTAATGAGCTTTTGTAAGAGAATTTATTGCGTTCATTAAGTTCTTGCTACTTTATATCTAGCTTTATGTTCTGAAACTTTAGTTAGTTAGATAGAATTCATCTCTGTATCATTTGTTTCTGTAATTAAACTTCAACGAAAAATAGACTCGGAATAGTAAGCGCATTTCTTAAATGCATTTTAATTTTTTTTCTATTTATGAAAACTTCAGAATTACATTTTTGACTCATGCTATTTAACTAGCAATAAAGAAAATTTCCAATGTATTTTAAGGACAAACAATAACAAAATATATATATATACTGAAATTCACTTACGAAAACTTTGTTAATGACAAAGAGGAGGCAATAAACTGGGGTTCAAAATTTGCACAACTTTTAGACAACAAGAAAAAACAATTGAGGAAATAAATTGATAATTAAATTAATTGATAATTAATTGATAATTAATAATTAATAATTGATAACTAATAATTAACTGTCCAAACCAGTACAGCATTACAAACCTTCATGTAATCTAGAAAAAATCGCAAAGAGTTTCTAGCAGCATGTACTTGCACGAGCTTATTTTCTTAAAAATAGTGCACTGACTTGGCTAAGCTACAGCTATTATCAATAAATATTAATGAGTATTATTTTTTTTTTTCAAAAATTAATTTATAGCTTATCGAATTATTTAAACTGAAATATTTAAACTGATATCCATCTTCATTTGTTCTTGCTTATGTAGTTTCGATTCAGATTAATTTAAAAGAAATTTACTTACACATATAGAATTAGATTGGGTATGCAGTTTAATGAAATATTTTGATGCTGTAATTTTACTTCAAGCTAAAAATTTAAGATAAACTTCATCGAAGAAGATGGAAATGGCTGTGTCTTACAGAAGAGTAAAATAAGGAGGCATTACAAAATGCTTTTATATTAATGCTTTTACTAAATAAGGAGGCTTTACAGAATGCTACTATAAGCTAAAAATACAAAAACATTGGAAAAAATATATAATTTTTTTAAAGAGAAGAAGGAAAATTATTAATAAATAAAATATATTTTTAAAAAACATGTGAAAAAATTTTTTAATAATTAAAAATTAAACATCTTTTAAAATTTAAATGTTTTAAATAATTATCAGTCCAAAATTTCATAAATTCCTATTAAATTTAAGATAATCATTTTGTGAGTAATAGTTACCAAACTAAACCTGATACCATTTCCTCTAACTACTTAAGAAAGATTATTAACAATATTTTTGAAGAAGACTTTTCTTAGATCATCACTAAAAACCAGCCTATTTTAAAATTTATTAAACAAAATAAAATTAATTCTATTGCGACTTTTGATTTCCAAGATCTCTTCAATAGCATTCCTCTTTCTAAAGTAAAAGATGTTCTTATGAGTTATCAATGTGCTTACAAAAATACCCTTAGTTGCGATTTTGATTAATAGGAACATCTAATTAATATTTGCATTTTTAATAATTATTTTTACAAGAGAAAAAATATTTTTGCTCAAATAAGTGGAATACCACAAGGATCTAAAAAAAATTATAACCTTAAAATTAACTTTGTTTTTTTAATTTAGTGATGACTTAATTATCTTATTTTCTTAAATTATCTTAAATATCTTATCCTATTTTCAAAGTTATACAATTTTGTTAAAAAATATTTACCCTGAGTAATTAATCTTTCTCCGTAATCATGACAAAAATATTAACTTTAATGAAATAAGAAAATATCTGCACTGTTGACTTGAATTGATTTTAAATTAAGATGAAAGATTTGATTTTAAATTTAACATAAATAAACTTATTATATGAAATTCTGATGTTCCTAAAAACATTTATTTAAATATCATTTTAATCAAATCAATAGAATTAAAAGAAGTTTCAATGTTTACTTATCCAAAAAACAAATAGACGAATCTTCCCAAAATTTGCTATAAACAATGGATATCCAACTAACGCAATTATATACAAAATCATTGAGTTAATTGTATTTTATAATTATTAATAAATTTATTAAAAAAATATTTGTTAACTAAATTTATCTTTTTACCATTTGCAAATCTAATTCGGAAAAATCCGTGGCTAAATATTTTCTAATATTTAATAAAGAAATTAAAATAAAAATTAAATAAAAAAAAACAATAAATATATGTTAATAATTTCTCTAAAATCATCAATATAAAAATTTTTTATTCAAAATTCAATCTTATACTTTTTTATTTAATAACCGTCGTTGAACAGCCGACCTAACTTTGGGTCTACGACTACTAACGTTCAACCCCGAAGCGTAGTAACTTTGAAACCCAGAAGAAAAGGGAACTCCTGGATCAAGTATTGAGAAAATGTGAACTTTTTTGATGGAACTAACCCGCATTGCGTTATAAAGAGAGGAAAGCCTCCCATGGTTAGCCTGATGGCAAGGGAACTCTAACCCATGATCCATCTACCGCTGAGGATATTTTACGTCTGTACTTGGGTCGCTGCGAGCCTGGTAAAGAATTCGTATCGACCAACCATCACTGGGATTCGAACCCGGCTCATCACATTGGAAGGAGAATGCTCTATCCAACGAGCCAATATGGCTCAATCTTATTAATTGTGAACTTTGAATTATTCAGTGTAATATAATTAACTTGCACACGTTCATATTCATGCCAATCCAAGTAAACTTAAAAAATAGTGTTTTAGTAATTCCAAGTTAATAGTTCTAATTTCGTTTCAATTATTTTTTTTTTATGCACGCACTATTCTATTGATATATTTTGCTTTGGTTGTATTAATACAATATTAAAAAGTACTCTTTTTGCTGATTTGTGTGAGCTGATGACGAGATATCTTTTCCTTATTTTGTTTTTCCAGCTGTTTAATTTTTTTTATTCTTTAAATTTTTAAATATTTTATTTATTAATAATCTTTTTCTTCTCTTTAAAAATAAATATATATCTTTTCTTTTTTTTCCATTTTTAATTTATTTTATGGGTTCTATGGACTGGCAGCTTATGCGCGGTAAATAAAACATATTATTTTTTTTTAATTTTCTTCATTAATCTCTTTACCTTTATGTCTTTATCGTGTCACATATATATATATATATATATATATATATATATATATATATATATATATATATATATATATATATATATATATATATATATATATTAATGTGTTCTTATTTCGTTTTAATTTTTTTGAGTGCTCCTCACACTATTGTATTGATATATTTTGCTTTGGCTATATTGATACAATTTCGGAAAGCACTCCTTTTTGCGGATATAATCGTGTGAGCTGAGGAAGAGATTATATCCTTTCTTTATTCTGTTTTCCGGATTTTTAATATTTTTCCCCCTCCATTTTTTCTAATTTTTTTAGCTTATTTTATGAGTTCTATATACTTGCTGCTTATGCGCAATTTATATAACTTATTAATTAATTTTCTTCGTTTTTCTCTTTGTATTTTTTTGTGCTATATATATATATATCGTCACAATAAAATGTCGCTTGATCGGAAATATAACTTAATTGAACAATTTTTCGAAGTTCCAGCAAATAATCATAGTATTATGCTTCAATATGCTGATAACATCGTGCAAAATATTATTTCTGACAATGAGCGCAGCAGAAAAATTTAAAGAAAAAAATTTAACTTCTAAGATCAAACGACGAAATTAGTTAAATTTATTTTCTTTGTGATAAAAATCTTAAAAGGGCGTTTAAAATTTACAGTAAACAACTAGTATTAGATTGTAAAAAAGTAACTTTTGGAAAAAATAACTTATTGGAAATATATATTAAGGTATCATGCATAGTACTTGCACGTTTACAATTATTCTTCAATACACTTTATGTTAATAGTTTCAAATTAAAGTATAAAATACAAAAATGTTATTCAACAACAGCAGAATTGGTTATATGAAATAAAAAAATATTATTCATATAAAAATTATTATTCATATAAAAAATAATCTATTAGTTAAGCGTTAGTTGTTGAATAAATTACACAGATAAAAATACCAAATGTCGAAAAAAAGCAGAAAGATTAAAATTACTACCTGATGAAAATGATGCATATTACAGAATGTTATTGTATTTTAATGTAGAAACTTATGTATCTGCAAAATATCAAACAATAATTCTGATATTCTATTTCATTTTGTTATTTTTCGTTCTCAGGAATAAAAAAAAGCGAAAATAGATGTTTTATAATTGATAAAAGATAGCTGGCAATTGAACTTAAAATCATTTTGCTTAATTGAAACTGGCAGGTTCTAACTATACCATAAAAAAGCGAAAATAGATGTTTTATAATTGATAAAAGATAGTTGGCAATTGAACTTAAAATCATTTTGCTTAATTGAAACTGGCAGGTTCAAACTATACCATACCAGATTTAAATTGAAGTAAGACATAGTACTCGTATTTGTAAACACAATAAAGTTACTTTAAATTGCAAGAGCTTAACACTCACGAAGAATATCAATAAATTACTCCATGTGGTATATAAGTTAAAATTAGACATTACTTGCATATTCGAATCAAGAAATAAGTTTAATTTATTTTTATTATGATAATAACTTAAATAGGCCTTTAAAATGAACAGTAAATAACTAACATTAAAGCGTAAATCGAAAAGTAACACATTAAAAAAAGATACTTGCTTGCATTTTATATTAAGATTTCATGCCCAGTATTTAAGTCCTTTTATTATTTTTCATCAATACAATTTATGACTCGATAAATTCTTGTAAATTAAGAATATAAATTCCCAAAACAATATTTAACGACAATGGAAGTCATTACATAAAATAAAGCAGCTTATTAGTCCCATAAAAGAACAATCTGTTAGTCGCATATTAGTTGTTGCTAAAATTTCTCTGATGAAATTATCTCACATTTAAGACATAAAGAAATTTTAAAACTACCACCTGAACAACTACAAAATAAGGCATATTACAGAATTTTATAGTATCTTAATCTAAAGACCAAAATATCTCCAACATATCAAATATCCATGCTGAAAATGTTATTTCTTTCTTTAATATCCTCAGTTCTTGGGAACGAAAAAAGAAGTTTGGAATTCTCTTCTAAAGTAAGATATCTTTAGCTTAATTAACTTCCTTCCATTTAAATCTTCATAGAACGGAGTGGGAATTGAGCAAATGTTGCTGGCAATGGAACTTAAAATTAGCTTGTCTGATAATTAATTTGCGCTCAAGATCCGATAGTATTAGTTTGAAAGTTTGAGACAAAAATTTCAGGGTTGTCTTTTGCAACACGTTTTATTTCCCATCATGGAGTGGATTCTTTTCAAAAAAGAAACTTATTACGTCGCTTTTTCTGCGTTATACTTTTTTATTTTTATTTTCAATGGATTATTTCTTCGATAATCCAAAAGAACTGACTTGTATTAATGTATGCATTTGATATAAGCAATACATTTTAATCTATGTTGAAGTTTTAAGATACTAAAAGGTTATCAAAAATAAGAAATTAAAAAAAGGTGAATATCACTTTCTTGAATGTTTTAACAATGTCTTGAACAATTTAATACACTCGAACAAAGTTTACAGAAAAATAACAGATTTTTATGTACTACTATATACTAAAATTTCGTATTTTTTAACCGGCGGATCAGTTTGTTAAATATCGAATCGGAAGGCAGGAAAACATAATTTTAAAAGACTTGCATTTATAATTTTTAAAATTGAGTAATTCTAAAATTCTCTGCATTATTAAGAATAGAAGATAAACATTTCATCAAGACACTGGTAAATTCGAAGACCAGAAGACAACCTCATTACTTATTGCAGCATCAGTATTTCCCAATTAAAAATGCCACTAAGTAAGATTGAAGCGATTTCGCCACATTTACCTAACCTAACCTAACCTTTTAACCTAACCTAAATGTAATCGTGTTTATGGAAGATAGCCGATGACTGCGATTAATATGTTTTCATTTCTTTTGTGAAAGTTCGCATAGTTACAATTAAAACTAGCAATATTCCTGCTGTTACATGCTAATAATAAAATAAGAAATAGTTCAGAATATTTTTCTGTTTTTCAAAAGCTCAAACTAGTTTAACTTGTATAGTTTTTTTTTAAAAAAAAAAAAGATTGAATGACATAAACAAGTATTTATAACTAAAACCTTCAATCAAAACTCAAAAGCATTCTAATCTAACACATATTAGTCCTACAATCAGGCGCAGGTAATCGTTGTCCTATTTTTATTTAAAATAAATCCCTTCATCTAGTTCTTCATCAGTTCTATCTTTTATTATAAACTATTTTGTTAAAGCACAAAAAAAACATGGTTAAATATTTCATTATAGGCTTAAATTAAATAAAAGCCTAATCCTGAGGCATACTAGCCGTGATGCCTCAGTGGTTTAAAAGAACTGACAACTCTTTGTGACGGAATAGGGTTCCATCAAAGCCTCTTAGAATAGAGAAGACCTCAGAAAGTATGAATTTAGTAGTCCGATGCAACGAAAATAAACTGCGCAGTGGATGATAAATAATAAAGATGTCACTACGTTCGGGCTTATAAGCTGCACAGTGGAGAAACATATAGTTTGTCTACTTTAAGAACTCCCCTCGCCACAAAGTCAGAGGCATTCTGCTGCTATAGTTTCTCTTAGTAGGTAGTTTCTCTTAACTCTAGGCTTACACAGTTGACTGAAGAAAAATATTCCCTTTCTCTCTCCGACCTGAGCTTAAACCTGACCTAAACAATGACCCCTCAACCCAACTTGAAATAGTTATACTTCGTTACCATAGTCACCGCCACGGGTCGAGATGAATGGCTAGAGGAGTTCTTACTTTACACAACCTATACGAAAGATGAGATGTTATTATGTTTGGACTACTAAAGGATAAAATATCTTGTTTATGGTAAACCGTGCTGAGACCTTCTCTCTTCTAGGAGATATTGGTTTAATCCTTTGTAAAGCTTTTTATTTTATTCATTTGAGGTGATTTTCCCCAGAATTTTTCAATTTTAGCAAATTTTTCTTAAAATATATTATAAAAAGGCAACAAAAAATATTGATTTTTTTTTTTAGATATCATACTTGGAAAATCTCGTGAAATGTAAATTTCTTTACATTATAAATATTTTTAAATCGTTTCATGCTTTGTTTCGCTTTTTTTCGATAAAGTAATAAGTTTGCATTATGCTGTTTTTTTTTATATCTTTTTCTTATATACAATAAGCATATCCTTCAATTGTTTTATATAAAAAAATGTATAAGCATTAGAACCCAATTCGATTTTACTGACATCCATTACATTTTTAAAGTGTAGCAGAAAAAAAAACTAGGTATTATCTACAAAGTATAAGAAACGAGCTTTATTTTAGTTTAAGAAAATCCTCGTCTTTTTTTTTCCGTATGCAAACATTTTCTTGCATTAAGCTTTCCTGCCATCAACTGAAGAGTGATTTTTTTTCTTTCTCCATACTGTTAAATCAATGTTATTTTCACCATCCATTAGGGGAAACGAATGTAAACAGACAGGAATTTAAATTTACTTATGAAATTGATGTCGAAAATCTATAATCTATTAAATTAAAATTATTACATGATTTCAGTGTTATGAAACAAAAAAATTTTAATTCAGTTCTCAATTGTCTAGTTAAAAAATGCGTTTTACTTATATTTTGAATTATTTTATGATTTAATTAGAATTTTTCCTTGTCATTTCATCTGTGTTTCATAATTTTGAAATTTTATTATATACATATAATTTTAAAGAATTTCTTTTAAAAGTGAATCAAAGAAAATAAATTTAACACCTTAATACACTGTTAGAAATTTCGTGGAAATAATGGTCAAATAACAATTTATTTCGATGTTTTTTTTTTACCATATTTAAACAAAGCTGTCAAATAACCATAAAGATGGTAATCAATCTGTTAACTGTGAGAAAAATAGGTTATTAACTACTTTCCCCTAATACGGTTAAACTACCATAATTTTTTTTCCCCGATTGCTATATACACTACCCAGCAATGCTTATTTTAAGTTTTTCAGACTTATAATCTTTCATTTTAGTTACCTCGGTTGCCGGAATAGACTGCCCTAGAATAATGGAAGAAATACTTTCAATTTTTGAGATTTAAAATAAGAGGATTTTGTAACTTTAGCGGAGTTTAGTTAATGCGATTATTCGCACGTTGCAATAAAGTTTAAAGTTTTTAGAGATTTGAAAGACCGACAAAAAATTACGAAAGAAAACAAGCATTTTTAAACACCCTATGCTAGATAATTAGGCAATAAGCTTGTAACTTGAAACAAATACTTTGATTAATATTTGCAATAGCAGCCTTATTGCTTGACCTGAACACATCTAAAGTTAATCCTCAACTTGTTTCTAGAGAGATTTTAAAAATATCAAAAACTGAAAGTGTCTCTTCCATTACTGTAAGGTAGTGTATGTATGAAATTAAAAACTTTTAGAACATCTTCGACTGAAAGAAATATTGTAATCTACCGCACTGTATGATATTGCATTTCTGACAAAAAACACTGGCAAAAAAAAATAAAAATATACGGCATTTAATCCATTCATTTGGTATTTTTTCCGTTTAATTAGTAACTGTTTACCAGAAATTCTGGTCTTCAAATATATAATTTTATAACCACACATTTAATAAGAATTTCAAAAATGAGAAAAAAGTTGAAAACATTAAAAAAGAAAAGTAAATTTAACCGAATAAATGGTTTGTATGCCATTCTCTAAGATATTATGATAAAAATATAAAACTTTTTCACAGATATTAATTTTTTCACATTTTATGAAACCATATTTTATTGTTAAAGTTACTTAAATTCTTATCAAAACGCTAGGGTAAAAAATACCATATAGCCAGAAAAATACCATATAACCATATTTTTTTTCACTGTATGAACAAAATTTCTAAATTTCTCATTATTTTGTAAACAAAGATTTGCTTGCACTTTGAGTTTTTAGAGTCTTACTTCAGCAAATCATATCCGTGAAAATTTACAGAACAAAATAAAATAAACAGAAAATAAATCAATAAAATAAAAAATTAAAAAAACTACACTTCTTTTTACGGCTGAAAAACAACAATTTTTTTTAAACGACACAGTTTTACAAATCACGTTTTTGTTCAGATAGAAATATCAATTGTGTTGCTCGTTAAATAAAAACAATGAAATTAAAATACTCAATATATGTTTTAGAACATTTTTATGTATTTACTTTATAAGACCTTAAGATTGTGACGAATATTGTGTAAATATTTTTTTCATTATCCGTCTGAAAGAAAACTTAGTATCAACTCTCAAAGCCAATACCTTAGACTCCATAACATAAAAATACTGAGAACAAAAACCACCTCCATAAAAGAAAAACACTCTGAACCATAACCACAGAGTCAATGAAGAACTTATAGTTACTACTGTGGCTGATATGGCGAAAATGCCGAAAGTTGAACTTAATATTGAACCATATCAAAAGCACTGATTTCATGAGAGAAATGTATGAATATTTATTGAAGCAGATGTAACAAAAATTATAAAAAGTATTTACAAACAAAAATAATATACAGATAAAAATAAAACAAAAATACAACATGGCATTATCTGCCTATATATCAGCACGCGGAGCATCAACCTTTTATGTGACTGCTTTTCGGTGTAAAATTCAGGTCTATGCTCCCATATGAGAACATGCATATTACCAATTCAGCCGGGAAAATCAACTGTAGTCCCTTTTTTTCTCTTTTTTTTGTAGATGATGTATAATGATATATTTCAGCATGCAAGACAGATAAGGTTCGATCCACTTCAAAATACACTTAAAATCCAACTATTTTTCCAATGTCAGAAAACTTGAATGCACCTGTTATAACCATTTATATATTGCTTTTAAGTTAGTTAAGATAATTACGTTTTTTTTTTAAAAATATCCGAAACGCTTACTAAACTACACAACTCTCACAAGATTATTTCAACTTCTTTTAAGTATTTTTTTTTTCATAATTTTCAAACAGTATTTATGGATTTTAAATATTATACATAGCCATTTATACAGTAAATATAACAACTAAATTTAATATACTAAATTTAATATTTTTTAAATAGCAAAATAAACAAAAAATCAATAATTATTTTACAATAAATAAATATTACTCTAGTAATTACGAAAATATTTTATTTATTTAAACTTATAGAAACTTTGTTTATTTTAACTTTTTTTCGATAATATTTTAATTCCTCTAACTAAAACTTGAATTTATTTTTAAGGCATATATTAATACCATTCATTTACGGCTTTTTAACTTATGCAGTTTTTCTTTTAATTTTTAATCATACCACTACTACTATTAGGTTTTAAAACCATTCTTAATTATGAAAAATCAATTAACTAAATCCAATAGTTTTCTCTCCTTAATAACAAAAACAAACTATTAAATTTAATGCAAGTAATTCTGCTCAAGTTTGTCGTAATATTCTCGCATAAAACTTTCCGGTGATCGGGTTGTCTCGTTATGCGTTTTATTTGCTTAATTTTAGAAGGCGGGCATTAATTAATTGACAAACTATAAAGAGTTCTGCAAACATTTCAAGTAGAGAACATCATTAAGGAAACCCAGACTGAAAATTAATTTCGACGTTCATAAACAGCTAACCTAAAAGTCTCTTCAGAATTTGATAAAAGAGATTCTCTATAAGTATGGGGTAAGGGGAGATTTTAATATCTTAGCCAAATCAATTCGAAATACTTCGCACAAAAATGGCAGGAAAATTAAGTTGAGAGTAGGATATATTTAGTGAAGAAGAAAGCAGAAACTCGGAATCAGCTAATCAGAAGGGCAAGGCAAACACATTTGATTTGGGATCAAAAGTCCAGTCCGTTAGAGATGGTTGATGGATATTGATTAAAACGACCAGAAGTGATGAGGGATGCTGAAGAGCAGGATTGAATCTGAGTGATGCAGGAGATGAGATAGAAAGGCTAAGCTAATAAGCGTGAAAAGGCTGGAGACAGTCAACGAAGCAACAATTACCCACCATCCCCATGGACTTCTCCAAGAAAGATGGTGATGAGGCAATACAGGGGAAGGACAGTATGGTCCAAGCAAACAAGACAATTCGCACTTAGTTACACATCTCAAATGAGAAAATGGAAGATGGAGTTTGTGGTGGAGCTGGGGGGTTGAGGAGCTTTTATCAGACGTGGGAATCAAATATTCTGCCCACAGCTTATGATGGCGAAAAGTTCCAGTCGCAAAATGGTCCGGATTTCTCATGGGACATTTTCATTTTCTACCGTGTTACCAGTGCGGAAAATGTCCACTCAGGCAAACTAGAGATATTAAATACAAACGTAGAGACATCAAGGAAAACCTTTTTGGCCATAAACAGAGGAGCTGACATCTTCTATAGGATAGATGGAGCTGACAATTGGACGAATGACGTCACTTTCTTAAGGAAACGGTTCTATTTCCCCAAGGAAATTTGTCTTGCTAAATCTCCCGAGAAATAGATAAATTCTTGAAATACGAAAGAAATAAATATATCGACTTTTAGGACATTCGGAGAGATAACTTTTAATAACTAATGAAGAATGAATTGTTTGCATTCTAATTCATTTAAAGGAGATTTTAAGTATTTTACTAGTGCTGTGGGAGTTTAGTAATTTTTATTGAAATTATATATAATAAGTAAATTAATACTATTTATTTCTTTTCACTAAATATGAAGTGTTTCAAAAAACATTTCTAAAAAAAGTACTTAATTATAATTTAATTTTTAGATCTAGTTTTAGATTAAGAATTAGTACAAGTTGAAACTATTCCATCTTCGCTATAAAATAAATTGCACATAAGTCACATGTACGTAATCCTGGGCATGATGAAGGTTTTCCTTTTCTGTACCCTTAATAAATACAAAAAATTTACAACTAAAAAAGTAGAATAAAAATGTTTAGAAGGAAATTTCTTACATCTTAAAACATAGTGTTTATAAAAATCAGCAAGAATGGGGTCAGGATATATTTTCCTGCAGAGCAATACAATGATCAAAATATTTTTTGATTATGAGGTGTTAAGAATCTACACCATGATGATCTAAAGAATTATTAGATAAAGTCCAAAATTTTAACCATATAAGTATATTTATGGTTTGAATTTAGACCATTGAGGTAGACCGTAATCTACCACACAGGTTGAGGTAAATAATAATGAGCAAGAAGTAATATTAAAAAGAAAATCTGATGAATAAAATATTTTAAAATTATTATTCCTTGGGAACAGCATAACTTATAAAAGCATCGTGGTATAATTTTTAAAATAATATACCTTAACACATATTTACCCATTTAGTGCCCATCTAATACCTTGCGATTGAGGACGTAATATAAAGAGGTAATATTTTCAAAGTAATAACAATAAATATCAATGCTTTATTATAAGAACTACTAGTATATAATAATAATAGTATAATAATTTTAATAATACATGTTAAATAATAGTATAATATAATAATAATATTTTAATAATATAATAATTGATACTTAATTGACATGACTAGAGCCCGGATTTTGCTGACCTAAAAAATCTCACTTAATGTCCTTAAAAAGTGCAAAAAATGCCCTTTAAAAGTGCTAAAAATGCCCTTAAAAAGTGCAAAAAATGCCCTTAAAATGCGAAAATTGAGCTAAAAATACCTTTTGACATGACTCAAATAAAGTAAAAATATTGAACTAAAACAATTTTTTACTCTTTAAAATTATTATGAGTCATTTAAAAAAACATAAAGCAATTCAATACTTGCTCTACGTTCATTAAAGTTTGAAAAATATGTTTTATATCCTAAAATAACAACAAAAAAAAATATATATATAAAAAAATAAAAAATGAAAATATATTGACTCCAAAACATTTTCATTTTGTTAAGAAACTTTAATGAATAGAACAACTTCCACCTCATAATATTACTAAATATCAGAATTACATTGGATTATTAATTTTTTTTTTATATTTTGAAATGTAAATGAGCGTCTCTTCTCTGAAAGTTAATTTTTATACCTGAAGAAGCTTCTTTCAACGTCTACTGATGTTATTGGTGCGTACTTAAAAAAGACGGTCTCACTTACTGACAATTCTTCTTCAATTTGAAAAGATGTTGCTTGAGATTTTCTTCATTGTTTGGAAGACAGTGTAATAAGGAAAAATGATAAAAAATAATAAAAATTGGAAAAACAAAAAATTTAAAAAATGCTTTAAAATGCAGAATATGCCGCAAAATTTAAAGAAAAATGCCCTATAAATCTAAAAAAATGCTCTAAAGGACAAAAAATGTCCAAAAATGCAAAAAATACAAAAAAATGCAAATGTCATCAAAATCCGGGCCTTAGACATGACTATCAATAGTTGACATTTTAGATTAAATAAGCAGAAAGAAATAATTTTACTTCACATTACAAATCATTATTTCTAATTTAATCTAAATTGGTAACAGTTAACTCAACGAAAAAAAGTAATATATTTTAATTTATTTATAAACATTATTTTTTATACATACAAACTGCCCCTTAATATCATCATTTATCATTACTACTGTTTATTTTAAGCAAATAATTTTTAATGAAGATAAAACAAACCATAAAAGCTATAATGGTTTGTGAAATAATAGTGCGGATGTGCTAAAAGGTATAATAGCAGAACCAAGCATTAACTCATTATGTAAAAATAGCTTTATCTCACATCCGGTTTTAGAATACACTAATGGTGACGGAAAAAGGAAATCCAAGAAGATAACAGAAAAAAATGAAAATATAGTTGGGGGTGGTTCTATCGATTTTTAATTAAATTTGGTATTCAGATAAAAGAAAAGAAAATATTGATCAGCAGATTTTTCTTTTTGTCAGAACCAATGAAGGCATATTAAAAAAAAATTTTTTTTCTAGAAAGCTGCCACTGTCAATAGAATGTTTACAATGTATGCATATTTTTTAAGCTTTTCTTTTTCTCACATATTACGCATTGATACAGTACATTCGCGTTCTGTGCACATTCAACAACGAATATAGCTAATAAAATAACACGTTTATTTATATTCAAGTAGAGCTTAAAATACTTTAAATTGAGAGCATTTTACTTATGATTAAAATGTTACCAAATTGATAGAAAAATATAGAATATGCAAGGTCTTCTGTGGAGGACTGGCTGATTTCAAAATCAAAAATATTGGAAACGAAGAATTACTGAGGAACGAAACAAACGGTATGTTTATTGTGAAAACTGTAAATTTTTATGCCGAAATTTAGGAATTCAGTTAAAAAATTTGCCACCAGAGGGCAATGTACGCTGTATAGAATTCGTGAACAAAATTCAAATACCGTAAAACGGTTTTTAATTTGTGATATTACCAGAAACATACCCTGTCCAATAAAATGCGCGACTTAAACCTCCTAATCCTGTAATGTAAGTTCCTTTTAAGTTTTAACACTAAAACTGATCGGTTTGATCAAAAATGGATTGCAGCTTCATCTGTCGACAACCTTTGTAACTAAATCAAAAATTTTATGTGTAAAATTCTATCGATAAGTCTAACATTTCAATAATCAGAATTTTGCGAACAAAGTAAGTTTTTCGCTCTTTTTTATTAAATATTCGCAGCAGCAACGTTCGTAATATGTTGTTTTTTCAGAAGATTATTTTAAAAATTATACCATGATCGAAAAAATGTTTTAGTTTTTAGCTGAAGCATTAAAATAAATGAGTTTAGGAGGTGTTAAATAGGAATTTAACATTTAGTGTAATAACTGTTGCTAATAATATTATCACACTTTTGCACAAGAACTCACAAATCTTTTCTCACATATTTCAAAGACATTCTAGTTTCAGTTTGTAAACAAAACAACATGGAAAGCAGTGTCTGAAGAAAGCAAATCTTTCGGGATGCACTCATCTCTTATTGGGCAATGGAACGGCAGCGGAGCCAATCAGATGAAGGAATGAGACTCTTGGAATTCCGCTTAAGATGAGGCGATTAAGTGTAAGGCTGATAAGCCGAAGACAAAATAGAAAAACTTTTCGTTTTTGTTGGCATCAGTCTGATTTTCATCCTTGCCGCGAGCTTTGAAACAAGAAAAGAGTTGGTAGTTGGTTTTCGTGAGGCGAGGGGGCTTCGGCCCCTTAGCAAAAAAAAGTGAGAGAGTGTGCAGCTCCAGTTTTAGGGAGAAAATTCTTCAATGAGGGGAACAATCTCTTCTCATCTCAAAATCTTTTTCTAATATTTTTTGCTGTTTTAGCAATCTAAATTTCATTGCCAGTATGGATATACGATGGCAAATTATTTTGGTGTTTTGAAATCATAAAATTGATGTAAAATTTCAGTACTTAAAGTACTTGTCTATTATAGCCAAGAAAATAAAAATGTTTTTGTAAGTATATTCTGATTCTATTCTCCTTGATGTTTCTGTTCTGATTAGTTATTTGATTTGATCTTATTCTAAAAATCTTTTTTTTATTCTAGAGAATTGAGCGTTTCACATGTTTTGTACTAACCCTATGATCTTAATTTATTTCGCAGCACGTGTTACCATCACTATAAATGATTTTATAGCATAAAATTTAAGAGTAGTTTTTGATTGCAGCTTTATTCTCATTTTACAGTCTCTATGCTTGAGTTTTAAATTTATCTTTTATTCTCAATTTTATACACGTGCTGATTACTGATTAATTTTTCGGCCAGTCAGTCTTGATCTTAAATTTTAATATTTAAATTTGATCATTAAGTATTATATATCAATGAATAAATAAATATAGATAATATTTAATTATGCAATGCCATAATAAAGCAACCACCATGTTGTATGTCTACATGTCATATATGTTTACCATGTAATATGTGGTACCGTGTTATATGTGGCGCCGTTTATGGTCAGAACCTGGTATTAGTTTAATTTTTTTTTCAATTCTCTAGATATTTGGCTCTAAATTTAAACGTAATCAATGTGTGAAAATAATTTTTTTATATATTATTACTCTAGTGATGATTACACTAGGATATTTTAATGATTTATTTTCTCACTCTCTCTCAGATGAATATTTTGCATATTACATCATTGATAAATTTACTGTGAATTTATACTTTATTTCCTTGTAAGGAATATTGTTTTTAATATTTGAAAATATAATTTAACTTGAACATATGTTTTGATATTTCTAAATATCAGTATTATGACAAAGTATTTCATGTGATACCTATTAATCTGTATATATATTTTTTGAGTGATAACATTCTTGTTTGCAAAATTTAGAATGAAATTAATAATTCATTAAATAGAAAACTGAAAATTTTTGGGAATATAGTAAACAGTGGTGTATTTTATGTGTATATTTGAAATGATGATTATGATATATATATATATATTTCAGTGTAACAGTAGAATTCTCAAAAATTGATGCTATTTATTAATTGTTGATATATTTTTTCATTGATATTTTAATGGTAGCTATTACTTCTGTAAATATTTCTGTGATTTAAATCTAAATTGAAACATTATGGCTAAATCTTCACATTCTTTAGCGAGTTCGCTACAAGCTTTCAATGGCAGCAAAGATGCAAGTTTAAATTTTTTTCTGAATAATTTAGAGCAAATCGCTCAGCTAGAAAAATGGGACAACAAAAAAAAAAGTCTGATATTAAAGTTAAATCTTGCAGGAGAAGCATTGAAAGTAGTTAGTGAGGCCAAAACAAATGTTGACATGGAATACGAATGCATAGTTAAATTATTAAAAGATAAATTTTCCAGGAAATTAAGTTATGCAGAGTTACAAAGTAAATTTAACTCATTGATTCAAAAACCAAATCAAAGCATAAGAAATTTAATTGAAGAGGTAGAAAAGGCTACTAATGAGTATCTAGAAATCAATGGAGATAGTAATGAGCAAACTTTAAGTCTAGCTAGGAAAATGAAATCACAAAAGCTGCTTGACAGCATGCGTCCGGATATTAGAATCGAGGTTATGAAAAGGGGAGCCTCAAATTTCAATGAAATAGGCAAAATTGCTATAGATATTGAAAATGCGATTTCAATGAATGAAGCCCATCTGAATAATGTAACAAAATCATCAGAAATTGAAATTTTATTAAGAAGCCAGATAGAAAGCAACAAAAAAATTGAGGAATTGACTCAAAAAATAAATGATTTAACTAAAACTAAATCGGTCAACAACATCTCACAATCGAACAAATTGAATCAACCAAAGATAACTTGTCATATATGTAGTAGAAATCATATCACCACAGAATGTTGGTATTATCCTAAAAACTCCAATGTAAACAACAAATTTAAGCCTTATGAAAGAAGCCGCAGCTCTTTCAGAAGAGGATTCAATAGAAATTTTAGGAATAGGGGTAACAACAGTACGGACAGAAGACAAAATAATTTAAACTAGTTAATGGTTCTTGTGACAAGTGGAAAAATACAAAGCTTACAAGAACCAGTAGAAATTCAAATGATCAAAAATTAACTGGTAACTTAAGGTTAAAAAAGAGAAATATTGGCAAAAAAGATAGATTTCCGAATGATAAGAACAAAATATATAAAACTAAAATATATGTCAATAGTAATCTTAAAGATAAAAATTTTAATTCAGATTATGATAAGGTTAAGGGATATAATTCAAAAATTTCTAATAACAATAAGAATAGTAATTGGGTAACTGAAGAGGATATAACTAAAAAAAATAGTAAAATAAAAGATACAAATGAAGGAGTAGAAAAAGGAAATAAACATGTAATGACCTGTAATAACAGTAACGATTCAGAATCTCTACCTATTATTTTGTTAAGATTTGGTAACTTAACCATTCCGGCTTTACTAGATACTGGTGCAAATCTTAGTTTAATTGATCCTATCACTCTTAATGAAATTAAAGAAAACACTAAAATAAGTTATTTATCTAGATCTGTAAGAATTCATACTATCGACAACAATACTGTTCCTTATATGTCTGCAATTTCTTCTAAATTCAAAATTGACACTAAATGGTTTCAAGGGATATTTTTTGTAACTAAGAATTCTTGGGCTTATAAATATAAAATAATTTTAGGGTATGATTTCATTCAACAGAATAAAATTGTTTTAGATATACCCAACAAAAAACTTATAGTGAACCACGATTCTTTTGATTTTCTCGAAGATACTCCTCGTATTGTAAATAATGTTTTAAGTGATGTAAAGATTGTAAATAATTTTGCTTTTGCACCAAAAAAGATTGTGATAGAACCCCATTCTCAATTTTTAATTCAATTATGTATGTCTAAAGATATGAAAGATAGTAATCAAATGCTTTTTTCTCCAAGCAAGAACAAACTAAATTATACTATCTATGAATCTGTTAATGAATTTAAAGATCAAAAATTTAGTACTTTAATTGAAAATAACACAGATAATAAGATTGTGATTAATAAAGGTACAAAATTAGGAAATGTTATTGGTATTAAAGATGATGATATAATTAAACCTAAAGAAAATACTAATTACCAAATTAACAATTTAAATCTAAATGAAATTCATCAACTGAGAAAAAAAGAACTTAATGCCTCTGATTTTGATTTGAGTCATTTAAATAAGGTAGATGCAGATAAGATACTTCAAGTTTTGTTAAATAATTATCAAGTTTTCTCTCAATCTTATACAACTTTAGGATCTACTGATGCAGTAATACCTGAATTTAACTTATTGCATAATTTTTCTATACAAACAAAACCATATCCGATTCCTAATATTGCAAAAAATTTTGCCAAAAAAGAGATTAATGATCTATTAAATGCAGGAATTATTGAACCATCTTCTTCCAATTATTGTTTTCCTGTGATTTTTGTCAAGAAAAAGCCTTATGTAAATGATCCTAACTTACAAAAATTCAGGATGGTAATAGATTATAGATTACTTAACTCAGTTACTGAGACTTTCAAAATTTGTCTTCCAAAAATCAATGATATCTTACATAACATTTCTGGAAAATCATTATATAGTGTATTAGATCTCAAGAGTGCATTTTTCCAGATAAAATTAAAAGAACAGGATAAATCCAAATTAGCATTTTGTTGTGAGATAGGCAACTTTCAACCTACTCGCCTTCCTTTTTGTTCTCGCAACAGTACATCTTTTTTCCATAATTTAATTTCTAAATGTTTAGACGATATTAAGGGACCTAATTTGCAATATTTCCTTGACGACATTGTTCTTGCTGCAAATTCTATGGAAGAAATGTCACAGTTACTTGTTAAGGTTTTTGACAGATTAAAGAAATTTAATTTAACTCTTGATCCAGCTAAAATACAAATTTGCAAGTCTGAAATTAAATATTTAGGTTTTGATGTTAATTCAAATGGTTTTTCACCTACATCTGAAAATGTAAATAAGATTTTAAAATTTCCTATTCCAAAAGATGTGAAACAAGTTCAAACGTTTTTAGGTATGATTGGTTATTTCAGACATTTAATTTATAACTTCGCAGAGATTGTTAAACCTATTGTAAATTTAACGAAAAAGAATGTTACTTTTAATTGGAATAAAGACTGTCAGGATGCTTTTAAAAATATATCTGAACAATTATTGCTTAAACCTACTTTAAAGAATATAAATGATGAAGAAAAATTTTACTTGGTAACTGATGCTTCTAGCAATGCTCTGTGTGGAATTCTAATGCAAAAAAATAATGACAATTTTGACCCAATAGAGTTTTATTCTAGGCAGTTAACCCATTCTGAATCTAAATACCCATCTATCAGGAGGGAACTCTTAGCCATTGTAGATTCTATTAAGTATTTTGATAAGTTTCTTTATGGCAAAAATTTTGTTATTTTTACTGATGCTAAAGCTCTAACTTTTCATATAAATTTACAAAAACAACCTGAAATAGTAAGTCGATGGTTAATGTATATGCAGGAATTCAGTTACACAATTCAACATATTCCTGGTTTTAAAAATCCTGCTGATTATCTATCTAGAGTAACTAATGATAATGCTGTAGTAAATAATGCAAACATTTTTGAAGTTAATGATAATCTTAAAATAGAGAATATAAAAAATTCTCAACAAAATTGTAAACAAACTCAGGAAATCTTTAAAAAACTAAATGATAACGACAAACTAACTTCTAAGAAATTTTTTTTAAATAATGATGGTATTTTGATGATGAAGGTGAGACCACCTAAACACCCTTATAAGACTTTGAATAGAATTTTTATACCCATCTCATTAAGAGGGGAAATTTTAAAGGCAGCTCATGCAGCACATTTTGGTGTATTTAAAACTTATAATTTATTAAAAAAAAATTATGCTTGGTATGGAATGTTAGCAGATACTAAAAATTTTGTAGAATCTTGTGATGCATGTTTGGCAAATAAGCCCAAGGCTAAATTAACTGAGACAAAATTAATTGAAAAAGGTGATTTAAGTGTAGGACAAATTTTATCAATAGATATTGTAGGGAAATTACCCAGATCAATTGATAATAAATTCTTTATTTTAACCATAATTGACAACTACTCACGTTATTTAGAGGCAATACCCTTAACTAACATTAAATCTTCTACAATTATCAATAACTTAAATGAATATTTTTCCAAATTTGGTTTGCCTCAATCCATTATTTCTGATAATGGTACTAACTTTACTTTGGAGGAGTTTGAAAATTTTATTAGGGCACTGAGTATTGAACATCGTAAAACCTCATTTTACTATCCTATGGCTAATGGACTAATAGAAAGGTCACATAGAGTTCTCAAAGAATCTTTAGCATCTATGTGTAACAACAGCTGGGATTGGACTAAGAAATTACTTTTTTTTAAACTTCATTATAATGCTTCTATTCATGCAGTGACTGGATATACACCAGCTGAATTATTTTTTGGCAGAAATTTAACTATACCTTTAAATATACATGCTTCGGCTAGGAAAGGAGAGACACCAACTAATTTTCTCAAGAATTTAAAAGAACATATTGCAGAGACGAGAGATATAGTTTCCAAAAATGAGAGTAAATACTTTGAGCAGCACAGTAAACAAATAAAAGGGAGAGCAATCCCAAATTTTGAAAATAATGATTTGATATATTTAAAAATTAACACTGATGTAAATACCTTTCAACCTAAATATGAAGGACCATTTAAGGTCACTAAAAAATTCAGAGGAAATAATTACCTCATTCACATTAAAGATGATAAAAGAGATATTTATAAAAAATATCATGTAAGTAAACTTTTCAAAAAAAGGTTGCTAAAAGAAAAATTGAGTAATGACATGTCTAATATAAATGATCTTGATGGGAGTTTTGAATATTAAGCAAAGATAGTGTAAATTATTTATCACATATTGTATAAGGTATTGATATTGACAATTTTGGCTTGAAATTTATTTAATGTAAAACTTTAGTTAGCAATATTTTTTTTTCATGGTTAGATTTTTGAATTGCATCTTTCTCCTTCGAGCTCAAAATTTTATATTTGATGATAAATGGCTGGCCCAATCATCATTAAATATGGAAACATCCCATTCAAAAATTAAGCTAGATTTTTTTTCTTGGTTTTCTCTTTCTGATAACCATTTTATTTTTTTTAGCTACTAAGGAATTTTACAATCCTTGTGATGCAAATTTTTGGTTATATTGTCATTTCAATCACTTTTATTTTAGATAGTGATAATGAATAGAAAGATTTGATATGGTAATAAGAATAATAAATGTGAATGAAAATAATAAGTATGAGAAAATTGATAATATAAAGGTATGATAATTTGAAATAACAACAATGTAAAAAACAAACATAATATTGAAGGTATTATCACAAATTGAAAGTACGAGAAACAAAGTATATTAGAAATGGTTTTTATACAAACCAAATCTTTGAGTGAGCTATGTGGATCAAATGTGTATATAAAATTTTTTTTGCTCCACATCATTAAAATATTTGTATGACTTGGGAGAGAGAGAGTGAGCAAAAATTCTCAAGGAAAATGAACAGAAATACTATATTGTTATGATTATGATATATGTTATAATTGAATTATTTCCAGTAGTATTACATTCTTGGCACAAAAATTTTTTTTTTTTTACATTTTTTTTTCTCAAAAAGAGGTGATAATGTTAAATAGGAATTTAACATTTAGTGTAATAACTGTTGCTAATAATATTATCACACTTTTGCACAAGAACTCACAAATCTTTTCTCACATATTTCAAAGACATTCTAGTTTCAGTTTGTAAACAAAACAACATGGAAAGCAGTGTCTGAAGAAAGCAAATCTTTCGGGATGCACTCATCTCTTATTGGGCAATGGAACGGCAGCGGAGCCAATCAGATGAAGGAATGAGACTCTTGGAATTCCGCTTAAGATGAGGCGATTAAGTGTAAGGCTGATAAGCCGAAGACAAAATAGAAAAACTTTTCGTTTTTGTTGGCATCAGTCTGATTTTCATCCTTGCCGCGAGCTTTGAAACAAGAAAAGAGTTGGTAGTTGGTTTTCGTGAGGCGAGGGGGCTTCGGCCCCTTAGCAAAAAAAAGTGAGAGAGTGTGCAGCTCCAGTTTTAGGGAGAAAATTCTTCAATGAGGGGAACAATCTCTTCTCATCTCAAAATCTTTTTCTAATATTTTTTGCTGTTTTAGCAATCTAAATTTCATTGCCAGTATGGATATACGATGGCAAATTATTTTGGTGTTTTGAAATCATAAAATTGATGTAAAATTTCAGTACTTAAAGTACTTGTCTATTATAGCCAAGAAAATAAAAATGTTTTTGTAAGTATATTCTGATTCTATTCTCCTTGATGTTTCTGTTCTGATTAGTTATTTGATTTGATCTTATTCTAAAAATCTTTTTTTTATTCTAGAGAATTGAGCGTTTCACATGTTTTGTACTAACCCTATGATCTTAATTTATTTCGCAGCACGTGTTACCATCACTATAAATGATTTTATAGCATAAAATTTAAGAGTAGTTTTTGATTGCAGCTTTATTCTCATTTTACAGTCTCTATGCTTGAGTTTTAAATTTATCTTTTATTCTCAATTTTATACACGTGCTGATTACTGATTAATTTTTCGGCCAGTCAGTCTTGATCTTAAATTTTAATATTTAAATTTGATCATTAAGTATTATATATCAATGAATAAATAAATATAGATAATATTTAATTATGCAATGCCATAATAAAGCAACCACCATGTTGTATGTCTACATGTCATATATGTTTACCATGTAATAGGAGGTAATAAGGTATTTATTAAAAAGCACTAAGCTACAATTGAATTTTATATTTTTTTTATATAATATTAAAATATTAATCAATTAAATCCGAAATTAACTAATTAATAATAGGTAAAATTATCGACTTATATTTAAAAAATATTTTATGTTTGTTATGCTATATAAATTCATGTTAACAATCTTTTGCGCATTTTGCACAAAGTTTATTTTTATATTTAAAGAATGTGTGCATTCTATTTATTTCTTAATTAATCACTACATATAAATAAATTAAACTTATATATAAATGTAAGAAAATCATACAAGGGTGTGTTTCATCTCTGACATAATAAAAAAAAACGTTTTTGTCCATAAGTACAATTCAATTCTTGTTTTACAATCACTGAGAAAGACCAAAAGTTAGAAGGTATGCAAATATTCCATGATTGATATTTTTAAGAATGTAATGTTTTCAAATTTGAATTAAATGATGTGTTCTATACCATTCAAAATGCATTTTAATTTATAACTGATAACAATATAGAGCACATTTTTTGTTGTATTTATACAAATACTTGATTTTGCCTAAGTGGAGATTTCAAATCTGAAATTTTTTTTGCTCCTTAAGCTACACATTTTTTTAAATGACATTTTTAATCTATTTATTTTTTGTCAAAATGTAAAGTTTAAGAACGTAATATTCAGCAGGGGGTCTCGTAAATGTTGTGACAAACTTCTAGGGTAGTTAAGACACAGGTTTGGAAGTGCATAGAAGCCCATGCCCGGTAATGTTATTTGCTGCTAGAGGTGCTTCTCTGTTATGAAGAGTTTCTTCATGTACACAGGTCATTATAGGCAAGCACCTCCAGCCACGAACGACGACATTTCCAAGCCTGGATCTGTCTCTTCAGAATACACGACCAGTTTTAACTCCTTTAGGAACACACGAAAAAACAGTATAGGAGGAAAAGAAGTACACGGAGACTAAGAAAGCGCCCTATGATGACATTTCCGGCCATGAGTTCTAATTCAATTTTATTTCTGATAATGTGTTGTAACTCTCATATAAGAGGGTCACAACATTCATGCGACTCCCTGTTACATATGACGTTTTTAAAATTGTACGGTTCTGCAAAAAATAAACAGAAAATGTCATTGTAGCTTAGAAAAAGAGACATATTGCGGATTTGAAATCAACGACGTGTAAATATTCAAGATTCATTAAAAAAAAATTTTGCAACTAGAAACAAAAATTAATTTATTTCCCACTGTAATTTTCAAAGTAAATTGCAGCGGGATTGTAATTAATTTTTGTAATTTGTAAATCAAAGACTCACATATTTTAATTAAATAACATTATATAGCAATCAAAAGCTATTTTAAGTTAATGCAAGTATTCAAAATTATTCTATTAAACATTTTACAGCAAACGTTACGTAAAATACTTTAAAAATAAGCATAACCTTTTGACTGAGATTTTACAAGATTTCACTGTATTTACGCAAGAAAAATTATTCAGAAAATGTCTCTGTCTAGACTGATATATTATTTCTTTACCGCAACAATTGGTTTAGCATCAAAACAATTTAAGTAGCCTAACTGTTACAATATATGATATTCTTTTCAAAACTCATAAAAATTGATTTTAAGTGTTTTTAAAGCTCTATCTGAAATTGTAGCTCTTTGACATATGCTTTAATGCTTTAATGCACTAGTTAATAAATGTATGCATAATCATAAGAAATTTTAGGAAAGAAATAGACATTTACTATGTTCATTTCGGTTTTATAAGCCAAATCGGAGAATGGGAAATGTCTAGACCTGTGATTCTCAACCTTTTTTTTTTTTTTTTTTTTTTTTTTGTGGCGGCACACTTTTAACGATGTCGAAATTTTGACGGCACACAATAAAAAAAATTAATTTAAAAGTTGTTTACTTACCTATGATTCACTGTGTTAAATAGTTTGTGATAATAATTTTGAATGTGAAATAAAATAATATGTACTACAAAAGCACGTTTATTAAGGGATTGATTATTTCTATCGACTAATTTTTTATTAATTCGTAGCAGTTATTTATTTTTTTGCTAGTTATTAATTGTTACAGTGTTTTCTATAGTTATAAACTGTTGTTTTTTTTTTGCATTGTTATTTTTTTGTGATTTCTTATTAACTAGTTCTTTTGCTAATTATTAATTGTTAGCTTATTTTCTTGTTAGTTATATCCTCTGTTAATTTGTTTTTATAACTATTAATTGCATAGCTTACTTTAATGATTAGTTTTTATTTCCGTTTGAAAGTTAATATTTAGCTTGTTTTCATTTGTTAATTAATAACTTTAATAGTCATTAAATTTTCTACTTTTCTCAACATTTTTTAAAATTGTGTGTCAAAGACAATTTAAGCATTTTCTTCTTATTTTAACTTATTTTAAGATTGTCAGAGACAAGACAATCGCCGACAAAGATGTTCACGTGGTTAAGGCGCGGCAAAATTATAAAAATTATATATATATATATTTATTTATATATATATATATATGTTTATATATAAGAATATATAAATATATTTATATTTATTCTTATATATATATATATATATATTTATTTAAACTTCACTCTTAATTAAAAAAAAAAAAGCATTATAATTTTTATTGTATCATTTCAAGAATTTGGCGGCACAGTGGTTGAGAATCACTGGTCTAGACAATGCTTTTATTGTTCATTTATATTTGTAAATGAGTTAAACCAGCTTAATACTTCAGAGACCAATTATGTTCAATCTATCATCGACATTTTCTTAAGGTTACATAAAAATATTAGTAATAAAAAAGGATCATATATGATCACCATTTTTATGTAAATAGTATGAGAATATAACAAAGTGCATACACGTGCTACTTTCGCCAAAATAGCATGTGTGCATTCATTGAAATAAAGCTCTTTATTTTGACGGTTTATCGATTTTTGTGTTGTGCCTGTTGTTCGTCATTGTGTCAGCATTGCTAAAACTGTAAATCATGATGTTTAGCAGTCTTTATAGCAACTCTTGTTTTCTTTTGAAGCACTTTTGGGCTATCTGTGCTGATAACTCATTAATATTATTTCAAACTCCTGCACGATGCCGTGCAGGTTTTTCTTTTTCTTTTTTGTAGGGTTTCGTTTTGTTAGTTTTTGTTTTGTTTTTTCTTCTACATTCACCCCCATGTTGTTCCGGAGTGGAATGTAGAAATATTCACCGTATCATAACTCTCGGGGAGAAGCGAATTTCAATGTTTCTAATTTGTCAAAGCCTAATAAACCTAAAAGTGCTCCAGATGGCTATCGAATTGTTATTTTTGTAAGAAATAAACATAAATCGCTAAGGCTATTGCTCTTCATTTGTCAGTTACAAATCTGGAATTAGTAATGTAATAATTCTTATGTAATGAATTGAAAAAATCTAGAATATATCTTCATTATTGAAAAGGGACACACATAAAACAGAGGATTTTATTTAGATTAGCTGCTATTTTATTTTTCACTGTATTAAAAACTTAAAAAAAATGTGATTTTATCTTTAAAACTAACAACTCAAAAATTTGCAATGCTTTGTTTTAATGGGTCAGTTTTCGAAATATATAAACATTAAACAAAAACGGAATTGTGAAAAAAATAATGCATATTATAAATTTTCATTCACTTGTAAGGCCACACTCACTAATAATTTTTCCTACAAAAGCAAAAAAAAAAAAAAGTCATCGATTTAAATTTTTGTGTTTATGAATGAATTGAAATAAAATAGAACATTATCTCATTATTACAAAGTAACTTACATAAAACAGCAATTTTTCCTTAGATTTATTTTCATAGTATTAAAAGCCAAAAAAGAAAAGTATTTTATCCTTTAAACTTGCAATTGAAAAATTTTCAAAATATTTCTTTTGCTATTAAAAAAAAGTGTTTCTTTTTACTTTATCACTTTTCGAAATGTACATTCAGTAAGCCAAATCAAAAATATGAGAAAAATAATGCCTATTATAAATTATCATGCACTTTCAAAGTAGTTCTACACACACTAATCTATTATTCTACAAAAGCAAAAAAGAAAAACACTGATTTAAATTTCTACGTTTATTCTACTTTTATCGAGAAAAAAAATGAGTCCAAATAAAATCTTAATATATTGAAATTATAGATTTTTATACATTTGCAATGAGAAAAACAGTTAAAGAATTGATTCATCACAAGCATTTCTTTCTTTTTTTTCATGGATTTATCTTTCACCGCTAAAAGAAATAACATAAAAATAAAGAAATAATCTTACATAGAAAAACACA
This sequence comes from Parasteatoda lunata, assembly GCA_949128135.1. Taxonomy (NCBI): domain Eukaryota; kingdom Metazoa; phylum Arthropoda; class Arachnida; order Araneae; family Theridiidae; genus Parasteatoda; species Parasteatoda lunata. The sequence continues at coordinate 34,035,365 of OX421980.1, read as the reverse complement.
GAGGTAGGTTTGCATAGAATTGGTAGGGGATAAGAAAAATTCGCGCTTCAAAAAATTTATTTGAGAAACATTTTTTTCTTCAACAAAGCAAATCATTAATGGCTTGAACTCAAGTAAAATAAAGAAAAAATTGAAGAAAACATTAAATGCATTTTAAGAAACGAAATAAAAGTATGAAAATAAAAGTTTAGAAACTATTACCGCACGCAACAGTCGAATAGTGAAAGTCATCAAGCTTTTCACGCATTTAAAAACCAGGAAACAATAAATACAAAACCATATTTTTGTAACGAACTCATAGCAAGTTTTTACTTTCATCACAAAAAGAATTTTTAACCATGGAACATTAAAGGTAGATTCAGAATCGCAAATGCCTGAGGTGTTTTTTACTTTTTCTCTTACTTTAAGCATTTCGCTGATTAATTTTTTTTTCAAATAAAATAAGCAATGTGATTTTTTTAAGTTCATTTTGATTTTTACCTGCAACTTATTATTTGTTCTACATTGCAATCTGTATTGTTTCGAAGAGAGTCCTCAACTAAACATTAATTAATTAATAATAACTAACAATAAATTAACGAACCATTAAGGGGGCCGGAAAGTATTGTAATTTCTGCTTATATCAATATTCGTTTGTGATTTTACAGCTTATTTTATATTCTTCACTTCAAAATCATGCAAAACACATTTTAAGGTTATGACTTATTTACTCGCTATTATTTCAATCCCATTTTTGTCATTTTTAATTTTATGGTAAAAAGGCCAGAGCGGTACATGTACGGCCACTTAGCGTTTTTTTTCAGTTTCACAAACCGTAGTAACACAACAGTTTCAAACATTTACGATCTCTCTTTAAACGTATTAGACATTCGTAGGTGCCAAAGGTAGTTTTCTACATTTCAATTCCGTAAATATTGCTCCTTCCTACTTTTATTGATAAGGAAAAAGACAAGCCTATAAAATATTAATGAATTAGGCTGGGTGGTAATGCCTCATTCATCACAATCACCTGATATTGCGCCATCAGATTCTTACTTATTGAAATCACCACAACATTTTGTAAGTTGAAGAAAAAAAATTGGAAAAAATTGTATTATGTCCAAAATGCTATCTCCAGATTTTTTTTACTTACAAATCATATGGTTTTTATCAATCCACCAGTGAGTATTTCCAAAAAAGACAAAAGTTGTTAAAAAATGGGTGATTACATTATTGTTTGATGGTAATCACAGCATTGTTGAAAAACTAATATATAAGATGATGCTTTGAAAAGGTTTTACGATATTTCAGCCTTTGAAGGATTTGTTTTACAACGAATAATATCCAGTTGTGTACCATGCAGCACATATGAATCTATAAATTTAAATCGCCATTTACTGGAAACCATATTTTGCTTTGCTCCTTCACTATTTTCACTGCATTACAGTATCGCTTAATATTACTTTTGCGCTACTTTGTAAGAGTACTCAAGAGTAGTCCCTCATAATAAAAATTATAATCACATGAATAGTTTTGGTGTTAAGTTTAAGAAATGTGGATGGGAGAATGTGATGGGATATAGTTTTGGGAAGAAATTGATTAAAATGAAAGCTTAATATGCTCTTTCTGCTACATAAATTAATATTAGTTGCTGTAGCATTTCAAAAATTTAAATTTTGGGAAATTTTTAAAACATAATTCAACAATCTATAAATGTATCGAAAATGAGAAAACTAAAAGATTTCGTTTTGGGGGGAAATTCAGAGTATTGTTTTACTTTAGGCGAGTTTAATTTTTTCTCATAACCCTCATATTTAGTTAGTAAAAAATAAAAATCAAAGAAATCAAAAAATCAAATCAAAGAAATCAAAGAAGAAAAAAATCAAAGTAGATAAAAAAAACAAACTATAAACAGTATTTTAAAAGTAATTCACTTGAAAATAGCTTCATATGAAAACAGCATTTATTACTGCCTACATAGCTTTATTAGTTAAAACAAATGACTTTAAAAATTAAAATTTATGGGAAAAAAATTAAAAGGCTAATAAAAACCTTTATGCAATAAACAAAAACAGAAAAAAGGAACTTCACGAGAATAATTCCAAGAACTTTAATTTTAAACTTACACATTTTTTTCAGATTACACTTTCTTTAGTTCTAGAAGAGTACACCAATTGTCACTTCAAGTTTATCGACGTAAATTTTAAATAAAAACGCACAAAATTTGAAGTGAATTGGTTGAATAGTTCTTGAGGTATACTAATTTTAAAATATGACTTCCTTGAGATGACCTACTCAAATAGGGAAACTGACATTATGGGGCCCAAAATTTTTAACGCTCTTCTGCCTGAAGTATTGGAAACCTATTTTCCCAATTATGCCGACCTCCATATTTTGAGGTAAAGAAACCAAATCAAGCTAAAGAAAAAAATTTGTTTTTTCTTTCAGAGAAAATACGTTTTTGTGTCTGATTTCCTAACATAAAAAATAATCTGCAATAATTAGTTAGCACATAGCTTGCGTCAGTAAGATTGAGTCTCAAAACGTGAAAATCCAATCATGAAATCAAACGTTATTCTAGTTGCATTTTTATGCACTGTATGTTCTTTTAATGATAAGAAAAATTGTTTGGGGGAAATATTTGAATCCATTTAAGCCCGTTGAAGTAACCTATTTAGTTTAATTCATCATCTTAGAATGAAAAAATAAGTTTTCTTTGACATCAAACTTTCATTTTAGAAGTTGGAACTATTTGCTTGTATAGTTCAATCTAAAGATAATTTTCCTAATAGGAATTTATTTTTCTCACTCTAAGATATATCTTAAATTTAGCTTCTTTTAAATTGCACAAATATGCTAAATTATTTTCGTAAAAAAAATGAAAAATGTTTGATATATAATTTCTTAAAAAATAGCAAGCACTGTAGTAATAAATGACAAAATGAGAAAAAAACGTTTATGAATTCTCAAAAAAATACATTTTACGAAATTAAATGTTTCTTATTCAATTTTCAGTTGATTCGTTATAACTAATTTTCGATTTTTAAGTATTGCAATTTATGTCAAAACGTATTTCACTAAATTGCAAAAAATAAACAAATAATAAATAAATAAAAATAAATAAATAAATAAAAATAAATAAATTCATAGTATATATCTATAATGAAAATATCAAGGACTATAAAACCTATTATTTTCCATAATTCAATTCAGCTTAAAAATATTATCGGAAATGATTTAACGATAGGAAATTTTTAATTGTTTTAAGCTTCAAATAAAATGGAAATGATCCAAACAAAAATATTATAAATAGAAAAACTCAAATACTATTTGACTTTTTTAACTGGATTATTTTAAAAATTAAATCCTTCTGAACTCTTTGCCGGCTTACTAAATCAAAACTATCCTTCAAAAATAAATTTATTTCATTTGAAATCTTCGATTTTAAAGTTTCCTTTCATAAAATTTTTGTTTCCTAGCTTTCCACAGCACTAATCAAAGGCTTTGAATCAGTGATATGAGTTTCTTTCGTTTTTTCAGTTTATCATGAAGCTTCAAATTTTTGTTTTTATTTTTGAATTTTTTTCAATAAAATGAAGAACTGAGCGATGTAATTGAACCTAAGAAATGAAGCTTCTAATCTTGTTTTCCCAGAGCCCGTCAAAACTATTTTTTTCATTTGAAAGCGATTTAGATTATTTCTTTTCATCGATTCTTTTTTTTTAAATCGATGTCTGCTATATTTTGGATTTTCTTTTAATATATCAAGAATACTGAACAAAACATAAACCAATGAAATTGATGGTAAAATTAAATAGTGTAAAATGAATAATATTTACTTGATTTAACAGTTTTAACAATAACAATAAATTGTCTATTTTTGACAGTTTTACTTTGATAAAAAGATGATTTCTATACAATTGTAACAAATATAGTTATCGTTTTTTTTCATTTTTATAGTTTACTTCTTTTGTTTCTAACAAGTGCAAATATCTACTTAACTGGTTAATCTGAAATGATTATCTACTGAAATTATCTACGTTAACCTTTTGTATTTATTTCTTTATTTGATTGATGCATTGATTTAGTTTATCATTTTTATAAAACAATCTGTGAAATTACTATAGCACATAAAGTGGCATTGCATTTTCGTTTTGATTTCGTTTAAAATATTTTAAAAGAAGCATAAATATAAGATTATCCAGATGGTAGATAAAAGGTTAAACGTTTTTGGGATATACCTACCTTGATGGTATTAAAGTGTTAAGCATATTTTTAAATAAATAAACAAATAAAAGAATAAAATAGTTCTTGCTACAGGCAACAATTTCGTGTTTAGAAATGATTTGATTGGTATTTTCTACTGCAGAAATTTCTGATTCATACAACCAGATTATTGAATTTTTTCTATTATACCGTGTTATTTGATTAACTGTTTTCATGATTTCATGTAATTGTTTTCTCTTTTACAATATTAGTGTTATCTTTACGAAATTCTAATTGACAGCTGATTCAGAAATAAAGTTATCAACAAGTTTAGAAATAATATATATATATATAATGTATATATATATATATATAATGTATATATATATATATATATATATATATATATATATATATATATATATATATATATATATATATATATATATATATATATATATATATATATATAATGTATATATATATATATATATATATATATATATAATGTATATATATATATATATATATATATATATATATATATATAATGTATATATATATATATATAATGTATATATATATATATATATATATATATATATATATATATATATAATCATTCAATCATCTAAAATCATTTCAAAAATTAACTTCTGACCAAACTATTGGGACCATATTTCCTAGATTACGATCACCCCTTATATTTATTAGTCAGAAATCTGAATCTATCAACAACAAAAAATATCTTTATTCAGGAATGAACGTTTTTGTGGCTGATTTCGTAACCTAAAATATCGTTCGCGCTAATTAATAAGCATATTTTACTTCATCTTCTAGTCTTAGATTGAGCCCTAGAACAGGAAGATAAGAATTATCAAAAATTATTCAGGTTGGTTCGTTCCTTTTTCTTGCGCATTATACATTAAATAAATTCATTATGCACAAAAAACCATAAGTACATAACAAGCTATTTCCATTGCTTGGAAACTTTTAATTTACTCTGCATTAGTTGTAATCCAATGTTCCAAACTAATTGTGCAACTAAAAGAAAATATAGCAATCATATCCTATAAGAACGTCAATCTTATTTCTTTTTCTTATTATTGATACATTAAAGAAGTCTCGTGACAGCAGTAAGTGATGAGAATTTTCTCTTTCATTTGACCAATCACTACATTACACATTATCCTCTTTCCGTAAAAGAATGATAAATGCTGTTGTAAATGAAAGATCATATAATGCTTTTCAGGGGAATAACGCTCCACTTAACTAGTTTAGTGGTGTTTAATTATTCTTCCAGTAGGTCTCTACTTTCTTTCACTCAGTTAATTTAATGGAGAGCTTTCGTCTCTTTTAAAGAATTTGTCAACGATGAATGAGGCATCATTAGATAGCTGAATCAAATGTTTGAAGCGGAAATGATTGTGAATTTGATTCATCAAAATAATATTAAAAATAAGTAATAGTAGTTCAGTTTCCGTTTCAGTGCAATAACTATGTGCTATTTAGGGAGCAAAAATTTCAGTTTTTATTTCTTTCTTTTGCTATTACTTTGGTAGTTTATTATTGTTGCGCTAGAATACAAACTGCACAAATCTCAGAACCTTCTTTTTTATTAGAAGACCGCTATGTAAACATTGTTAAAATCTTAAATAATCGGAAAAATTTTAATTTGAAATTAAATTATCATAAAAAGCTAGTAATTATAATAATTATAAAAAAATTAAATTTCTTGCTAAAAATTTTAAATTTTCTACATAAGAAAGCATTTAAACAAAAACAAAAGCATAACTTAAATAAACTAGGCTATTATAGCAATTAAACTGCATTGTAGTCATTTTAGCAAGTGACTATAGAAAAACTTATTTATTTCAATCTTTGATTTAAAAAAAAAAGAGCTGTGTTTTTAGTGAGGGAGATGAAAATAAGATTATTCGGAAATGCAAGTTTTCTGATCATAAATATAAAAGGAATAATAAATTCGGAAAAATCTGGGTGCAAAAACTTTAAAGATATCTTTAGTGGTCTGCAGCTATTTTTTATATACACCAGTGCAATTTCACTTTAAAAGTGTCACTATAAATTTAAACAAGATATTTTCACTTAATTTTATAGTAGTATAGGACGGTACATAATATGAATAATAAAATCAGCGGCGCGACAGCCCATAGAGGGCCAAGACCTACTGTGCCCATCTCAGTTTTCTTGACCTTGGCCTCTGGGGTGCAGGAGCAGATGTTCCGGTTAGGTGGTCAGCCGAACGCGAAACCCCCAGTGTTTAGTTCCCAAGCATGCTTGGTACTCATTTAACGACCCACTGAAGGGATGAAAGGCTGAGTCAACCTTGCCCGACCCGAGGATAATATGAATAATAAGGACTGTAAAATAAGGAGATTTTGTGTTTTGTGTGTGTGTGTTTTTTTTTTTTTTTTTTTAATATATCTTCTAAATTGCAGCATAAAGTTCTGAATATATTACATAATCTGCATAAATCGTTTTAAATGTGAGAGAGGAAACTTTAACCAAAGGTAATTTTAATCAATTTTTTTTAATTTTGGTTTTGAACAAAAAAGATGAGAAGAACTATACAGAAATTAATTATTTATATAAAAATATATTCTAACAATTTAGAAAATAAACCGTTGCAAAAATGAACACAATAACCATAATACTCCGGGTCAAATTCAATATATGTATAACAATTGAAACTTATAAAACCTAAACACATTGCATTATGAAACTTAGCGAGAATATCAACATCGCATTCCATATTTTAATAACGAATTTTGCTCGCAAAAGCAATTTATGTAGCAAACCATTCATGTGCGTGTGCGTTGCTAAACTTCCTAGGTGACGTTCTTTCCCTTGATAATATTATTCTTTTCGTTGACGTGCACTTTACTTTACATGCATGTATACATATAATGCATGTATACATATAATGTAGGTACAGAATCGGATCAACCCCTTCTCAACCCCTTTTTTTTCTCATCGAATTTCTGTGTACTAAAGGATAAACGTCGCATTCCTTTGAAACTATTTCGAATTTTTTTCCCCATCTATGCGATGGTGGATCTGTTTTATGAATACCACGTTACTTCCCCTCGTGCGTGTTTGAGGGTGCCTGCTTTCAAAGTCCAAAGATAAAAAATTGCAGTGGCGTTGACAGTAGAGTCATTTAAGGTCAAAACCAAGCGGGTCACGTTTGACCTGTACTAAAATCCGCGTGTTGCATAATACATCTGCTATTTTTGTGATCAGTTTCAATTGCAAGAAATACAATTTATTACCTTTTTCAATTTATTTTTTTATAGTTGCGTCCTCGCCTTAGAGCAATTCAATATATAATGGCTTTCGCGGTGTATTTACATTGTTTTCGCTTTTGAGAGCATTAATAAAAGTTGTTTTCTTCCGGCGTCTACTCAATTCTTTAGCTTTGATTTCTTCAAACCTTTTTTTCCCTTTTGAGATTTGAATTCAAAGTAAGAAAGTGGAGAAGGATATTGAAAAGAATGGGTATATAAATAAGTAGAGAATGTTTTCGATTAAGGTTTTTATTTTCAACTGTTGACGTTTCAAGCTTATTCTTTGTATGATGAATTGTTTGGGTTTCATTGAATGCTACTACTTTACTTTAATCTGAATAGATTTCGAAACAAAATATTTAAAAATTTATGAGCGATGATGTAACTATTAAGAAAACACAGAAGACCGTAGAAGTGAAGATATAAGGAAAATAAAGTTATAAGGAAGGAAAGATATAAGGAAATAAGGAAAGAATAGCGAAATAAAATTTTCATTTTTTCCCTTGTACACTATTTTGAATGCGCAAAAATAGAACAAATGCACACATTTAACATTGATTCTTCTCATCTATATAAATATATATTACCGTCTAAACGATAGATATCATTACACCATAACAAACGCAAAATAAAGATCAAACAACTTTTCGTTGTACCCAATTTAACTGCATTGTGAGAAATTGAGAAACATATTACGATATAAAGTACCTGCAATTTAAATGCATCATCTGTAAAATCCGCTTCACTGTAAAATTCATTTTTACTGTAAAATATACTGTAAAATAATTTTTACAGAAATATTCATTTAACGTAATGAATGATTTTATGGTAATTATTACTATAAAAATTAAATTATGTCAGATTTTGTATTCCTTTACATGTTTCGATACAAATGGATTTTACGGTAAAAAGTACCAACACCCTGAGTGCCGGTACTTTTCACAATGTGCTTACATAAAGAAGAAAAAAATGAATAATTTCTTTTACATAAAGATTATGTTAAGATTCTATTATAATTTCCTCAGATCGGATAATATTGTATTGGATAATATTTAGAGCAATTTTATCACTTAAAATTAATTTTTTTTTCTATTTTTATATCTTAAAAAGGCGATTGTCTATACAAAAATATGTTTGGATCTCTCTGGTCAGATTTTTAATTACAGTAAAAAATTGTAAGAAAGGCAAGGAATAAGATTCAAGTAACCTCTTGGACAAATCTATAGCATTTAAAGATCTTATTATTTAAGTGTACTGGATTTTATTTCATGACTGAAATGTGAAGAAATACTTTCCAATCCCAAATCTGGATCCCAAAAGGTAGCTGCAATCTGGGAAATATGGTCCCCATAATTCGGTCAGGAGAGCCATTAGAAGTTTGGACCCTCTATTGCTAATTTTTTTTTTTGCGTATTTCACCATATCTCGAGAACATTTTAAGCGAATTGAAAAATCTTTGATCACAAATATAAAATTTGTTCTATCTGCTAATCTAAATCTGCTAATTTGCCAAATCTGTCCAAAGATATTTCTATGCAAAAAATAAATTCCAGTAAATATTTACTATTTTTTTATTATTTTATTTAATAACAGTCGTAAGACATTTAAATTGCAAGGTACATAAATTTTTACTTATTTTTAAAATATCTAATTTTATATGGCAAAATAAAAAATTTGAGCGAAATTCGTCAAATAATTCCTGATAAATTTAATTTTTAAACATGCGACTTTTCTAAAATTCGATTTCTCAGAAAATATACTACTGATTTCGCTCAAATTTTGTATTTTGCCATGTGAAAATAGATACATTAAAATGAGGTAAAACATATTTATACATTACAATTCAAACTTTTCAAGACTGTCAATAAATAAAATATTAAAAACTAGCTAATATTTACTAAATTTGTTTTTTTTTTTTTTTTGCATGGAATTATCTTTGAATAAATTAATTTTATAATTTTATGCAAAGATTTTTCAATTTGCTTTAAGAGTTCGTGATATATGGCGAAATAGGCAAAAAATAAAATTAAAATTAGGTGTCCAAACTTTGAATCAATTTCCTTACTGAACCTTAGGGACCATATTTCCCACGGGGGTCAAAGAGCAATGATTGTGAATAACACACAAAACACGAGATACTCTTTGATTATTATTAACTGTAAGTCAGAAAAACCAACCATTCACTGGAATGAGAAATTATATTAAAACACTTTCGTTTATCGCAATTTTAATACAACTAGGAATTTCATTTTTTGTGCCATCACACCTATTAAAATTAATAAATAAATAAATAAAGAAAACCAGTTTTCGAAATTAAGCTTAGTTTATGTTGTCAATTTAAAAAAATTTAAACGAAACGCATTTCTAAATGACAACAGTATTTAGAAAATTTAATACAAAACAGTATTTAAAAATAAAAACAGTGATGGGTGCGATGAGTCACTAAATCCGAAAGGGAGATCCCCTTCAAAGTTGTTAAATTCTTCGTGATCGATCTAATTCCGAAGACACCTTCAACAACGGAACTACAGTTAATGCTCATCAACAAGTTTGTTGCTGCCAACTCCCTAAGGGGTTGTGTGCGATGTTTTACTTTAGAAAGCTGTAGTTTTCTCAGTTATAATGCGAGGAGTGAAACTTCATCTTTTTTTTCCCTTTTTCTAGAAAGGCTGTAAATAAGGATAAATTAAGGATAGCTCTTCTATTTTAGGATAAATCTAAATTGTTGCTCCTAACTAGTGAAAGAAGTTGCAAAGTTTTCGTCGTTAATTTCCGATCTGGTTAGAAAGATAATTAGACGACGGTAACAGTTTCGTGGTACTTGGACATTTCGTTAAATAGATTAGATTGTCTAATAGATTTTGTTTTATCTATATATACGCAGACGGTATATTCAGAGGAAATTAAATGATGAGTAGAAGGAAAACAGTTCTATGAACTATTTAAAATTATCACTAAAAGATTTATTAAAAGCTAAAACAATTTGTAGTTTAATTAGCAAATAAAAAATTTTAAAAAAAATTTATTTTTCAATTTTACTTCGAATATTCTTTTTAAATTTCTATTTAATTTCTAATATGTTCATTCTTGTACCGGGTGTCCCAAGATAATTGGGACAAATTTTAAGGGGAGGAAGGGGACATTAAAAGAATTCAAATTGGCATAGCAACCCATGGTCGGAACCGTGTTCATTCTTCTTTAGTTCGCATTGCTCCCAACATGGATTGCGTGTCCCTACTGTCTCTTAACTTAAACAGCATTGATTTTTTTTTTCTTTGGAGTGCACTGAAAAGTGCTCTGTATGCAACGCCTGTGGATTTCAAAATGGATCTGGTTGCTGGAATAGTCTGTCCTGCTGTGGATATGCAACATAATCCGAGTGTATTTGAGCTAGTTCGCCAATCCATGACCTGACTGTGTGACGCATGCAACTTTAGCTATGGTGGAAACTTTAAACATCTTTTGGGACATTTCCACACATCTATAACAACACTGGTCAAATATAAGATTTGCGGATGGATGATTGCATAGTGTGTGAGGGTGTCCTTCCTGAAAAACGGGATGTGATGTTTGTATTTTGTTTCCGGATCCATCTCAGGGATATTTCCTAGATCATCGCCAAAAGCCTATTGTGCAACTCTGGTGTGACGTAAATGAGAGTACCATATCGTATCTTCATTTATGAGCGTTTGACAAATCTTGCACCCAAGTTATGCATTCCAATCTTTATTATGATGATTTTATATTTTATAAAACAACTATTACATCATATTCATTCAGTATTCAATTAAAATACAATTTATGAGAAAATGTGAAAGAATAATACATCTTTATTGGAAAACAATTTGAAAGGGAGACTAAACTTTTGTAAGAAAGAAAACCCAGCTAAACAGCTTCTTCAAATTCATGGTCTTATAAAATTGACATAATAAAAATATACACTTTACCATGATAGATTTGCAGTAAAAATTAAATGCATTTTTCTGTCACCAGAAAAAGCTTAAAGGCTTAAGGGAGTAGAGAAAATAAAAGTTTGAGGTTGACAAAATCTATTTATGTACTACCCTAAAAAGATTTGAGCAAAAATATAAATATCGCACTTCTTTTTTCAAAAGCATTTCGTAAGCATTAAAAATTAAAAAATAAGTATATATATTTACATATTAAATGCTAGATAAGCTTTGAATTTTTAATTTTTTATTGTTTTGTGTCTTTAAACAAAAAACAAACTATTTTGCATGGGTTTAAAAATAATAGATTATAATAAGAAATCATATTTTTTTAATTTTGCATAACAAATTATATTAGTTCATCGAAATTATTTAACATATTTGTTCATATCACCAAACCAAATCCTATCCATGTTCCATGCGACGGAATTCAAATTAGTAATATTATTTATACAAAAAATGATAAGTTCGATTTTTTTTTGGAATGATGAATATCACGATTCAACACCGTTTGAGAATGAATTTTTGTTTTATAGTACTTCATTTGAAATCAATTTTTGCTTTTGTTTATAAGTTTTTTCTTACATAAATTCAATGTGTTTAAAAAATAAATTATTGAAAAATATTGATTATAAATATGCTTGTTGAAATTTGTTTAGATTAGAAATTTTAGTATTTACATATCAAAGCAAGAAAACAATTTAGATAAATAAACTAAACAAACAATTAACATTAAAGAACAGTGAAAACCATATGCAATCAACATGGAATATGTTCTATGGTTCAGAAAGTAGCATTAGACCGAGATGTGTATAGCTGATAGCACACATTAAGTGGCAAATTCTTGAAGGTTAATTAAGAAAAAGCACAACATAAATTGGAATTGATGATTTCCGATTTCAGTTTCGACTAAGTAATGAAAATCAATTTAATTTATAATATAAATTAATGATATTATATATATATATAATATCCTCAATGGTTGACGTATCATGGGCTGCATCTACTTGTCGGGCAAACCATGGGAGGTTTTCATATTTTTCCTCACTATGTAACGCAGGTGAGGGTTAGTTCCATTAAAAAGTCCACCACGATGGTTAATTTGTCTCAATGCTCAATCCAGGAATTCCCTTGTGTTCTGGATGAGGTTCAAAATTGCAAGACTACTGATTTGAACATGGGCAGTCGTTAACTCTGAATTGGATTATAAAATAAATGAATCACAAGTCAATATTCAGCTAATATATTTGCAATTAATTTTTACGATAACTATACTATAGCAATTTACTTTTAAATATTTTTAACATTAAAATAAATAACTTGTATTACTATTAATCACAATTTTTTCACAACTCTTAACTATACATTACTGCGCAACATTGTAACACGTAACAATAAGAATACGTTTTAGTAATCACATTTAAGAAAAACAAACTCTTCCAAACTTTTTAAAATTTTTGTCCTATTTATTATAATTGCGACATACAGAATTTATTTTTAAACTCACTAAGAGAAAGGATCAGAACTTAGGAATACAGTGAAACTTAGAATTTCCTTAAGTAAGAAAAGAAAGCTTAGGTCCTAATAGCAAACTTCAAATCTCTAGCTTCTTTTGAAAGAAATTGCTACCGGGATAAAGGTACATAAAATATTTTTTTTTTCTTTTGGAAAGATTGTGAAGTTGCATGTTTCCATCTAAGCTGTAAAGGATTTCTAGAATTCTATTACCGATTTCTATAGAGCGAAGCGAATCCCCAATCAGTAGCTCTATGAAATAGGCAAAGAGAAATGCAACAAACATTTCATTCAAAAAATCACGTTTTCTTGAAGCGCGAAAGCTCTTCGCACATTCAACTAAGTTTCTTTCGACAATGATTAAAATTTCTCTCATTTCAGAATTTTTAAAAGATGCTTAATCATTGAAATGGTAAGGCTCTATTACTTTGGTGGCGTGTCAAAGAACTGCATCAGATGCAAAAATAACTTTGGCACTAGTTATGTGAATGCTATTATGTTATACTCCGTTGCAAGATAAGAAAAGAAAAGAAAGAAAGACCATTGCGGTATAGAATTTAAGTAATCATCCGCGACTGGATATAGTTCCGTTTTATTTCGTTCTCAAATTATACAAGTATGTTTTCAAAAACAATGTAAAAGATTTTAAAAGTTAAACACGTTTGACAGAAATTAAATTCGTGCAATCTTTTACGATATATATCATACAATTATTAAATGTTTCCTACTCTTACAATCCAAGAGATGGCGATATATTTCAATTAATAAGAAGAATTTGTTCTTGAGAAAAGAAACAACTATATGATGTTGCAAGAGCGTTGGATTTGATTGAACCACTAAAAATAGCGGGACTTTAGCTGACATGTCCTTAACTAATCAAATTCAAAATAAAGAATTTTTAATTTTGTTTCACTATAGAAGAAAAACGTATGCAAGGAACAATAATTATTATTATTTCATCAATTTCTTTAAAGGCGAACTGATTTGTTATGATTTTTAAACAAAATTTTTATTAATTCTTATTACTTATTAGTTGATTATTCAATAAGTTTTATTTTTCTCATTTCGAGCGATTTAAGAAAGCAAGCAAAAAGAAGGCAGCGCAATGTCGTTTCAAAAGTTGGCGACGTTGACATACGCTCGCGCTGGTTGCTTGGCATACATTTGGTGTACACTTCGATGAAAACAAGCTCCCTCCATTGGGATAATGGTTATTTCTTAAGTTGCAACAGAATATAGTATGTAATCAGTACCGTACTTTATTATTTAAATCGCATTCTCTTGTTTTAAAATAACAGCAGAATGATTGAAAATTATAAAAAGATATATAATCTACCTTACGGTTTTAGTTTTCATTTATGGTGTTAGAAAAATGTTTTCAATCTTTAATTAACAAATAGGTAAACATATAAAGATGAGAAAATTCTTCGAGTAATTTTTTTCAGTAGTGTGCTAAATTGAAACTTGTATTAACATCTCTGATTCAAAAGTTTTCCCACTATTCGGTTCCCATGCATTACCCCAGGATTACCATTCGAGCAAAACTAAGCATAGTACCGTCAAAAAGATGATAAAATTCACCGTGTTCCTGACTCTATGGGAACAGCGAAATATTCGGTAATTTTTACCGAGGCTGCTGCAGTGTATTTGGTAAAATTAACAATAAAATATGGTTAGTCAATTTATGAAACAATTTCGTGCATAATTTATAATTTGGTAATTTTATTACGATACCTTAGAGCATGCCATTAAACCATTTCTTTGACTTTTCAGTTTTGAATTTTCGATTAAATGTGTGATAATAAGAACTGTAATTTTGAAACCCAAAATTTCCAAATAACCGCTACAATATTAACGGAAAAATTACCAAATGAATGGTTTAAATACCATATACTTTGGTTTTAATATCAAACTTATAATATTTTTTACCAGAAATGTCATTCTATAAAATACGGAAATTTTACCAGACTGTTTTCTCCAAGTAGATCTATGAAAGAAATTATCTACTAAATTTATCCATAAACAAACTTTGTTTTCATTTTTTATGACTTATAATTAGTTTAATCTTTTGCACTTGCCATTATATAATTAACAATAATTTCAACTAATTACAAAGGTGATTCTGACGGCAAAAAAATTTAAAACTCATTCGCGATTTTATTTTTTATTTAATCTCTAAAATAACAATAAGTAAGAAACTATTGTTATTTAATAAGAAAGATTGAATAAGAAAATTGAATAGGAAAAAAAAACAATCATTTAAAAGAATAGTACTATTTTATTTAAAAATATCGGTAGAAGGGAAATGAAATAGTATGGAATAAATAGGAATCAGTAGAATGGAATAAATGCAAATTTAATATTATTGAAAAGTTTTCGTAACGTTGTCTTGAAAAGTATCTTCAATCCTTAAATAAAAATATTTCAAACATAAAAAACACTAGAAAATTTATCCTGTAATCCTCTTTTGCGGTGTGCTAATAAATGAGACTCATTTTAAGATCTCTGATTCCAAAATTCTCTCGCTATTCTCTTCGTATTCTCTTAGGATTACTTTTGGCGCATTTATTCTCTTTCGATCCATGAAAAGGATTATTTTTTATTGTGAAAATCAAAATACCAGTATCTTTCAAGAAAAGTCAAAAATCCTTTTTAGAAAAGCCAAGGATGATTTAACGACGTGCTAACAAAGCAGCATGGATTACGGAAAAATGATGAGTCCCAAGATACAAACTGTCATAGGAAACCTCGATAAATTAGCACCACGTAACATACACTTATTTTAAAATGATAATAATAATAAAATCTTCTGAGCAGAAGCTTATAGATGGGGAGTCAAAGATTAGGTTAACACACTAATCGCTTTTTCCCTACCCCCAAGAAAGAGAAAATGAAAGAGCGGAAAGAGGTAGGTAAGTCAAAAGAGAAATCTTTCTTAAAATACGCATTCTCTGGAAAATAGAATTGGAAATCAAAATGAAAGAATAAAAGTACGTGAAATCTCTGGAAAACCAAAGATAGACGAGAGTTTGAGAATGGAAAAGGAAAAGAGTTCTTCGAACAAAATGGCTGTCATCTTGAAGAAAGTAATCCGCTTTTATTACTTTCTGAGAGCAAAATATGAGGAAAGAAAGCATGCTAGGAATTCAACTTCGCCAAGATCTCAAATGAATGTCGAGATTTGCTCTCTTCACAAACAGTTGAAGAGTTTTCGGGGAGGAAATCGTAGATTTTTAGAGAGAGTCGTATTTACATGAATATTGCCCTTTTTTTTCTATGGATGTGAAGTAGTAGATTATGAAACATTTTCAATGTAATACTCTTAAGTTGGTCATAATATGATTGCTTGGTGAACGATATCCCATAAAGGAAATAGCAGATGTAATATCATCTTTGACCAAATAGATTAAAAGATTATCTCTACCCCTAGGAGAAGAGTGATTGCTTTAAGAAAGAGAATGAATCGAAAGGAAAATAGTACTTATTTTTGATCCTGGCAAAAAGGCAACCAATAAAGCAAGGTATTAAAACCGGGGCTTCTGTCACATGAAAGAAGTACTTAAAGTATGTAGTTCTGTATTATGTTTTAAGAAAACTAATGTGCAAAAAATGATCAAAAAGAAAGATACAGCTTCTTATGCAACTAAATTTAAGATTTCGGAAGATATTTTTAAATACAGCATACAATAAAAAAAGCGAACACCCAAAATACATTGTGATCTAATGATTGGATTTTCAAGTACAAAAACTCAATTCTGATTTGTTTAGGGTCCAATCTGGTATTAATGAATTAGTGCAGAAGATATGTTTAAGTCCTTTTTATGTATGAACATACATTTTTTTAAACAGATTTTAATTTTCGACTCTCAAGTAAGGAAATCATTCAAAAGTTTAGACTCCTTAATGTTAATTTCTTTTTTTTTCTTGACAAGTCTTGAAAATGAGGGACAGATTTTAAGCACTTCAAACAACTCGACTGTATTTTCCTATTTATATATATATTTTTAAGCGAATGAAGAGCAAGTGCTTCTTTAATTTAAATATAAGCTAAGTTTTATTATTTTTGTTCGAGATAACTAAATGTTTAGAAAATCAAAATATATATATGAAATATGAGCATTAGAAAAATAATTTTATTTTTTGGGGATTGAGGGAGGCATAAACTCTAAAATTAATGCAAATAATATCTTTCTTATCGAATAAAAACAAATATTTCAAATATTTTTATGCAAACTGATTCCAAACTTACATTTATGGTTTTAACTTTACTTTTTCAGCATGTCTAAAACTTAAAAAAGACTATATAACGATATAAACAAATCCAAGTATTTACAAATACCTTAAGTAGTTTTGCTGAAAATGGAGACAAATTAAAACTAACAATCCAATAGCAAATAGAACCACTAAAGACATCTTTACAAAAATGGATTTTGGGATCATTTTAAAAAGAAGCTTAAAAACCGGAGTATTTTTAGGTTATCAAGAGCAGATGAACGTTTATATAAATTGCTCTTTTAATATGGATGCAAATTTTCTAGCCACCTGGCGTTACAGGTAATTTGTGCTCAAACATCCCTGCCTTCTCCACAATATGTAATAGCCCTAGTTTACAAGTCGTTATATTAAAAGCGGACTAGATTTCTTGCAAAAAGAGAGAGCCAAAAGAGGTTTACTTTTAGAGTTCACGCTAGAGAAGATGCTAATAATATTGACTGAATCATTGCTTATTTTGCTGAATTTTATGAGTGGTTTGATTTTATTCATGTATACTCGTTTACTACAACTTTAAATGAATTGAATGTTTTGTGTGTTGGGAACAAAAGTACATAACTTTTTTAATGTTTCATTTAAAGAAGATATTTAGTGTTTCTGGGTTACTTAGTGTTTCTTTTTATATATTTTTTAAATTTTTAAATTCATTTAAATACTCAATTTGGTTCGCTGTTAAGGCAAGAATTTTATTTTTAAATGTTCTAGGGATTTGTTTTCACCTCTTTTTCAAAAAATTTCCACTATAACTTATTGAAGATTCTTGGAAAGATTTAAAGAGAAATGCAAATTTATTTACTTTTTATTTTATACTTAAAATAATTTTCAGAAAAATAGTTTATATTTTTTTTTCAAAAAACATTTCAGTATTTTTAAAATTAATTTATTTATATTCAACACTGGGAGGAAAAAGTAATGTCAAAACTAGTGTTTCTGGCTCAATGGGAATACCAAAAAATCTCAGT
The DNA here is from genome assembly GCA_949128135.1 of Parasteatoda lunata. Taxonomy (NCBI): domain Eukaryota; kingdom Metazoa; phylum Arthropoda; class Arachnida; order Araneae; family Theridiidae; genus Parasteatoda; species Parasteatoda lunata. The sequence continues at coordinate 34,017,173 of OX421980.1, read as the reverse complement.
AATTTTTACCGAAGCACTTTGGCAATGGTTTTAATAAAATTAACAATAAATGGGGTTGTATAATACAGGACAAAATTTGGTAGTTTTCATCGTCTTAAAGCATGTCATAAAAACCATTTATTCTGTTAAATTTACTTTTCAGTTATGTATTTTTATTTGTGGTTATAAGAACTATAATTTTAAAAACCAGAATTTGCGGTAATCCGTTGCAGTATGAAATTTCGTATTTTGCGTAATGTATATGTCACGCTATGTTAGTGACATATATGATGTATATATTATTAATGTCAAATTTTAAATTAGTAACCTAATCACTTTAGCAAACATGCTACATCCAGCTTCAGTTTTCATACCATTTGTTAGATTATTAACCCTCAAATATGGACTCAGAACTTTAATTAATCTCTTTAAAAAACTGATAACCAAGTTGAGAATTTAACATTTCTTTAAAAAAATATACAAAATATACTGGCGTTCCATTTTTAATACTAAAAATTTAATTAAGTGAAATTTTCCTACAAGTATTTAAAATAATTAGCTTTAAGTTTAAAATTTTACAGAGACAAATACTTTTTAAGTCTCTATTTTTTTAAATACAAATTTATAGTCTCAAGAATTAAATTGTGTTTGAAATATTAAATTTTATGTAGCTAAGAGCAATGTTATGTTTTTACATATTTGTGCATATCGCCCTTTTAACACTTTTTAATTATTTCGTATATCCGCAACCGTATGCAAAATTATACGGTTTTTTACCCATTTACAACTAGCATTTTTTCGAAATCGTAAAAAAAGAACTGAGCATAGAAGCTAGACTTTTTGTTAGATAATGATCTTTGGAGAGTGCAGAACTCCAGAAATTTTTCATGGAGTGGATAAAGTATTGTGGAGCCAACGGGAAAGGATAAAATATTGTGGTGCCAACGCTGGGCCTAGAACCCCCGTTCTGTCAATCATGAAACTAGCAGGTTAGCCTTTTTGGCTATAATACGTACGCAGTTGCGAGGCACTAAATGGCTTCGTTAGGTGAGCCTAGTTGGTGTTATAAATTTCTATTTACTTAACCGTATTGGGTTAAAGCAGTCAATAAACGGTTTTTCTCACAATAGGCAGTTTAAATACCATTTTATTTATAGTTATTAGACTGTTTTGCTTGAATATAGTAAAATAACAATTAAATAAATTTTTATTTAACCAATTTTCCCCGAGAAATTTTTAACGGTGCACTGGTGTCTGGTTCTGTGTTAAAGGCATTATCTTTCAAACACGGTTCCCTTCCCAACAATAATTTTTTCAAATTCGCAGTTATTTGCAGCTTAGATAAACAGTTAATTAACATCGAAATTTCTCTAGTTTACAAAATCAATCAATGATAAATTTTTGAATACGAGTGTTTTGAATATTAATGCAAATGTAATTCCGATAATCTAACACTTAATTTTATTAACTATTAGACTATTTTTTCTAATTAAAAATACCAAAATATATTTTTGCTTGTAATTGGAGAGTGAAGAAAAAATATAAAGACAAAGGTGTCCCATCGGCGTCAAAGGGTTGAAAAGATGGTTCCTTATAAAAAAGGGGTTTGAAAATAAAAAAAGTATCACAGGAAAATATACACCTATTAAAAAAATATGTACTTACGAGTTTTTCATATATAAACCGTTTTTTTTTCGCTAGACATTATATAGCTATTGTCAATAAGTTAAATTCAGATAAATTAATGGAATCATTTGAATTTTATGATATTCTAGCTTTAATAACCACCATATTAAAATTTTGTCCAATATGGTTCAGCATTTTTTTTTTTTTTTTTTAACCTTTTTAAAGAAAACAAAAACTCTGAGCCCATGCGCATAAGCAATCATTAACATCATATGTTTAACTTGTGAAAAATATTTTATCGAATATAGAAACAAAAATGAAGCTTTTTTTAAAAATTTCCTTCATTTCATTAAAACTTATTTGATATTTAAATAATGTAAGTCAAAATTTCATTTATTTTTTGCTAAAAAGAAAAATGGTGTTTATTGCTGATAAAGTAAAAGCCAAGAGAATCTGCAATGTAAAAAATGTAGAAATAATGAGGAAGGAAATCTTTTTGAAGCATTGAGTAATTAAATATTCTTTTAAAAAGAAGCCAACTAGCTTTAAGGCCCGTACTAGAAAAACTCAATTAAGCTTTTCGAGCAAGCATAGTGCATCAGTAGTAACCACAAGTAATTAATTTTACGAACGCTTATCACAAACATACGTTTTTCCATTAAAGCCAACCGTCATTTTTTACGTTCACATCCCAAAAGTTATTTTCATATTAGCAAAAGGGGAGGGGGGAGTTAAGCTATTGTCAATTGAGCATGTAAGCGGAAAAACAACTTACGTATAAAAAATTTATTTGTTTTTAAATTATTTGCCCTAAGTTTGTATCATTCTTCAAATCTTGGCATGTTCCTGTTTTGTTCTTACTTTTTTTTTTTTTTTTACCTTAATACTTTTAGAAGTAAAAAAGTAAAGAAGCGTAAATTATTATAATAAGATAATTCACTGCAGAGCATCAAACATATTACATATTATTATTTTTTTTAGATTTTTGTTGCTAAGAGACGATGTAATCTTGATTTTATGAAAATTGTATATAATTATCTTCATTTAATGAGTGTTATGACAATTTAAGAGTAAACTATTATGACTATTTAAAAATTAACACTTAAAATTGCTAAAAAATAAACCCTTTAAGTATGATGTTCTTTAATTAGCACTCCTAATATTAGAGGCCCCGGAAAGTAATGTCGTTTCGGTGGATTAAATATTCGTTAGTCTTAAAAACCATTTCATTTTTGTTTTCCGATCCATTTCGATTCATTTTCGGTCCGGCATTGTAAGGTTGTTGGCAACGAGGGTGAATAAATTATTGATTAAAAATAAAATCTTGAAAGTAAATATCAAATGCATCGAAACGACTTTACTTTCATGTCCCCATAATATATATTTTAATATTCCTTGTTAAAATTAATGTAAAAAGTTCTATTATGAGGTCTCAAGCTCATATCTGAATAAGAGAAAAATAAAAGTTATAAAAATCTGAGAAATCACAAACTATGAAGCAGAGTTTCAATAAATCGGAACTTGTTTGGTTTACTGAGAACACAGAGGTGTTAAACAGCGATTATTCACAACACTTAAAAGCTTCATCTAGCAAACTTACAAATTATGATGCTTTAAATTCTTTTTTCTACAGTGATTAGTAAGAATTCGTTAACGTTTTCTTTCTTTCCAAGTTGAAATATTAATTTGTGCCCTTAAACAAAATAGAAAAGTTGTACTTCAAACAGTGTATTACTTCACGATCATTCATTCAATGAGGGTTAATTGCAAAACACAGAACGCCTTGCATATATACAAGTACCAAAACCATAAAAACGAACGGAAATCAGTTATATGGATTTGAAAAATTCAAGAAAGTTCGTGAACAAAAAGTAAAAAAAAAGAAAAGAAAGTAAAATTAGTGCAGGTGCTCTGATCTCTAAATATTGAAAACATTTAAATAAATTTTGGTTTTGAACTTCAAGACTTGATGACGGCTATGTGATTGAACAAAGCTTTTGGTTTCAAAACTGGAAGATCTGTCTAATTTCAGGTCAATTAAAAGAAATACCTTATTTATCTATTTATATTAAAAGATAGATCCTTCATTTAAAATAGTTAATAACTTTCTGAAATAAAAAGTAAGCAAAATTTTTTTTTTTAGTTAATTGCACAGACTAATCACTTATTGTGATGTGACACAGCTTAACTACCCATGTGACACAACTTTCCATGACCTCGGCAAAGCAAATAAATTATAAATTTTTGCGTGATCAATAGTCAATATCTTAAGTTTATTCTGCAAATTAAATTGGTGTTGTTATATATTGTTAGATATCTATGTTTAAAATGGAAAAAAAAGTATTTTGAAAATCCCACGCAACTACTCATGTTTTCGAAATTCCTATGCTTTTTTCGTAATATAGTAGACTGAGAGTTTTAAAACTAGTTTTAAATCGAATATTTAGTATTTGGTCTTAGAGTAATAACAGTTAAAATGTCTTAGACAAAATAATTTAAATTATCCATTCTTAAAAATTTCAAACTATTTCTTTAAAAATAAACTATTTACGGAGTGATTTTACATTGGTGATATTCATGATACAATTATCACTTTTATTAGCTTTTCCTATGGAACCGCAACTGCATTTTCCAAATGGGTACAATTAAGTTAACTTTATATTGTTAAGATTGTAAACAAGTACTATAAATACAATATAATATATGGATTCATACACAAATATATAAATTCATTTTAGAATGTACATAAACATTAATTAGCATTTTTATTAAAAGAAAGCTATATTATCATTATATTATCAGGAAAAACGTACAGAAGTTTAATCATGTACGAAATTACAGAAAGCTAAAATAATAATTAGGAAAACAAAAATTTTAGATTAGATGAATTTTAAATTTTCTTAAGCTTGGAATAAATTAAGCGAGTAGCAAATAGGGATAATATTACAGCCCATGTCAACAATGAGTCAAAGGCAACACAAGCAAAAGTCCTTTGTTGTTGATCTGAACAACTTTCGAGTATACATAGCGCTGGTTCAAAACTATAACGACACATCTGCAAACGTATTATGCCTGCAGATAGTTTAGTTTTGAACCGGCCTTATGACCTTCATCTGAAATACTGATTCGCCCCGACGTAAATTGTTCGACAATAATATTACCTCGTAAAACTAATATGATACATTTTAGCTTATTTGAACGATTGCTACGGTTTCTCTATCAAAAACAGTTGCTTAAAAGGCCTAAACACATCATCAGAAAAAAATTATCAAAAAATTCAAGAGTATGCAAAAAGTTCATGGCAAGAAAACCTACAAAAATTGCTGTTCTTTTTATGCGGAAATTCCAACTAAACTCAACAGACAATGTTCGGTGCAATAGATGAAAAATTGCTGATAGTGAGAATAAAAAGAAACTGAAAATCAACTATTCCCTTATGCCAATTAGTTCTGTTCTCCTTAAATATATCTTCGTAAACAAATAAAAAAAAGAAACATAAATTCCCTGCAAATAAGGAGGATAAAATATTTTCTTAAATTTTGTAAAAAATATTTTTATCTTTACAATTAGACTGTTTCTCGAAATCATGCTTCTTTAAAAAAATATCTTTTCAGTTTCTTTTTTAAAATTGTCCTGTTAATTTTCTTGTCTTTAAAGGACATTGTTCTTCGTACTACTGTATGGCAAACAGTACGCTCATATTGTATTACAACAATTGTTAGTTTGATCTTTTTAATTCCTCGCATTATTTTTACTATGTTGTTTTCTGAATTGGTTATATAAGTATATTAATTTGCCTTCTCTTTTTCTAAAACAAACTCTTCAAAAGAGAAATGATTTTTAGCTGTTTTATTCAGACAATTCTTAACTTAACTTATTAGGTTTTTTTTTTATCATTTGTAGAGAGTATTATATTCTCTAGACTTTTATTTTTTTTTCACTTTTTTCTTTTAACCAATATTAGGCGGTAGTTTTGATAAATATAAATTCATCGTCAAAAGAAAAAAAGTGTATGCTTTAAAATAGGATGAAGAGTTGAAATATTTCAGATTGAGAATAATGATACAAAAATAGAAAAAAAAGGATAAAAACTTTCTGAACAAAAATGAAGTATATTTAAAAACTGCAAATAAAAAAAGTACTTAAATTTGAGCATCGGCACTTCAGAACAATTATCTTTTTTAGCATGTTTAAAAAATTCCCACTTTACGAAATCACGAAAATAATGAATTAGAAAAAACTCTAAATTCTGAATTGAAATATGAGTATAGTTCGTAAAAAAAAAAGCGAAGCTTTATTTTAAATGCTTTCACAATAAAGGGATAAAGTATGATAAGGTTGACTCAAAAATAGATCCAATCGTTTATATATTCAGTATTTTGTATATTTATATAAGCATATTTACCTTTCAATTTGGTGTTTTTTGTTATAGTTCAGGGAAAAATACTGTTTTAAATTTTCTTTCCATAATTCTTATTACATTTTTTTAATAAAATATATTAAAAATTATTTTAAAAATTATTAATAACGTATTAAACCGAAAGGTATTTATGAAGTAAATAATTATTTTACAGTACGCACAAATAAAGAAAATTCTTTATTAGTCTCAGATGGATCTTCAAGCACTGGATCTTAATCCTATTGGTTAAAAGCCCAATTATTAATTATGCTTTCTAATTAGGTATATATGATATTTTAAGTTACAAAATCAGACCAAAATATGTACTTTTTTTGAATAAACATATCTTTTTTTTCTACGGCTGTAGATTTCTTACCCCCGAAATATAAGGGGGAGCCGAAATCTGGGAAATATGATCATTTTGGAAGTTTCTAAAACGGATACCGTTAGGAATATTCAGGAAAGCAGTTGAAAGTTTGGACCCCTTAATGTTATTTTTACTTTCTGCGTATTTCACTTATATTTTTGCGCACAATTATGAAATTCGTTTACACAAAAATAATTCTATGTAAATAAAATAATTTTTAGCACTTATTATATAATGATATTCGAAAAAAGAATTACGAACACAATTTTTAACATTATTTTAAAGAATGTAATTTCGCATGGAAAAACACAAAATCTGAGCGATATTGATCAAATAGTTCTTGAGTAATCGAATTTCAATTAAACCTCTTTTTTGAAATTAAATTTCTCAACAACTACTCGTCCAATTCTGATCAAATTTTGCAATATAAAATTACGCTCTTTAAAAAATTTATACCTTACGATTCAAAATTTTTCGATTAACTTTAACAAATCGACGACTATTATTATACAACTTTAACAAATCGACGACTATTATTATACAACTTTAACAAATCGACGACTATTATTATACGATTTGCATTCTTACTAGGGGAAAAGGTGTATCAATCATACCAATTTTCATCTATCAAAATATCTCAAGATTGAATCAAGTTAGCATGTCTTATATACTAGTGAAGCGATGTTTACTAATCGTAGTGGTAGTTACTCTACAATACTCCTCCACCAGAATTTTGTCAGGGATAGAATTCGATGACCGGATGCCACTAGTTGCTGTATCTGTGATAGACCGGGAGAGCTTTATTAAGATCACCGTAATTTTAGGATGTTTATAGTGAGAGCTGTATTAAGTTCACAGTCGTGGTCGCTCCTGTGTTGCCTTTAGCAGTCGAGGGAATACGTTGTACGTTACGTGTGATCTAGACTGAGTAGCAACACTGTGAGGAGGTGGATGATGTCGCAGTCACAAGTAGTAAGTCACCTGTTAAATGTGGCCTATCCATCTTAGTAAGCGTGTTCAAATCGAAGTGGGAGTTTCTGTCAAGGTAGGCATCACATCGGAATGTCACCCATGTGAGGATGGTAGTTATCGACGATGTCAACCTTCATCTATGAAAAGGTACCCCAGATAGAATTGTTTAACACTAAACTGGTGCTACCATTAATATCCAAATTGAATTGTTTATAAGAGTGAATGTTAATTCACTTTACTAAACAAACTTTCATTCTAAAATAAAAACTAAACTTTTTACCTTTAAAGTATAGAAGGTACCTGCCTTCTGAAAAATATAGTCAATGTTTGTACGAAAGAGTGGTCGGAAATTAGAATCATTTAATGCTACTTTCACTTTTTGCGTATTTCACCATAAAATTTTTATTTCTCAAAAATCGTTCGACCGATTTCCTTAAAAATCTGGACTTTTTCATTTTAAAATACGTAGATTAAATCAGGTCAAAAATTAGTATATCTTAGCATTTGAAATTCTGACCATTATAAATTAAATTTAAAAAAATAAAATATTTAATAAATAATTACAATTGATAATATTTCGCACGAAAGTCTCGTTGTATACATGAGTTTTATTGACTTTCGACGTTATGTCGTTTATGACGTTTTTGTATCTAATTTCGTTACTTCAAATAGAGTAAGTACAAACTAATTAGCGGGTCACCCGTTAATTATGATAACTAATTAGTACGAATGATACTGTAAGTTATAAAATCAAACACAAAAGCGTACTATCACTGAATAAGCATTAAATTTTGTAAACAAATTTGAATTTTTTTTAACCTTCAAAATGTAGGAAGGAGCCGCATTCTTAAAAATATGGTCCCAATATGGACGAGAGAGAAAAGAAAAAAAATTAGGATCCTTTAATGCTAATTTTACGTTTCGTGAATATCGCCATTTCAGTTTTATTTCTCAAAAATCATTCGAGAGATTACCTTAAAAATTTAGACTTTTTTTAATATACTCATTATATCGGTTTAAAAATACTTTACTCAAATTTTTGACAGTTAGTAAACTAAATAATAAAAACTAGTAAATAACTAATAATATTTTACATGAAATTATCTTTGCATAAGCGAGTTTTAGTAAAATATACAATTATTTTTTGTCAGTTTTACTTGTCGAAGACTGAGAAAAATACACAAAGAAGAATATATACTCTTAGGTATTCAAATTTTCAACAACTCTCTTGCATTAAACTATGTAATCATATTTTCCAGAAATCTCTCGGAAAAACTGCTTAAAAAAGTACGTGTTTGTATCTGATGTCGTAACTTAAAATATAATAAATATAAATTAATAAGCAAACTTTGGTTTAGGCCATTAAATCATTAGGATTGAGTGCAAGTACTTCGAATCCCGATCCTTAAAACGAAAATCAAAAGATTCCTTTTTTTTTGTTCACTCTATATTAAATAAACCAAAAGACAATTACAATTACGAAAGAAAATATAAATTGTCTTAAAAAACAATTTACATTTTCTTGCTTTAATTTTTTTTATTATTCACTCAAAGAATTTTGCATATCATCAAAAACTATTGTTTGTAACTATTTAAAAGGTGTCCTCAAAGAGAGAATTTTTTAAAATTTATTTTTCTGTCATGAATGGCATAATAATGAAATATGTATTTATATATTTGAACAAAAATATCACCCTCGCATAGTCTGAAAATGTACAAAGCAAAATTCGTTCAAAAATTCTATCTTTTCCAGTCTCTCCAACTTAAGTTTTATGCTTCTATCAATGTTCGAAACAATACTAAAACCTCTTCTATGATAAACATAGATATTCTTAGTAATATAATTCCTTCCATGCTATGAAGTTTCTTGTTGATGTTTGTTTTCTTCAAAATAAATAAAAAGTAAAACCATAAAAATGAAATTTTTATGAGTAAAATAATATTGTTTTGAGGATGAAGCGAATATATTTTGCATCACGAAGAAATAAACATTAGATTCTCGCCACTTACTTCGAGAAAAAAAAGTATTGTCAATTGTGATCTTTCGTTGAGTTTTGGTTATTTGTAAAACTATTTTAAGAATAATATTTGCTACTAAGTATTTATAATAAAATTATCGAAATCTTTATTATATTCAAAAACAAATAATTTTAAACTTTGACAAAATAAAAATTTAAATTAACTCCACATAAATGTAGCAATCCAATGTAGGCTCCAATGTAGCAATAAAAATGTTTCTAAATGTTTAAAAATAACAAAAATGGAATAGAGTTTCAGTTGGGTGGTTACAAACATTTTAAGATTAATATTTGTAACTAAGTATTCATAATAAAATTATCGAAATCTTTGCTATTTTCAAAAGCTACTCATACTTTGAAAATAATGTTCAAATTTAGCTCAGTAAATTTTTAAGATTAAGTTTTGTCTAGTGATGGTAATTTTGCACATTCTTGATATTAAATGAAATAATATAACATCAAAAATAACTGTTTCCAACTATGTAAAAATAACAAAAATTAAATAAAGTTTCAATAGGACAATGACTTGCTAAAACGCTTAAAAAAATCATCAAAAATTAATAATTAGAAATGCTTTGTCATTTTAGCCCAGAGCAAGTTAAATAACTACTTTAATTTTTTCTATTTATTTTTAAAATAGCATTTTTCGAATATTTGAAGAAAAATAACTTTTATTTTACACATGAAATGGTGATTAATCTAGATCACATAATGATCTCAACACAGATAATTTTTACCATACATTTTTGCTTAAGATAATCTGATATTCTTATATTCGACAGCAAAATACTATGGTGGTTAAGATTTTGTAGGCATTTTGTGCAAATTCCGAATATTTAGTTCAATATTATTATAGTTAATTGTGAATTATTTAGTTAAATTAAACTTCAGTATATTTCCCAATTATTGTTTTAAAATATTTTTCCACCTTTTGAGAAGAGCCAATTAAGATTTATATAATGAAACTAATGTTATGAACTAATGTAATGTTATTCAAACTAAAATATTAACAAGACATTAAAAAAATTTCAAATCAAAATTTTTTTTATTAAATGAAATAGAAAAAAATATAATCAACGTTATTTATAATATGGTACCCAAATATTTAAATTGAATAGATGAAATAATTTTGTAAAAATCAATGACATTTTAGAAGATATTTTTAAAACTTATTAAAGAAATCAAAAACTAGCATTTTTAATTATGTAAACATGAATATAAACTGCAATTGATTTTAAAAACGCATTCGAAATAAAATTCTTAAAGAATTTCGAGACACAAAAATTTTAAAATATGGAGATTTTTTTATTATTATTTAAAATGATAGATCTGTTAGTTTTCCTAAAAATGGTGAAAAATTATGTTTATATCCAATTTATGACATGAGAGGAAATTTAGTTTTGGTATTTCATTTGTTATTTGAATTTTCTTATTTTGTGATTCAGTCAAAATTCTCGTTGATTGCACCTGATGATTAGGAAACTATTATAACAAAAAATCAGAGTGAAACAAATTTACATATGGAAATTTTTAAACTTTATGGACTGTTTTTAAGATTGTTAACCATGTCCCATTTCCATAAAAAAATTTCTGATTATATTGGAAAATTATTAATTATCATATTAGTCGAATGACTAAAATCACCTACCTCGGCTTGTGAGTGTAGCCTTATCCCTGAGAACGGTGACTTGATAAACAGGTCCAAATTCTTCAAAAAGTTTGGTTAAATCACTCTCACCCCATGATCGTGGTATTTGACCAACAAACATTTTGATCGCATCTGGATCTGGCTGGCCATCAGCAGTCACTGAAGTAGAACTGTACGAAACACAAATGAGTTATAAATGCATCGAGAAAATAAATCAAATATTGATTTTAAAAAAATGTTGCACAACAGTAGCAAACAAAAACACCCAAATCTAGAAAAAACACCGTCATTCTGATTTTCTACTACTACTTTTCAAATTACAACGTCAGCTACTTTAAGAGCATTTACTTTATAGATTAATTGTAGTAAAACTTGTATAACATTCTTTGTATTTCTTAAAATCCAAAACGTTTCCCATTATTCTTAATTAAAATAATAAAAAAATATTAAAAATAATTTTTTGCATTGAATTATTTTGAGAAAACTAAATTTATTGTTTCAGTTGTGTGCAAAAGTTTTTGAATTCGCTCAAAAAGTAATAGTAACGCAAATAGTATAATTACAATTAAAGAGTCCAAATTTCCAACCGCTCTCTTGACCCAACTATTAGGACCATACTTTCCAGATTGCGGCTGCCCTCCTTGTTTTGGGGATCAGAATTCATAATTCGATATGTTTATTCAGAATATGTCCATTCATAGAAAGTACGTTTCTGTGCCTGATTCCGTAACTCGAAATATTGTCTGCAATAACAGTTGTTCAGGGTAATTCGCATTTTTTCCGCACTGTGTATGCTTTTTACCGCACTGTGCATGTTTTTTTCCGCACTGTGCATGTTTTTTTTCGTACTGTGCTTAAAACATTAAAAAAATTAGAGTGCATATTTTTATTTTTTCAAACAAAATTGTTCTTGCATTAAAGTTAATAAAATTCATTTTGATAAAAATTAACCATTTTTCTTGAATATCTAGTATTGACATATACTTATAAGGTGTGGTATAGTTAAATTTAGGAGTATGAAACTACTGTAACTACTTGTGCTTTAATTTGACTTTTTAAAATTTTCTTCATGATGCTTATTTTTTTTTTTTTTTTTAAATTTTTTGAAGTTAAAAAAAATAAATGATTTATAATTCAATGATTATAATTCAAATATAAATAAAGAAAATTGTACATGATTTCCAAATTCAAACTTAAAAGAAAAGTTGTCCCAAATCATTTTGTACAGAAGATGTCATCAACGTTAATTTCTTCCCTCAAAAATAAATTACACGAATGTAAAAGATTCTTTATCTACTTTCATTCCATCTTAAAATAAACTTCTAAAACTTATTAGCAACTTTTAATTCAACTTAATTTGTAATAATTTTTTATGAAATATTTTAAAATCAAAGTCATTTTCTTAATTACAATTTTGATATGTTCTGACAAAAATTGAAACAGTATTTTTCAATAGCAGCTAATAAATCCCTTGTTAAGGAAATAAACTAGATATTTCTAAATTAAAACTAAGAAATTTAATTGTTAGAATCTAATTTTACTTCAGAGGAGTACATGCAATAAAACATTTTCTACGATTAATTCTGACAAGAGTTCGAAAAAAGATTTGAAGCCATTGTTGGTAATAATTAGTTTTTAAAATAATTAACTGCCGAAATAGTTAAAAAATGCAAACAGAATGACTTTAACTTACCAAAAGATAAAAAAATCCACGTTTAATTATAATATTTAATGTTTCGTTTATATAACATTCTTAAATAGATTTCTTTCAAAGATATGTATTTGGATGGTTTCATTGAACTTTTGATGAGAATTTTTATTATAAAGTTTCATTCGAGATTTATTCTATAACCGTGTACTTTTTATAATCAATACCCTTTTCATTAATATTTCCTGAAATATATTTTTGTAAAACATTTATTTATGAAAATAAGTAGAAATATTGATTCTAATGACAAATTTCGCATTTGACATTTTAAACCGTTATGATGTGCATGCCAAATGGAACTTAAGTATAGAGTTAAAACCTAAATAAGGGGCTGAATCATGCATGTTCACCCTTTCAGTTGAACAAAAGTATCACGTGAACAAATTTAAAATACATTAATTTTTACTAAAACTTATTTTAATTTAGAACCGTATTAATGATTCAACCAATTTGAAATATTATGTTTTGACAACTTTCAAAAATTCTAAAATTTCAACAGCAATTTGTTTTATTATGCCATCATATTAAACCTATAAAACTGGAAAACAAGAGTTGATGTGAAAATGTGCCTTTACAATACGGGAGGGGGGGGGGTCATAATATTTTGTTTATGCTTTTATCACTGTGTGGTGAATAATTTTAAATTGGACAATGTCACCCGTTTAGTTTAAACAAATTATCAGGTGGAAAAAAAAGAAGCATAAATTTTCACAATTGCATGCTTCAATTTGAACCGTATTACAGTTTCAACAAATTCGAAATATTATATGTCTTGACAAGTTCTAAAATTTAGTCAGCATTTTTTTTATAATGCCATCCTATTAAACCTACGAAACTAAAAGGACAGACGTTAATGCGAAAATATAGCTTTAAAACATGGAGAAAAAAAATCAAGAAACTAGAAGATAGAAACAAAATAAAAATTAAAAGTTTTCAGAAATGTCAGTTTGTTCAATATATGACATATTTTGTTTATATTTTTATCACTGTTCGGTGAATAATTTTATAGTCGAGCAGGATTTAGAATGTTTATATTTATTCTAATATAAACGGAAACATCAACTCAAAATTTCAATAAACCTATAACAGCGTTCTTTTATACGCAATATTTTCAAAGTGGATCTTTCCATCATATAAATAAAAGAAATATTCGTGAAAAATCCTGTCCTCAGTATTTTCAGGCATTTACACTTATATGCATTTGACTTTCTCATTTTAAAGTAAAATGTTATTCAATCGTTAAGCCGGATGGAAATATTTATTTTATATTTCTGCCGCATTTATACGAGAGTTTAATGGGTTTTGCAGCCGTATTAAAATTTGCATCTTTCTCTGACATTTCCAATATAACAAAAATATTTTCAACACCTAACCTAAGAAGAGGAGACAATTTTGAAAGTTTTCATATGAACATGTTGGGAGAGAAAATATTTCTCTGTTTGAACGGTAAATTTTTGTAAAGGAAAGTTTTTCGCGAAAGTTATGAATAAATTGACAAGGTGAAAATGTTTAGAAAACAAATTTGTGATCATAAAAGATTTTCTCAAAAAGCAAATCCATTAAATTAATGAAAAACCTAAAACATGGTTTCAGATAATTAACAAATTCTCAAACATTCAGGCACAATTTTTTTTCGAAAAGCTCCAGAAACATTTTATATAGTCATTATTACATAGAATTCTTAAGTGCGCAAAATAAAAAAACGGACCATCCTGATTATCTTTTGATCTAATGATCAGATCTGAACATTCTTGGAAAAAAAATTTCAAATGTTTTTTTTTTTTTTTTTTTTTTTTTTTTTTTTAATAGTTAAAATGTAGAAATGAACGCTTTCTTTAAACCCCTATTTTGTTACTTACTGAAAGAAATCTGATAAACGTATTATTGAAATATACCTGAAATACTTTATTAGTATTATGGAAATAATTGAATAATATGGGCCGGGATAGGCTGGTCGGTAGGGCCCTGGGCCATTGCTCGTGAGTTCGTGGGTTCGAACCCCACCGGCCGAAGACTCCCCGTGTAGTAAAGTGACTGATGCACGTTAAATCTGTCGAGTCATAAATCATGTGATTTCGGGATGAAATGATTCTCAAAATTAGCGAAATACAACTCAAGGATTGCTGAATCGTAAGGAGTCAGAGTTTTATTTTTTTTAAACCGTATCTTTGTGCGTGTTAACCCTTATTTGTTTAAATTTGCAGAAACTTTAACGTATCACTTAGTTGAGCCTTATTATCATACTTATTAAGTTTGATTATATGATGCCCTCTGTCAAACACAATAGTTACATGGTTTCATTTAGCATTTTAAGTTTGCACCAAATTTGCACTATATTAATGCTTATTGTTTAACATTGAACTGATTTTTTTTTGTCAGAGTAACAGTTAAAAAAGATATGTGGAAAAAAATGTGTTATAGTTTCCTCAAATTAATTCGAAGGCTTGCACAAAAAATGCATTAGTGATATTTGCATGACAAATGCACACTTAACTTTAGCACTTTAAAGATCTATTCTTCAAGTTCCATAGTTTATGTTGAAACTAAAGATAAAATATAATAATTATAAGAGGCATCAACCTTTTGTTGCAAGGAAACGACTGAAGATACCCTCAAATTAATAACACTGTGTAATGGAGTTAATAGAATGCTACTCAAAATAACAGTGACAAGAGACAAGAAGAAAAACAGTCTTCGTTATTAATATTTCCAACAGGCAACTTTTCTAGCCGAAAGGAACATTGTCAGAAAATCCATGTTATTTACAGACCATATTTCTTTCAAAGACCGTTTCTAGATCAAATACTGCGCCAACTGGAAATCCGGAATACAACAATATCCAGGTTCTATTACCCGGAGCAAATCCGTGCCGTTGACAAGTCGTCAACTCTACTCCCTTGAGAACACACTACACTGAGACGGGCTCTTGTGCTTAATTGTGCATGCGCGAAACAGTAGGTTCGCAGATGGCTATGACAGGCTGCTAACGGTAACAAAAATTGAAACGAACACATAAATCACTTAACTATCACGGTTGTTACATCAGAAGACGTCTGGTTCATCACATGGAACAGAAGCGAAAGAATTAAAAAGTTAAGCACTTTTAAGTGAAAATTTTAGCTTAACTTTATAATAAAATGCCTTTGAAGTGTTGACTATGCAGTCTTGTCAAGCAGATTAATTGATATACTTTTAACAATGAGTTTCAGTTTCAGAAAACGATTAAGTAAAACGTACTTCGCAGAATTAATTATAGAACTGAATTTTAATTTTAATATATTTCTCTCCCGAAAATTATTTGGAATTGACATTATATATACTTATTCATCACCTAAGTTAAAGTATTTGGTTAAAGTATTTTTATTACTAAAATCTTATTTTTATATTATACGTAATTCTTGAATTATAATTCAGTGATTCTTCCTTTCTTCCAAAAACATTTTTTTTTCTCAATAACGCAGTCAACTTCACAGTAGAAATGTACCCTCAGATTTCACAAAACTTTTTTCCCTTCTGACGAAATCATTTCCAGGTATATACTCCAAGCAAAAATTTCATCCAAGTGACGAAAGAAGTATCGTCACTTTTTCGAGGAAACGAATTTCGTCAAAATTAAGTAAATATTTCGTCAATTTTTTTTCCAAAAGCCTCCTAGTGCTTAATGTATCTACCATTTCTAAAATTAACTCAATCATGAGCACCATATACGTGGATCAATGTCGACCGAACAGCACGAGAAGGACATATAGAGCAGATAGATAAATTACCACAGGCCCGAAACGGGATTCGAACCCGGGAACTTCCTGGTTCGAGGCCAACTCCTTGACCAGAATGCATGCCGGTTGGCTTGTTTCTTCACTTTGTTTTTGACCATACAGTTCTCATTCCCATAGTTTTGACCATACAGTTCCCATAGTGCCAGAAACATGGTCAATTTTACCATATTCCAACAGATTTTACCTACTTTTTTCTCAGTGCAGAAACAGAGGGTTAGTTAAATAAAATATATAATAAAATTTAATTTTTAAGTATATTACTGGAAAAGCAATAATTCCGTCATTGTAAATAAAATCATTATTTAAAGAAAAAGGTTAGACCACTTGTAATGAATTTTGTTTGTGTATTCATTAACATAACATACCAGTAAAACTTCCTATTGCTTTAATATCGCAAAGTATTCGATTAAAAGCAACACAAATATGAGTTATATTCTTGTTTTAAATTAAAAATACTGAAGCTTTCCTCTTGTCATATTTGGTGGCTATTGTTAAGTAGAGCAGCTGTGTTCGATATTTAACGCCCACAATGCAGGGTGAACAAAAGACCTTTTTCGAAAAAGAATTTCATGGGTTATTTAATGCAAAGCGGGACAATATGTTACGATACATCAATAAATGAAGGCTGTCTAATCGCTAATACTTCATTATTTATGGAGTTTGGGAATTGAAAAGAGCGAACGTCGGGCTGTTTCTTTTAAATTTTTTGAAAGACTGAAGAACACTGGCAAGTTTGCTTTTAAAGAAAAGAAAGAAATGTTACAGTGTTTATAAATAATTTAAACTCGCTTGCAGCTGCTGGGATACTTTTTAAGCAACTTGAATGGTTTTTGATGTTTTACAAGCTATAGAGTTTAAGGCAAAACAACATTAATTTTACTTTTTACACCTTTAAAGAGATGTGAAATTTTTTATGATTGTTTTTAGCACTCTTATAAATTTATTGTTAAAACAATGTTGATTTTATGATTTTTGCTAGTTATTTAAGATTTTTTTTTCTTTTTTTAATATTTACATAAACTTATTTATTGAATTAAAACTTTAAGAAAAATTGCTGTTATTAAAATGACTAATGCATTGAAAAGGCGTGTAATGTGTCAATATCAATGAACAGTTTATTTTTCCAATATATGCAGAAAATGAGTAAAAAAAATTGAATAATGAGTAAAAAAAACTACCGTTCTGAATAAAAGTTGTATGCCGAATTACACTTTATCACACCAGTTAAAAATTTTGAATTTTTTTGTACCCTTTTACTCTTTAAAATATGTACTAAAATGCCACAAATAAAGAGTTTTAAAAATTATAAAACTAAAAATAACTGAATATTTTGTTTTTATCTATTTAAAAACTTAAAATTATGAATTTTCATATTATTTCATTTTAATATAATTTGCGAATATCAATTAAGAGAACTTAAATTGCTTTTTTTTTCTTTTAAAAATGTGTATCAAAATCTAATAATTTGTGTTCAGTTTCATAATAAAAAGTAATTATGTGAAAAACATATCGAAAATATGCTTATTCAAAATTACTTGCAGGTATCCTTTATAGTTTTTGAAACATATGTAATTGGAAAAACTAACAATGTTTATGAAATCGGTAGATAAAACAAAACAAAAACAATCATAGAGAAAAACCATTTAAAATTTCGTCATTTATTGAATTTAAACTGCAATACGAAAATGAAATTAAATCTTTTCTCGCTTTATAATTACAATAAAAAACAACTTTTTCCAACTTGCGAAAGAGTATGACTAGATTTGTGTGATCTTAATGCGCTAACTTAAATCTAAATACGCTTTAAGTCCATTCGCTAACTTTAATGCGCAGACAACCCCTAAAATTGCTTTTTCGATAAAGAAATTTTTTGAAGTTAGCTTTTAAAATGTATACAGTTTAGATGTTTAACAGTTTAAAATCTTAAAACAGTACGCCGAGAAAAACATTTCGGTAAAATTACAGTACTGTATGGTAATGGCATTTCTAATATATGTAAGAAAAAGAAAAAAAAAGCAATTTTGGTTAGTGAAACCAAAATATGCTACCAAATAATGCCAAAATAAACCAAAATCTTATTACCTCACACTTATTAAAGAAATTTCAAAATTACATTTAATTGAATAAATCGTTTTTATACCACACTCTTAAGTATCATGATCAGATTATTATTTTTTTTTTTACCAAAATCATTACAAAAAAAGCATTCTGTAAAAATTACCGATCTTTTTGGTGCTTTCATAGAGCATGAAACAGCGAATTTTACCACAGTCTGGTAATTTGACAGTAATTTTTTTCTCAGGGTATAAATCATTCTTCATACAAACATAAAATAATATATTCATTTTACATATTTACTGTAAAAAAATGCATACATAAATTTCTGGACACATTCTTCGCTTTTAACGAAACCGTTTCTTAGTATATGCTCCAATCGAACTTTTCGTCAGAGGGGGGAAACGACAAAAGTTTTTTTTTTTTTCCTCAATGCTCATCAGTTTATATTGGCATCCGTCATTCGAATATCAGAGAGGCAGATGTGTTGAATAATATTTCAAGGGCACCATATTAAGTGGGCCACCGTTGCTCCACAATAAAGACAGATAGAACAGAGAGAAGAATGAAAAACACCCATATCTGGATTCAAATTCGGGACTTTTCTAGGCCATGTTTTTAGTTCCTTGACCACCATACAGACCGAGCTGCATAGTAACTAAAATAAAACAAGTAGGAAATAAACACATAACCATCTGCCTAAATGCACTGCTGTGAGGTTCTGATTTTAGGAAAAATCTTCGTCATATCTTTGAGACCTCGCAATTCGTCACAAATCAAGAGTTTCTCAAAATTGACGAAATACAGTTTAAGGATTTGCTGAATCATCAAAAGTCAGAGTTTTATTTCTAAGAGTGTTTATATTCACTTACTAAAACTTAAGAACCAAAAAAAAAAAAAAAAAAAAATTCAAATATTTCTTATAATAATGGAATCACTCATATTTAAATAAAACCCTTCTACTAAGCCAAGCAATTTAGAAAAATAATTTCAGGTATGAGCAGAAATGTATTTTTAAAGTCTGCCTAGATAGCCGATAGGATAGATACTCAGCAGTACAAGTATGAAACGAGTATAAAATAATATTTTTAAGCCCTGCTATTTTTCTTTAAACCGTTCTGATTTTAACGATTTTTGTGTAAAAATCTAGTAAACGAAGACAAATATAATATATCATTGAATTGAAATATCAGCTACTGCAGAAATGTCAGCAATACTTGGAAGTTGAACTTCTCTAAGAAAAGTGAAACAAACTCATTCATCCGTAAAGGAACCAAACACCAAAAATAGATACGAAAGAAAGTAAGAGAGAAGTGGGAAAAGTGGACATAAAAAATTGCAAAAAAATGCTTGAAATATTTCTACATCGACGCATGACCAGTTTTGATTTATTGGATAAAGTTGACCGTTAGGCAGAGTCAATATGAATACTCTTTTGAAAAACAAACTTAATGTCATAAGATTTTCTTTTAAAGTCTAAATTTTCTGCGTCATTCTTTAGTTTCTAAAAAACAAATTTTTCTAAAAAAAATCAAATGTCAATCAAAATAGAGTAATTGGAAGAGAAAAGACATTTGCAATGCTAATTTAAAAATTGGAAGCTGCACTTTATTTTAAAACAATCTTTTCACGAGATAAAAAAAATTAAATCCTAGTTTCATTTTATTTTGCATTATCTATAGATTTATTTTATTAATATATTTGAATTATTTGTCTTATCAATTTATTTTATTTATCTATTTGCTTCAATTATTTATTTTATTTGTTTCAAAGATTTTTTTTCTGAAAAAAATCAAACATCAATCAAAGAAGAGTAATTGGAAGAGAAAACACACTTCTAATTCTAGTTTAAAAGCTTTAAGCTGCACTTCATTTTACTACAATCTTTTAAAAATATAGAAAAGATCTAAAGTATGAAACTAGTTATATTTTAGATTTACTTATTTAATTTTATTTGCTAAATAAAATAAAGTAATTTCAACTTTCTCAGAGAATTTTAAATATAAAGAGAATATTTTAACTATTTGTACTTAAATAAATAGAAAAAAATAATGAAAAAGTAATAGAAAAACTAATTAATTATTAGTGTCAAATAGAAAAAGTTTTCATAAATAATCTAATTTGTCCCTCTTTAATCATTGAAAAGTGGTATTTTTTAAAAAAAAAATTATTTTTAATAATTATAGCAAACAACGTTATCCAAGTAATTATACCGTAAAAAATAATCGAATTGGCGTTAATCCATCATTCAATGGATTTACAGTACATTATATACAATATTACTGGAACACCTATGTGCGTGGATCTATGTACAACAAATATATAAAGAAAGTCTCTAAAATAATAAAACAAAAAACGCAAAAGGAAATGCATTTCATCAGAGTACTGAATGTTTACAGAACAATAATTTCAGATAAAGAAAACAATATTCAAAGTATTTAAAATCGTACCTAAAAAAGAAATTTAAAAATAAAAAAGACAATCAAAAAAGAAACACTTTTAAAAATTTAGTGCAATAAAATCGGGACAACTATAGTCTGAGTAAAAACTAGTGAAAACTTTTTGAGGAAATAAAAATAAAATAAAAGGGACTTAAATATTATTATAATACTTTTTCTTAAAGTACAGTTAAGGAATAACGCAAAAAGAAAGATTAATTTTAGAATTTTCACTAAAAAGTGGTATGTGCAAAATTAGTAACTTCAACCTCAGTATAAGCATTAAGGCTAGCATGAAAAATGACATACAAATATTCAAATAATTTATAAGCTTAGGTTAAAGCCATTTTTCGGAATTACTTCAAATATTCTAGTTAATCCTGTTGATGTTGTGGTATTAGTGTTTAGCGATCTGGAAAGAAGTTGGTTCAAGTTTCGATTTCGGATTAAACTTTGTTTAGGTTATATTTTAATTTCTTCTCCTTCATTAAAGTGTGATCGTTTTCCAGCTGATAGTGCAGGGGCTAGACAATAGCAACGTCATCTACGGCTTTTGCTGTTAGCCACATCGTTTTATCGTTACGAAGCAGCCAACAGAAACACAGCACTTCCTTAAAAAAGTATGACGGAAGATTCGCAGATGACGAGTTACATCACATTTTATTTTATATTTCTTTCTTTATTATATTGCATTCATCATCTCACATTTCCTTTTATATATATAAATTTTTTTTAAATTAGGTTACAGAAATAGACACAAAAGCATAATCATGTGAGAAATTGGTAGAATAGTTTCTAAATTATAAAATACTAAAAAAGCCATTTTTTCAAACTTTGCATTTTTGTCTGTAAAAAGTGCACGTCTAAAAATGGTTTAAAAACTTCTATAACTTAGAATTCAATATTTATTTGAACCTTATCATATGAAATAGTATTTTTTTACAAGGAATTATCTTTGGAAAATCAAATTTTATAATTAAGTGCATTTTTTTTTGTTTAATTTCAAAAATTTTCGAGATAATACAAAATTTAAAGATATTTGAAGTTCTCGAGAAAATGCAAAACTTAAGAAACTATTCTACCAATTTTCTTTATTATTACGTTTTTGTGGCTATTACTGTAATCTGATTAGGTTTTGTTTATTGCAACATATGCAAAATGTGGAATGAATATTATAGAACCCAAACCATCAACCGTACTCCTGACATAACTATTGGGACCATATATTCGAGATTATAAGTAACAAAATATTTGTAGAGTAAAAAAAATCAAAACCACCGTAGAAAAGGTATATTTAGTCCATTTTTGTGCCTGAAAGCTTATTTTATATTTACCATGAACTGATTAACATACTTAAAAACAATTCTTTACGCCATTATCTCTGGCACAAACCAAAATTATGCAGAGTCCTTTATCCTTTTCAAAATACTGAATAAATTTACAGGTATTGCTTAACTATTAACATGAATCTGAAGTCTATTATATATAAAATACAATGGAACATTGAAACATTCTCTCCCATACTCATGTAAATAAAGCGATGTTATATTACACGAATGCAACATTAGCATAATATTTAAAGGAAAAAAAATCTTTTTTGAGCGAAATTAGAACTAATACATCACAGTTATTTTTATTATACATAATTTAGGATACATACACGCACAGATTTATGAAATAAAACTTTTTTTGATCGCGCACATTATCGAGAGTTTATTAAGTCAAATTTGAATTTGGCATAATCGACATTGCGGAAACAGAAGTGGAGAGAAATTAAATTATATAAAACTCTTATGTGATTAATCGAAATTAATATAAAATTATCTTTGTTACACAACTAAAAATATGCGTACTTTTTGTAGAGTCGATGTGTCTTGTAGAATCCTCGATAGCAGATTACTCGAATTATTCAACATTTGCAATTACTCTAAAGGAACAATTTACTCCATCTATTTCCTACTTGATTTAAAATCCAACCTAAACTAGAATATAGAGCATTCGTATAGTAAACCGCAGTGAGACATGTAGGAAAAGATTCAGTTAAGTTATTAAAGGTGTTCATAGGGATGTAAGGTCATGCCGAATCCATTGTAAGGCATCCCTCAATGATTTTAGAGATAATTTTGTTTCGTATTTTGGCTTAATTTACATGTTTCGATGCATTTCTTTTAATTAGATTCTCAATCTGGGAGAAGAAAAAAAATCCCAAGATATTTCTGGACTGTAAGTACAAACAAACACTTCACAAGAAATGAAAATTGCATAACAACCTAAGTCCGGAAACGTCCTCGTACGCCGCTAGGAGCGCCTCCCCCTCTCAAGATTGGCTTTTCATGCGATTTTGAGTCGGTGTTTTTTCTTAACTGAATTATCTTAATTTCAAGCTTTCTAAATATTGCCCTTAAAATTGCATTAAAATAGTCTTAGAAATATCTGTTTTAGCATAATTTTATAATTTGTTGAGCAACTTGGCGAACTCAGAAAATTAGTGGCCAAATTATTAAATTATGACAAAAAAAAATTTTTTTAGGCATATTTGAATGCTGCTTTAGACAATAGTCACAGACAAACATAGCAATAACTTAAATTTAATATAATTCAGATTAATTAATATACTAATACAAATGATACAAATAGTCAATCCATATGAGGAGGCGCCCCTAACAGCGTATGATTACATTTCCTATCATGGATTGCTTTGCACTTCTTAAACCTTATAATGCTCGTCTTCCCCACCAAGTTTGTCAGTGGAATTCAAAACACTCTAAGCTAAAGAAAAATAACACAAAAAAAATTATTTACACCGAAGCTAAATTATATGCTTGCCGTACATTTTCTCATAAAATTTTCAAGACCAAATTCTTATACAGTCACGAAGTGCTTTAAAATGCGCATTGCTGCAGTCTTCCGAACAGAAATTTGAAAAAAAAAGAAGAAACTTTTTGTATTCACAATTCATTTTCGACAGTATTTTAGACTTTTCTTTTCCCTAGAGACTCTGCAAGGTACGACAAGTTGAAAGCAAAATCCAGTACAATCAGAAGAGGAAGAAAAAAAAAGAAAAGCTTAATAAGCCTGAAAGAATCAAGAACAAAAAAGGAAGAAAAGATATCAGAATGAAAGAATAAAGCGTTCATCAACCCATGTGGGAGACCAAGAAAAGTCACATCATCAACTCGTCAACCCTTGGGACAAATGAGAGAATGAAATGTTACCTGTTCTAGAATAAATAGTTCTAGAATGTCTTATAGAAAATTTCGTTTCTTACTGAACTGGTTATTGTGAAATCCAAGCTGTAATTTACATTCATCTAACTTGTTTTATTCATAACGAGAAAAATATTAAAAAAAAAATGTTTTAAATTTTAAATTTTTTATAGTTTATATTTTAAATTTTATTTCAATATTTTTCTATTTTATATATCAGTATCTTTTTGAGTCATATTCGCAATAAATTCATGTGGGTAAAAGCGTACTGTTCAGTAAAATAAGATAATTTATGGCATTAATAAATCTGAATATATTGCAGCATCTTGTATGTGCGTGTATCTCTATACTTTTTGTACATTATTTTTTACAACATTTATAAGATAAAAAATTTTTTAAAACTTTCATTAATCTTATTATCTTCTATCTATTAAGAAAAAAATATTTGAATTTCATCTACTAAAAATGGTAGTTTAACAAAAAAATTGTACTGGAAATTTTCCATCCAATCATTTTTCAATTTTTAATTTAATAACTTAGAATTATCAAAGAGTGGAATTTTTTTGAAAATTTAAAAAATTGTATTTCTGATTTTGCTAGAATTAAACTTTTATGTTTAAAATTTAACTTTCGTCTACACTTAAACTGAATTTTATTTTAATTGCATCTCCTTATGTTAAAACATACAAAAACTCTGCATGTAATTCTATTAAAGGTAAACATGAGAAAAAACTGTGTACACAAACTAACTACTCTCCTAAAAAGTATTTCACAAAACCTTTTATAACACGTTCTTTTTTCTTTAAGATATAAAATTGCGGAATAGTTAAGAACTTACTTTAATTAAACTTATTTTAATTAACTGAATCTTATGTTCAAGGTGATGCTTTTGTTAGATTCTCTATCAATAGTTCAAATTGTTCATTACTTATGATATAGTAAGTCACTGATATATTATGTAATATTAAGACATATTCAAGAAATATATCAGTGACATTAACAGTGTACATAATATATTTATGATATATTATGTTATATTAAGAAATATTAAGACACTTTTAGAGTTACAAATCGTTCTCTCTCAATGGCATATAAGTTCCTAACGACTCTAAGCTAATTTTTACTAATTTTTTATGGGAAATATTAGCACAAAATATTTTCATATTTTGTTACTAGACATGTTATCTTAAAAATTTAAAGAATTTATTACAGTGACTACAAATTTACTACAGCGACTACAAATTCACTACAAATTTACTACAGCGACTACAAATTCACTACAAATTTACTACAGCGACTACAAATTCACTACAAATTTACTAACGTGTTAGTAGCAATGGTATGTGATTCATTCTTGAGAGAAAACTGTTGCATTCACGCACTACAATACTACTATTTAGATCAGAAAAGAAACGGTGGTAGTAATCACCCAATCTCCGCATCATACTCCCCAACCATCTAACTCTGGATGTGTTTGTATTTTCCTAGCTCTGGCACAACCAGGAATATTATTTTAGACTGAATACAAAAACATGTTTGGAAAAGTCGGCAATCTAATCACACAGCCAGCCTTTGCGACGAGTAATAAATTCTCAATCCTTGTATGGAGAGGACTTAATCCATTATTTCAGAGCAATGACAATTGTTTACTTTTATATATTTTCAACGAATATAAAATGAATTAAATTTTTATTAAAACATCGGATAAAATTTTAGAAAACATTATCGCATAAAATGTAAAACAGGCAGATTAAAAAAAATTTTAAATTGCTCCTTAGTTTAATAAATAAGAAAAATTATTAGTTAGAAATTCATTGAAATTATAACCGACATTTTGTTTTACAACCGGCGTTGAACAAGCATAGTAGTTATGAACTCAACCCTGAAGACAAAGAAACTCCTTGGTCAAACTAGCCTTTATGAAAGACTTTTTCATAGAACAAACAAGTATTTGCGTTTCGTGGAGAGGAAAGTCACGGAAACCTTCCACGACCAGCTCGGTGGAAAGGAGATTTTAACTCGTGATCCTCCAACCACTGAGAATATTTTACGTCAGCGCAGTGATCACTGTGAGTCGGGAGTAGACTTCGTAACTACTAGCCACCGCTGGGAGTCGAACCTCCGCCATCTCATTGTGAGACAAACGCTTCACCTGTGCCACCACGGCTCTTATAACTGACGTTGTACATCTGACCCCTTTTGGGTGTGCGGCTACCACTGTTAAACTTCATAATTTATACTTTTAAACTTATTACAATACTGTTAAACTATATCATAATACTATACTATACTGTTTAACTATATTATAATACTATACTGTTAAACTTATACTTTTGAACATTTTTGAAATGAATTAGCCTTTATAGAGGATATTAAGAGTGAAACTAACCCACACTTGTTTACACGGAAAAGAAAATCATGAAAACCTCTCACTGTTAGCTCCACGGCAAGGGAACTGTGACCCACGATCCATGTAATACTAGGGATATTTTCCGCCAGCACTATGGTTGGTTTAAGCTTGTAGCAGCATACAAATTTACCTAGCATAACTAGAAGCGGCATAGTTGCAGCACTATATCCTTGATATGAGTTTAAATAGAAAGGTTTGTTATATGCTTCAAGCCCTTATTAATAGAAATATGTTTATCTTAGCAAAAATTTTAGGAGGCTAATATGATACAAGTGTTGTTTATTTATTTTTTATATAGTTTTACTTTTATGACATTTAAAGTTTATTATCCATTTAACAAGGCAATTTTTTAAACAGTAAAAGTTTATATTTTTTCGCGTACAAGTGAACTTACTGTTAAGAAAACAGTTAGAGCTCCTAAATATTGAAGTTCTGCTGTAATCCCATTCAAAAATTTTCATATATTTTTCGAACTGGATAATTTTTGGTATGTACAAAATCTCCTTAAATTTTGAAATGATATGAGAAGGAATAAAACACTGATCTACTCAGTAAGATATGGAATATTCCTTAATTTAGTTTTACATTTTGTCGATCTATCAACATTCACAATAAAATTCGATTATTTAAAAGACTAGTCATAAGAATAAACGGTATTTTCGCGCAGATTATATGTTATAATAATAAATTATACTTTTTCTATAATTAAATTTATTGGTATTGATCACTTTATATTATAAAGTATTACTCTATAAGCGATAAACTATACTACAAACTTTTATGTTAAAGTTTAAAATAAGAAATTTTAAAATATAACTTTAAAATATAATTTTAAAATATATTTTTCTTTTAATAAATAAGAGAAAACTTCGCCAACTGTTGGTTTCACCATTCTCTACTTATAAGCAAGGTGTTGTAACATAAAATTTGACTAAACAAGTAACTTTCACCGTACATGGAGGGTTTAAAAAGCAAAGGGCTAACCGCGAGAAAGTTCATGTTTGGTGAAAATACCTAAGAATTGTCATCCTGAGCCAATGGATTTGATGCGATAAAGCTTATCTTAGCTTCTCATATCTTCTAAACTATTCTGCTATGATTTTTATCGCATGAGACTGAAAGAGAATTGGAGATAATTTACATTTTCTCAAATTCTAATTTTTCCAACTAAAGGTTAAATTAAAATTAGAAATTGTTTTTATTTTTGTTGATATAAAGCAAAACGATAAATAAATAAATGGCAATTATTTGAGAGCATCTAGTAAAACTCAAAATAAATAAATTAGCTTTAATATTCAAAAAGAAAATTATTTAAAATTTCCACTAACAAAATTACCTTTAACAAAATAAACCATAAACAAAACAAATAAACAAACCATATCCATAACAATTCCCATCAACAAAATAAATTTTTATTAAAATTTTAGAAACAAATTAAGATTTGTATTCCTTTTAATTTTGCAGAAATTGACACACACCTTTATTTAAAAACATGATGCTCATGTAAAATAACATAACTTTCCACTTTTAACTTTATATCTGTTAGCACCAAAAATAAAATAAAAAATACTCGCTTCTTCTATAAACATCAGTACATTTTGGTATAACAATATTTTATTTCAATAAAGTCGCAGCTGCTCAAAAGTTTCGATACTTTGACCATTTGATTCTTTGAAAAAAGAAGAATAACTTACAGCTCAAATTACTGCGCAAATGGACACGTAAAAGCATGGAAGAATTGCAATAAATTCCGTCCTCATTCTCAGCTCGTATTTTTCATCAATCTCAGGTGACCTACAACAGAAGGAATGACGTGTCGATGGACGAGTCAATGAGCAAAGTGCTTCTATGGACTCTTCGGGTTCTCGATGAAATTACGCCCTAAATCAGGATTAAAAATGACTCTAAGGAGTAACACACTTGGATAGGAATGGGAGGGTTGTAAGAGTGGGAAAGAGGTCTAGCTAATTCCGGGAAAAACTTTTCACAGTCCCAGGAGTCCGCGAGAGAAAAATAGCTCAGGCAGAAAAGAGGAGAAAGCAGGAGTAAAAAATAAAGAAAAGAAATAGAAAATCTCGTAGCTGTAATCAACTTAACAACAAGAAAATAGGCTCCTGAAAGAAGTTAGATACCATTTTTTTCTGCATTTTTTATTCCTTCTGATTCGAACACTTTCACCGAAAAAAGTCAATCACTCGTGATTAGGTTACTTATGGTTGGAAATGTAGAGTTAATACTTGAAAGGAAACAACCGTGGTATGAATCTCTTATGAAGTATTTCAAAAAGTACTTTTTTGAAGATGGCAAGTTCTCATTTTATTTTAGCGTGACAATTAAGTTCATTACAGTTTGATTAAGAACATTTTGTAAAAGGTTTAATATTATTATATAAATCGAACTAAAGAATTGATGTAAGAATATAGGATTCAAGATAAACGCATTCTAAAATTCTCAATAAGAAACTGAATTGCTATATAATTTCTTATAGACTAAATTACATGGTAAGAACGGTAATAGAGTTTTGAATTTTAAAATTTAGTGTTTTTCCTGATCAAGTCTGTCATAGATGTTAGGTATTATATCTAAAATTAAGATTGTAGTGCAGGAAAAATCTCTAGTTCTAAAATATGAAAATTCGGCAAGAAAATTAGAGTTATTGTTATAATAATTGATATTACACATATGCAGATGAATTCTTAAGTTTAACTATTGCAACATTGACATATATTACAGAATTTGCAGGACATGATGTAAATAGAATTAGTTGTTTGGTAAGCTACATTAGTCAAATTATTTTTATTAGTGATTTTTGAGACTCAAAGTTAGAACAAGGTTTGCATCTGATATTGCTGCAAGTACAAAAAAATCAAATTATCTTATCTATCAAAATTATCTCGTTTTACTAACCTACTGTTCATGGATAATCGGCTTCATGATCCCAGACAATCCGACATACATGTCTCCGAACAAGAACTGAGTTTGTAACCTTCCATCTTACCAGGTG
This sequence comes from Parasteatoda lunata, assembly GCA_949128135.1. Taxonomy (NCBI): domain Eukaryota; kingdom Metazoa; phylum Arthropoda; class Arachnida; order Araneae; family Theridiidae; genus Parasteatoda; species Parasteatoda lunata. Next base: position 33,987,567 of record OX421980.1, on the reverse strand, counting down.
TTAAATATTCCAAGTTGCAATAATAAAAATAGAAAAGGAGATACACAAAGAACTCAGCATTAAGCTGCATCTTAAAAGCGTTTAATAAAGTACATATTAAGCACAATTTAATTTTAACAACTTAAGAAAGCAGAACAAACATTCAATCATTTTTCTTTCAGTTATAACTACAGAGCCTTGACGTTAATGTTATAACTGGACGAAAAATATCTGAAGATAGTTTTCGTCCAGTTATAAAGAGTTATAAAGTTTCGTCCAGTTTATCCAGAATAATTTAGTTTGAAGAAAATGCTATTTATTACAAAATATCTGATCAAAATCTAAAAGAAATAATAAGAGATAATTTGATCCATTTAAAAATCAACGAAACACTTCTCAATAGTAAAAATAAAACCGAAAATCCCGAATATCATGGTAGCTTCGTCAGAGGAACATTACCATGCAGTCAATACATGAGCAGTTACTGCTGGCTAACGACAAAATATCACAAACAATCATATGCCCCTAACTTTCCCGAATAAAAGAAACATGAACAAGAAACAAAAGCAAGTCATATAAAGATTATATACTGCAACACTGAAAATCGAAATAGAAGTATATAGGTTCGACGAAAGGAAAATTTTATTTATAAGATGTAAGTGAAATATCGCAGGTTTGAGCATTGTTTTAATTTATAAATTCACCCATCAGAAAAGCACAAAACTGTGCAATAAACACCCAAAGTCATAAGTGTTTGAAAAGAAAAATTGGAAGAAACAACTAAAATTGTAAGAAGTAAAACTTCTGCAACAACTTGCAAACTATAACTTAAAAGTATAGATTCTCTTCGTATAAAAATACCAAACAATGCCATAGTATCTGCCAGCCAATATCTTAGAAAGAAGTCCTCACGAAAACAAAAGTTCAAATGGTCTGAGAAGACATCATTTCAGATTATCACATCCCTATGTCTCTGAAGAAGAAACTGTTTCAGTTATGAGTATGGAGATGAGTACAAAGAGCCTTAGTTTCAATATTTTTTATCGATTCTAGTGGTTTTGATTTCATTTTAAAAAGGCCGAAAACACTTGGTCTCATTGACCTCATCATGAAAAGGATTCTTAAAGGTATGAAGGTATTCACTAGAGAAATTGTACATCCAAATCTTCAGACCTGGAACGGATGGAGACTGACAATTTTGCTAGACAACTTTCAGCTTTGAATCCTCTTTCGTGGTTGTTACATGGCATGGAGCTTCCGAACCGGTTACTCCGATCTTAGTTTGTCCTATTGCATACCCCGGTAACTTGATTGAATTGGCACACCGATTCTATGCAATCAATTAAGGGTGAAGTTAAAGGTGAACACATTCGTTACTAGAGCTCATTTTTTTTACTGTTTGAAGGAAACTTTTTGATATAAAACTGTAGCATGCTATTTTCTTAGAGAAGCGGCTTTTCTGCTGAATTTTATATTTTTGCTGCAAATGATCGTTGTTTCAATTTATCTAAATTAACATTTCGCTCACATTTCCTACAAATTGGTGGTCCTATGTTCATTCGTATGTAAATTGGGTACAGAAAATAGTTTGTACTTAAATTTTTAAGGGCTGTGTATTTTGATCCCATTGACTTCAGAAACTTGTCAGTAACATCGGTAAAGGCCAGGATAGACTGGTTGGTAGGACTTTTGGCCCATGTCCAAGGGATCATGAGTTTGATCCCCGCCATCTGAAAACTCTCCGTTTAGTAAATGGGGACCTGGGCACGTTAAGTCTGTCGGGTCACGAAGTCCTCCCTTTTCCCTTATCAAATCAATACCTCTGAGGGTATTGAATTGAGGATTGATCGTTCTCTGGTTCAAATCAAAATTACGATCTGTTAATGAATAAATAGATGCCATATACGGGCTGTGACGTGTGTGGGTAGCTAAAGTCATATTATCGGCCATAGATGACGCCACTGAAAAATTCACATGTTTTTCCCAGTCAGGCTTGCTGGTTGGCAAGTGGCATTAGAAACAATAACACTGCGGTAAAAATAATATTTGATAGAAAACAAAATACTAGTTTCATTTATCTGCAACTCTGAATCATCATATTGCCCAATTTATCAACACCTTTTTAGTTGGATATCTAATTTATGCCACATTCCCGTCAATGAACAATCTTCATATTCAAACTGTTGTTTGCCCTTATATTGTAAAGGAGTTTATTTTTTACAATCAGAATTAGATACATATTTTCAAGTTTTAACCTCAATACTATCTAAATACCATGGACACGTAAAACTAAGACTAATTTACTAAATCTGAAGCCAATGTAAATAAAATTATGATTTTATGCAGATCACACTTTGCAAGAATAGCATTTTTATACTATGCAAACTCACTTATATAAATCAGAACTTATGTTATTTTCAAATACCTATGAATCTTATTAGTAAATGGCACTAATTTATCAAACTGAACAGGATATTTTTTCCTCTCAAATCTGCGTTTCCTTTATATATTATATTAATTAACTAGTATTGATTCTGAATAAGCATAAAAAGGATTTTATTTTATTGCAACCCTTAAAGCATCAAACAAGGAACGATTTTTTTTTCCTGATCAACCTACGAACAATTTTACAAAGTTAAGAAGCTAATAAAATAGTAGTTGTGGTTTTCCTACCGAACTACAACGCTGCTTCTCGTAATTCAATAAACTTGAAAGCAACGACACGTTTCGGGAGATAGCAAAGGAACAACTTTTCTCTGAAAGCTTCAAACTAATGGTTTCTATGGTCTGCTGAATTTACTCCGGGAAGACGGTGCGAACTTCAGAAGAAAAGTCCTACACCATTAGTAGAAAACATAAATCAGTCATTGGTTTAACTTCAGCAACTGCACTAAGTCAAAAATTCATTAATCTAAGTTTCCTTATCCCATCGCAGGAATAGCTTTCTTTTCGCTTTCAAATGTTACCAACCACTCAAAGAAAAAGGTGATCGTTATCTTTGAAATAGGAGAGTATCGTGTCACGTTTCTTTGAGAACTTTTTGATTGACCCCAGATATAATCTATGTCAGCTACCATTGTTTTTTTAAAGTCTTATTTAGAAATCCTAATTAAGTTAAGATTAAGTAGTTTTAAATACAACGCTCAGATACTAACTTTAAATATAAATCAGAAAGTTTACTCTATTATAATACATTTTCACTGTAAACAATATCAAGTAATTATTGTGTGTAAATATGAATATATATATATATACGGGCAAATCTCTAGAACCTTTAACCTAAGTGTCTTCAAACTTTTCTTATAAATATATAACATAATAAGAGAAAATTAATTCTAATAAAATTACAGAAATAACTATGCATTACTAACTTTAAGATACGTACAGTTTTGATCACGAGTAAATTGCTTTTGACTTTCTTACTCCAATCCCACATTTGACAACTTTTCATGAGTGTCGCTTAGAGTGTTTAACATACTTTTTATTTTTTATTTTTCAATATGTATGCTGTTTAAAAAAAACTGAAAATCACTAAAAACATAATTTAGTAGCTCAGCAGTACTATCATATTTTCTTGAATGATATTTTTCGTGAATATTGACGTTTTCTAACACTTACAGTTTGTCGCCAAATTTTGGCACGTCCAACCGTAACCATCGAAAATTGAAAAAAAAGGTATATGTAGAACTTAATGTAAAGCTTAATGTAGAACAAACTAGTATCATTATTATAGAAAAATATTTTTATTTGCAGTAATTATAAATTAATCAAATTTATCATAAACTGTCATTCGGTGAGGTAACAGTAACGATGTCCAGACCGTAACCAGACGCAGATCTAAAAAGTTAATGTTAAAATCGATCAAAATTTTGATCACACATTTGTCATTGCCTAATTTATTTTCTGTGTTGTGTGCATCGCATTGCGTTGCATCTAAGTAAAGTTTTCCATCTATTTCCCTAGGTTATCTAGACCGTAACCCTGTCAAACCGTAACCTCAGGATTAATTAATTGAATTTAACATATCAGAACTTAGTTTTTTCCCTACAATTTACTAATTGAAAATATTTTGACTGAAAATAATTAAAGTAAGCCTTTTTATACATTTTATAACAATTTAACTTAATATTAAAATTTTTCAATTCATTTATGATACTAATAATTTTTGATGAAAAATAAAGGGTAAATAAGGAAAATTCCAAAATTTTAATTTTTTGTTTATACTTATAAGGGCATCAAAATTTTTGATGTTCACGATTATTTTCTGATATTTTATACATTTTCAAACAATTCTGGAGGTGTAAAAATAGTGTGCCTATTCTCTTCTTTTTTTTTTATTATCAAAAGTTAAAGGTTCTAGAGATTTGCCCATATATATATATATATATGTAATAACAGAGCTTCATCTCTGTTATCAGTAGTGTATTTAGCTTTAATAATGCAGTCGTAAGCCATGTTACACTCAAAAAATCTTTATTAATGGTAGTAGGCTGGTATCGATAACACTTCACATCCACACTCCGCAAGGGAGGGGGTGGACAAAACTTTGGACGATTCCGGAACAATTTATCAGGAACAGAACATGATGAAAAAGCCATGCGAAAAGCATTGCTCTCACTTTTATACTAACACAGATTTGAGTAAACAGGCACAGTCGTTGGCATACTTGTATCCTTACGCATTAAGGAAAATCATTTCATGCTTCCTTATATGGAAGTGAAAGGGGTAGAGATTCTATAAATAACTCAATCGTATGTTTATCAGCCTTGACTTCCCAAAATAGAATCTCTCTACGCTTATTCTTTAACAAAGACATTTTATTAAAACGAAAGAGATTTAATTCTTTTATTAATACAAAAGTATTATAATTTTTGTATTACATCCCCCCCAAAAAAAGATTTTTGGCAAGCCAAAAAGAAATCATAATAAAATTTAGAATTCTCTGAACTTTTAAAATTTATGTTGGTACGACTGTTCCTTTTCACTACTACAAATAACATTTTTTCAATTATCTGTAAAGAAAACAACTATATACAATAATAACACTAAAAACATGATAATACAATTTATCTGTTTAGGCAACTAAACAGAAAGAAAAATAAAGCATATTTTTATAACTAATCTACTAAAATTTTCAAAAATTTTTCACACAAAAATATACAAAATTTTTATCCAAATATCACTTCTTCCCTTGAAGTAGTAAAAATTTTCTTTTGTTTTGGACACTATTCATGATTTAATTTCAACATTTGTGGGTTGTTATATTTCCTAACATTTGATACATGAACTATTTCAAAAGTTTGTTTACTTAAATTTTTCTTTCTATTTCCTATTTTTTCGTCGATGTTAACCTGATAATGTATGCACCCATTACCTAGTTCTATCTTCGAATCATTTGAAATGTTTGGCCTTTCTTTCTTTTTCCTGTACTTTTTGTTATTAACTTCTTGGTCATTCTTTCTTTTTCCTATTCTTTTTATTTTTGATACCCCTCACATTATTTTTTTTTTTCAAAATGTTTACTTTTACTGAAACATCTTAACTTTTTTCAAAATGTTTACTTTTACTGAAACATCTTAAACTTCCATTTTTTCAAAATGTTTACTTTTGTTGAAACATCTTAAACTTTCATTTTTTTTTTCACAATTTTTGACCTTAACATTATGAGAATTCTGTTGTCTAATGTGCAAGGATAAGTTGTCATTGTTAGATTTAGCAGAGATGATCAGTCTCTTACCAACTTGAGTAACAACTGGCCCGACACAATCAAAAAACAAACAAAAATCTTTGCAAGTCTGCAACCCTACTAAAGCCTATGATAAATCAGTATCAAGTATAAAAACTTAGCTGAATTAACAATTTCGCCTATCGTAATAAGGGGAAACTCACAAATTTTGTTAAGTGTGAAATGTCTTTTTGTTTGGGTAACATTTAATTTTTCACATTTTTAATAGGAATATTTAGTTTTGACCAAGTCCGAAAAAGAAAAAGCATTACAAATTTCTTTTAGTTTTGTTTTTGTTTGAAAAGCTGAAAAATTTTGAATTTTGTTTGCCGTCACAAATTTAATTGACGTTTGAAACACATTTATTTCCCTCAAAAACATTTTAAATGCACTAAAAAGAACAATATTATATTTTAATTTTAAAGAAAAGCAATCTAAACACAAGAAATGCAATCAAACTATTTATAAAATAATATACTCAGTTATTCATAATTTATAAAGAAAAAGCAATATAAAAACAAGAAATGCACTTTAACTCTTAATAAAATTCTATTGATTAAATTTCATAATAAAAAGTTTAGAGCACTTTCATATCCAATATCAATAAAATATTTAATCATACTAGTGAGACAGAAAAATAAGAGGATAAAAAAAAATATATCTACAGTACTTTCTTTCCATTTTCCACACTGTTCTTTGACCTTCATGACTTTTTGTTTTTCGTTGAAGAGAAAGAACAAATATCATTGCACTTCATGAATATTCATGATTAAGATTCGCGCACATTCACTTTTGTTTTCACAATTTGAGCACTACGGAATTGTAGGGTCATCGGTCATTTCCAGATTGGACACTGTAGGGTCATCTCGATCAACACTATGGGTTTCAGAGAGGCATGTGACGAGCTCGAGCCAACGTCAGCATTCTCACAGCGATGAAGGTACGGGTAATTTAAGATGGAGTGGTAAAACAGACCTTCCTTCATTCGTTTTTCACCGCGGACTAGGCACTTCTTTCTTTCGTCCCCCGGGATGAGGTTTTATCAACGTTGTAGTCAGCCGGAAAATAGATAACAATGGTTTCCTCAGCAAGTAACATCCTGTCGACTTGTAATAACAGAGCTTCATCTCTGTTATCAGTAGTGTATTTAGCTTTAATAATGCAGTCGTAAGCCATGTTACACTCAAAAAATCTTTATTAATGGTAGTAGGCTGGTATCGTTAACACTTCACATCCACACTCCGCAAGGGAGGGGGTGGACAAAACTTTGGACAATTCCGGAACAATTTATCAGGAACAGAACATGATGAAAAAGCCATGCGAAAAGCATTGCTCTCGCTTTTATACTTACACAGATTTGAGTAAACAGGCACAGTCGTTGGCATACTTGTATCCTTACGCATTAAGGAAAATCATTTCATGCTTCCTTATATGGAAGTGAAAGGGGGAGAGATTCTATAAATAACTCAATCGTATGTTTATCAGCCTTGACTTCCCAAAATAGAATCTCTCTACGCTTATTCTTTAACAAAGACATTTTATGAAAACGAAAGAGATTTAATTCTTTTATTAATACAAAAGTATTATAATTTTTGTATTACATATATATAGTTTAAAAATGTTCTTTGTCATAATTCTCCTTAATTTATTAATCAGAACAAAACCTGTTCATATAATTTGCAATTCACATCTTTTTCATCGTATTCCAGAAACATATTTAAAAAATGCTTTAATTTTCATTAGTTTTTCCCTTAAGGAAACGAGAAGTCTCGTAGAAAGACTACTCGATTGTACTGACCTATTGAAATTTTTTAATTATCCCTTATAAAACATGTGATCTAGAAGACTTCCGTTTAAAATCCCTAATACATAAGATGAAGCACACAGTTTTCAGTGGATTGAATGTCGATTTAAAATTATTAAATTATTAAACAAAAGACATCTTCTTCCCCGCATGTTTGCTTTACTTCTTTATTTAGCCTATTCCTTATTGATTGAATCATGAAATGAATTATTAATATATAAATGTTAAAAAAAAGACCTAACATATTGATATTGGAACTAGCCATCGGTGTCCAGTTCAAAACCTGACTCGCACATTTTCAGAAACAAGCTAGAGATTGAAATTTGGATGAGGAATGAAAATTTAAAAATTTTCAAAATTTCATTCGGGGTTTCTCATTGAAATTATAATTATTCCTCGATATTCTTTAAATTGTAATTATTTTAAATAAGCAGTTGAAATACTTCAAGAACATTTTTTCCTCCAAACAGAATTAATGATTTTCAGAATTTAAAAATATCTGGTCAAAATAAGTACTTAAACTAATATTTTTACAAAAAAATAGAGTTGGGACGAAAAATAAATTTAAGCTATAAATTAAGCATTTAAGAATAATAGAAGGATTATCCATGGGATTGCTCCCACTAATTAAAACATTTCTAATATTTAAAAAACCCAAAACCTCTAATTGAATGGCTAGCAATTGTTTCTAAAATTATTCATGTTGTCCCTACGATCTTACCTCAAAGTGAAAACAAACAAAATGTCCAAAAATCAAAACTTCAGTGGGTAAGGGCAACAATATTCTCGATATTAAAACTGGATACAAAGGCAATACTTTATAAACGAATCAGTAAGTCAAAATTATAATTATTCGCGTCAATTTTTTTCTTAACGAAGTCTAAACTTCAACCAAAAATCCCAAAATAGGAGCACATTTCTGAAAGAAAAAAATTTAAAAAAAGATAATAAAAAAATGAGTATATGTCCGAAATATCTTTGCAACAGCTCTGAATAGACAAAAAAAATACTCAGATTTATAAAAAAAAAAGCATTTTAAAAACTTATACTAAACTGTTCCTCGTTTGGAATCGTCCTATAAATTTATAACATATATATTTATAATATATAATCGTCCTATATTTATAACAACTACCTCAGAAAATGTCCTTTGATGCAACCCATTTTAATTAAATAATCTTTCAGATAATACAAAGTTAAGTTAAAATGCATCAGGAATCGACTTTTAAACAATTTCAAAAGCGGTTCAGTTAAATAAAAGAATAATAATTTATTTATTGAAAATATAAGTTCGTGTAGTAAAATTTCGAAATAAAACTTTAGTTTTAATATTTAAGATACAAATATAAAAATAAAAAAAACTAGTCTTATTTCGGCACATCAGTGCAAAAAAATATTTTTACAACTTTCAACGTAACACGTTTAATTAAGACATGAAAGATACTTCTTTTTTAACTTAAGATACAGCGGACTAAGGAAAATTAATTAGAGTGTTATAATTTTAATAAGATTGAACTAATTTGTGTTTCGAAACCCGCATTAACGTTCAAGAATGAAAGTTAAAATAAAACATTTAAATATTTTTACTCCAATTTAAAAAAAAAAAATCAATTATTTTAAATGGGGACAAATGGAACCGAGTAAAAGTTTATTCCTTTGAAGTTATACCAACCGTAGAGAAAGGGAAGAAGTTAAGTGAGAAATTTTAATGAGATTTCTTTTAAGAAATTCTATGAGTTTATTAAATGTGTATTTTAATTATTATTTTCTTTAAAAAAAGCTTTTGAGGGAACACTTCACTTTTTTCAGCGTACAAACCCTTTTCGAAGTAAGATATAATTTTCGAACTCGAATTTCAAAATAAGAGTAAAAAAAAATATTCTTTTAATTTATGGAATAGAAAAAACTAAGCTACAAAAAAACGTATTTAAGCTTCAGGTCCTTCTAAATAAAAGTTATATGAAATAGGCATGGGTTAAAAATGGATGGAAAAGAAAAAAAGGAAAGAAGATTTGGTAGTAGAAAAAATTGCACGGAAAAATTTTCAATAATGACCTTGTTGCTTTTTACAGCTCAGTTGCTTTAAAAAGATTTAAAAATGTAAACATCATCAGAAAAAAACTAAGTGCTTTCGTTAAGTTTAAGAAAAATTCACAAATATGGTTCTCCAATTATCGTAAAATCTCCTTAAAGTTACGATATCCTAGCATGAAGTAAAAAACTTTTGTAAAGATGATTTTTTTAATAGAAAACTTTAACAATCACAAGAAAATTAAGATAGGTCATTCAAAAGACTAAGTAAAATGTCATTTTTGTTTGATATTTAAAACCAATGAAGTTAAAATCGGTTTTTGATTAACTTTATTCAGTTATATTTTTGCGAAATATTTTACAATATCCAATTTAATTGGATCATTAAAGAGCGTTTGGATCAAGTAAAGCAATTAAACTGGCTGTTAGTTTTTAAAACTTAAAAAAATTCAAATCTTAGAAATGGTTTATGTTAGTTTTGAAACAAAAAAAAACTGATTATTCAAAAATTATTTAGAAAATATTTATTGAATATTTTAATTCTTGTTAAGGCTTAATTACTCGTAAAGTTTTTTTTCTGAAATAGCATAAATACTATATTTTTATATTAAAAGAAAGATAGCAATATTTAAATTTCGTCGATTATTTAATTAAAATATAATATAATAAAGACAATATAAGTTTAGAACAGAATTTCAGAAAAGTCCATTAGAGTTTTAACAAAAAATGAACATATTTGGATATAAGTCCATTAAAATATATTAATTATTTTCAACTTACAGATTTCTGTTCTCAAAAGGTACCTTCTGAAATTATATCAATATAACCAAAGGAAAACAATTGTGTTAATACAATTGTGTGAGAATCATCGAAATATATTATTTTATAACAAATTTTTATGTATACTATTTCAAAGATGATAGACTAAAGAAATCAGAATAAGAAAACTCGAATGGTTGCTATTTTTTTAAAGAAAATGTTGCTTTAAAATTGGAATTAGATTGAGTAATTTTAAATTAGTCAGTTTGAAAAATTCTCTAAGTTTTCCAAGACTTATTCATCAAGCATATGTATATATGTTATTTTAAAAGAGTTCAGAATTTTCCCTCGGGGATGGATTTACATTACAAACTATTACCACACTACAAACTGCAATAACGTAGATCTTAAAATAAATATTTAAGTAACTATAATAATAGAAACTATTGTGTAATAGTATTAAGTAACTTACTAATTTTTTTAAAAAAATTATAAACTATTTAAGTAATATGCTGCCGGATTTAGAAGTAATTAAATTTAAATTTTAGATAGTTTATTGTTATTATTTATATACACAACCGTCAAATGGTTACTATAAAAAAATCTGTAATATTATCGGAATTCTATTTGTACTAAACTATAAAATCCAAAAAAAAGTTGTAAGAGTTCTTTTTTTTTTCATTCACATTAAAAAAATAATCAATAATAGATTTTGGTAGATTAAAAAAAAATTCAATAATGAATAACATATTTCTCTTAGATCTAAATAACTGCAAATAAGTACAAATCTGAAAAATATTTGTTTGGAAATTAACAGTGTTTGAAAGATTTTACCTTCAACGCAGAAAAGGCACCGGTTTTTCAGGTTGTTCTTCATAAACATAAACTATCAAACGCTAAAAAAAAATTTCACTTATTGTGACCTAAATTAATAGCAAATAATGAAAAAAGAGGAAAAATATGTTAAATAAAAATTCTTTGTCAAAGTGTTTTCAATTTTCAATATCAATTTTCAAAGTCAAATATTTTTTCAAATAAATTTTTATTCAAAATTCTGTTTAAAATATTTTTTTTAATTAACTCTGATTACAATGTATTATTTTAATTAAACTCTAGCCCGGTTTAGATGTATAAAGTTATTACATTATGTGAAACACGTAATTCCTCAGTACCCGAAACGAATGAAGAATGTGAAAATGTTGAGACATGAGGAAAAATACAAAGGACACCAATATTGCAAAAGTTCATTATTAATACAAGAATTCAAAAACAATTAAAGTTAATAGTTACAATTCAATTCATTACTTAAACAATCCTTGCTGCATAATTCCTGCATAATTTATCATCATAATTCAAACAGTAATTAATGTTTCGTTGATGAAAATCACTTCAAAGTCGCAAGACAACAAAAAGAATTTGCAAAAAAATTGCGTGTCCTTTAAGATTTAGCATGTGCGTGGCATTAGACAGAATCTCCATTAATTTGGATGGCATTTACTTCTAGCCAGAGGAATGCTTCGCCGGAATTTTCACGCTTTCTTAATTTTCTCTTCACATCATTTATCTACCTCCAGGGATGGAACAGACTAAATCTACAGATCCACATTCCTGACTTAACAAATAACATCTTCATTTCCGCCATCTCAGATGACGTCTGTTTTAATTAAAACATCTAGCTCCTTCAACACAAACATCGTAGTAATGACATTTATGTAACGTTTATTCAAATTTTTCGACCTTTTGCAACAACGATATCAGATCGGTACATTTTCCCCGAGAAAGATTTTTATTCTAATTTAGACCCCGAATAAGAAAGTAATTTTAGCCGTTAGCATATACATAATTTAAATTACATAAGTTAACTCAACTTTTTTTTTATGTATTTTTCTTTCTAATTTTCACCTTACACCGACATCGAAAATGAACAAATTACTTATTTTTTTTATATATACTTAAGTGTCATTAGCCCGGATTTGACTTTCGTTAACAAAGTTCTTTAGGGCGCTAATTATATCTCATTTCTTTCAACTTTTACTTACTTTTTTGGTTGAAATTCAATTGTTTTTGTGCCTTTGCAGCGAAAAAATATTTGTGTCGGGAGAAAGTATGATGTTATGTAAGAGAGCCTGGAAATTAATAAAGTAAATGACTGCTTTATTTTGTATATTATATTTTTTTTTATTGTAAGGATAATATTCTTTTTTAATGAAAGTTGCAGTTATGCTTTAATAAATGATCATTAAGCATACTCGAAATCTTAAATTAATTTTATGACAAATCAAAAGTACTGCGTAATTATGAAAAAGTTATGATGCAAAAAAATATGATTATAGTTATAACTTTACAAAGAACCTTAATATAATTGCTGTACGGGTTTTTATTTAATAATTGATAATCGTTATAGTTGTGTCAAAAATACGAAAATCAAACAAATGATTACTAAAATAGAAAAAAAAGATTAAACACTTTTTTGAAGTATTATTAGTCATTTGATGTGATAAATTCAATATTTTAGTATTTAATTTAAAAATATTTAGCTTAATGGCAATTTTACGGTTTGAACGTGCACCTGGCGTGAGAAATTGCCTAAAGTTTGTGAAAATATTCTACGGGTTTACCATGCACCTAATTTGAGAAGTTTACTAAATTTTTATCAAAAATAATTGCAGTTTTCCAAGCACTTGACGTGAAAAAGTAACTAAAATTTTGTCAAAAATATTTTGTAAATTTTTAACTATGCATGAAATACCATAGTACTAAATGTAAATGAACAGTAAAAAATAGTTTTAATTATATTCATAAAAAATTCTGAAAAAAATTATTATTTTGGATTTTCCCTTTAGAAAGGAGTGACCTTAAGACACCACCAAAATTTTTAAAAATATGGATTTTTTTATCATTATTTTTGCATAACTTTTTCAAAAATATCTTAATAAGTAAAATTTATGCATCACATTTTATAACATTCACATAGAAATAAAAATTTTCAATTAAAACAACATCCAATATCCACTCGATCTTATCACTATACTTAGCACCAAGCCGTAGAGTCTCAAGGATAGAGCACTTGCCTTCCATTGGGGTGACCCGTGTCCGACTCCCAGGGTTGACTGGTCGTTACGAATTCCGCTACCGGCTCTCATCGACCACTGTACATACGTAAAATATTCTAAATGGTAAAATAACCTTAGTAGAAACGGATCATCAACCTCTTACAGTCAGGCTAACCGTGAAAGGTTTTCATGATTTTTCTCTCCATGTAACGCAAATTTCGGGTACTTCCATCAAAAAGACCTCAATGAAAGACACCAAGACACCTCTGTAAATTTGTAGTGAGAGAGTGCTGAGAGTGCTTTTATAAAATATTATTTTAGATATATTACTTTTACAGATGGAAAATTAATTCTAAATTATTTTCCAACAAAGCGTTTAACACCATCGTAGCATAAATAAATGCTGTGACTTTTTTAAAAGGTCATTTAATCATTTGAAAAGGGAAAAAAGTTTTAGTAAAATTTTAACTTAATCTTGAAAAAAACAAAATCTCTGATTTTTCAACATTAAACAAAAAATGCAAACTTACCGTATTAGTTTTCAAATCTTTAAATTATGATTAATTATCCAATACTGAACCAATTTAAATGTAAATATTAAGATTGATCATTAGAAATCATGTAAGATGGTTTAGATAAATAAAAAGACCCATTCACAGATAGCTAAAAAAGGTTCATAATATAAGAGCCCCTAACTGCGTACCCATGACATTTACAGTCATGTGCTTCTATGCAATTTTCTTATGACGTGCCCTACAACTCCTAGAAGGTTTTTTCTGCCTTATTCAGAATCATAAGTTTAGAAGTTCAAATAATTTTCTTTTGTGTGTGTGTTTATAAAACTGCGACCAGCAAGGACGTAGATTTGAACCCCAAAATCATTAGCTAAAATTAGTCTTAAAAAAGTTCTATTTGCTGCTAATATGTATTCCAATAACAGAACTTATATACTTTAATATAAATTAAATGTAATTGAGCATAAAATCTTGAAAGTTCAATGTAAGTGGCTCGACATTTATATTAAAAAAGTATATCGCTTGGAGCAAATTGAAAAAGAACTTCTGCATTTTTATTGTGATTTTTAATAATTAAAAAAACATTAACGCTAAATTTGTATATTATAAGCTACTTTTTTTCTAAAATTTCAATTTACGTTTATATATATAATTATTTTATTTGCATTAAATGATTTAAATATAAAAGTTACATAACTTTAAAAAAAAAAAGCTTACATTAAATTATTGCATTATTACATTTTACTTGATTCTCTGAATAGTTATTTATAAAAATATCAAATCAGAAAAATTAAGACTGCACTAAAAAAAAAACTTAAATTTAAATCATTATGTATTTTCAACAGAAACCTCAAATTTAATTATACTAATTATATGTCATACGAGTGCCAATTATGCTGGCGTCACAAAATCGTTTTTGGGTAAAATTCTAAAACATTCTTAATACGAGGAGAAATTTGCTACTCTTAAGTATAATGTACACTAACTCTTCTCTCCATTAACAGTCACCATTTCTCAAAATATATACCCATCGAATTGGAAAATTATTGTCATTAACGTTGAAGGAATGCACTGAGTAGCATTCTTTCTCTCTATTTCCAGTTCTTTTCTTTCAAAAGACGCTAGTAATTTTCTCAAAACTTTTAAAACCACCTACGTTTCAGCCTGGTAACGAGGGAGAAGCACCCTATAATTTAAAGATTGCAGTTTACCAGTCACTCGTCACTTAACTGTGACTCTCTCCAGAGACAGAGCTAACCCAGTCATTTGTGAATCGCTAGTTTTCTTAAATCTCGTTCGGATTTAAAATTGTGCATCTTACATTTTGTGGGGCTTATCTTCGATTCCCAAGGGATAGTCTTCTGTCCAAAGTGGGTTTCCTTCTGATTTATCAACCAAGTCGTTCTTAAATTTCCCCAGTTTCTCATTTAAACTTTGAGAGAGTTCGATATAAATGAAACAAAGCATAAATGGCTTAACGAGGAATTTGGTGGTCCTAAAGCCAGAGGGATTTAAAGGAATTGTATTCTTCTAATGGTCTCTCAGAGGAAAATCCTAATTTTTTTTTTCTGGAAAAATATAGGTATCTACGCTGGGATAATTTTTTTTTATATAGAAACCTCTCATGTGGATTAGAGTTATTAAATCAAAAATTTTTAGTCCGGTAATAAAAGTAAACATATTTATGATCTTAAAATAGATTGCAAATATATTTTTAAAAAGATGAGAATTCTCTCAGAGACGTTTGTTACTTATATTGCAATATATTTTTATAATCTTATTACCTATTTTAACCTTTATATAACCTATTTTTATAATTAATATTCTCCAGTAATATGCATCCAAAGCCTTGATTTTAATTCCTGTATATTCCCGCTAAACTTCGGAACAGTGTTTCCTTAAGTACCCAAACGAAATCTCAAATGGAAACTGTAGTTATATGAGAGAAATGCTTGTATTTTATTTATAACCGTCGTTGAACAGTTCTGACCCAATTCTGAGGTTTCGACTACCTCTGTTCAACTCTGTATCCTTTTTATTTTGATCCCAATCCAGAAGACAAGGAAGATCCTGGATCAGTACCCCCAGAGGTGTTGATTTGTTATGGAAGCATAGAGGACCTTGCGGCATGACAGATTTAACGTGCATCAGCAACTACATGGAGAGTCTTTGGCCGTTGGGGATCGAACACACGTTCTCTTCGACATGGGCCCAATGACCTACAAACCAGGCTATCCCGGCCCTACGAGATGCTTGTTAATTGCATTAGAGTTTTATAATTTTAAGTTTTAGTAAATTATCTCCAACTGTATAACAATGCATGATATTAAGGAGGCGGCAACCGCACGAAAAACTGGGAGTGGAAAACTGCAAGAAGCTGTGTTTTAAGAAAATTGATATTTTAGAAATTTATTTCATATACAAATGTGATAATATCATAATCGAAAGTTACATAACTTGACATTTTTAATTTAAAAATGGAAAGTTATACGAAAACAAAAAACTTGTAAATAAAATACTTGATAAATATGTTACCAATTTCTATGAAAAAAATAACAGAAATTGATTATAAACAGAAAAACTATCAAAATTTACAAAAAAAAAAATTCCACGTGCGGTGCTTGAGAAAAAATAGTTATTTGTAAAATGTATTGATTTTTTTATTAATAGTTCACAATACTACTTGTAATAAAACTAAAGAATTAGATTTATGTCATAGTTTTTGTTCAGGTTTCTCAGTTGGAATAAAAAATAAATAAATACGAAGATTAATACGAAGATAAGTCTGCAACTGACACATGGTCTACTAAAGCTTGCTACTTAATCAAAACTTTTCAATCTGATACATATTAATAAATATAAAAGCATAAATTATTCTGTAACAAGTCGAAATTTTATCAAATACTTTTCTTCGGGACTAAGTCTTTTTATTTATTTTTTATTATATAAATTTCATGTTATTCTAACTGTATATGTTATAAATAAATAGAACTATTCAAATTTTTGATAATTAAATGTAAATTTTAAGACTATTAATATAGAATCCTCTAATTCAGTTTTGTACATTTTCAGATGTTGTGCTTAGTTAGTAAAAACTTGTGAATCTGAAATTTTAATTAATAATGCATACATTTAAATTAATTTATATTTAATTAATATTTTCCGATTTTGAATGAGTGAGATTATCTTATAAAAGTATAAAATGGGGGCATGAGAAAAAAAGGAAAAAAAAACAGTGAGATTATGTGTCGAAATTCTTTGACGAAGATGAGACACAGGTGTGTCATTTTCTTATTTTTTCTGACAATCTAATTACAAGCAAAAATATTTTTTCGGTACTTTTAATTGTATAAAATAGTCTAGTAGTTATAAAAAAAATTTTAGATTATATTAATTTATTTGTACTAAAATATAAAATACTAAAAAAAGTAGTTTGAAATTTTTTTAATTCATATTCATAAAATGTTAATTATGAATATTTGTTTTTATTTAAATTACTGAAAACAAGTGCAATTTTAAAAAATTATTGTTTGTATGCGAGCCATGTTTGGAAAATTTCACCTTTAACGCAGAAAAAAAACACCGGTGTTTCATGTTGTATTTGATTACAATCGATTATTAAAATGCAACGTATAATATTTTTCGCTTATTTTGACCTAAATAATATAAAATTAGGAAAAAAAAATTAAAAGTATGAATAAAAAATCAGCCTCAAAAGGTCAAAATTTGAAATTTAACTAAAATGTAAATAAAATAAATCTGGCCTTTGATCATACTTAAATGTAAAAAATCGAACTAAAAACATATCTATTTTTCAAAGTTGGCAAAGATCGATTTTATTCTGTGTACTAAAGCATAATTTTCCTCTTATTTAATGATAAAATTAATGAAAATTACCATCTATCATTTTCAAACGTTACCATTTAAGAGCTTTTCCAACAGAAGTTGAAGTGCAAACTACCCAGTAAGTGCATAGAATAAATTAAAGGCCGTTCTCAAATTCCAGTTGATATTCATCGATAGGGAATCTCTGTTATCATCGTCCAGGACGCGGTTAGATAGATAGGACAATTATCGACTTAAGCTACATTAGATGACTTAATTGAAATGATGAACTCTCTTCCAGCTTCTTAGTTAAAGGGAGTTCCATTACACATTGATCATAGATTTGATGTTTTAAAGATTATTTAGAAAAGTTGGTTTCCATTATGTGTGTAAAAATTTCACCACAATTTATTTATCTAAATAGCGTGTATTATTAAGTTTTGCAAATACGTGGAAATATTTTAAATGAATTGTACTTTTACCTAAATTTTATATGTTCATATTTTCTAAAAAAAGTTAATTATATTAACTATTTACAAAGCAGGAAATTTAAAACAAAAGTTTATTCAAGAGGAAACCATAAAAATCGTATTCATCGTATGCTGATAAAAAGCCATCTGGTTAATTAAAAAACCACGCAGTGTAAGAGATTAAATTTATTATAATTTTTGAGGTTTATAACATTGTAAAAAATAAATGGATATCCAACTACTTCTGAAAGGGTAAATTATTTCTTGGAATGCTATGAAGGCTATATATTTTAATTAAAACAAAAATAATAGTTAATAGTTTTTTTTATATATAAACCATTTCTAAGATTTTCATTTCCGCATGAAAAAATTTTAAAAATTTAGTATTTTTTAAAAAAATTTAGTATTTGAATGCCTGTTGAAATCTGCAATATTGAGCAAAAGTCTAAATAAACAGCAATGTGTTCTTTTTATATATTTGTTTGTTACTTAATTTAGACTGATTAAAAACCACGCATTTAAAGCAAACATTTTTTTTTTTTTTTAGTTTTTCATATTTTTTAGAAACCATTTTTTCGAAACCATTTTTAAAAATTTCACTTTCGCATGAGAAACATTTAGACCTTTTCCAAATTTGTAGTAATTGAATGTATGCCGAAATCCACTATACTGCGCTAACGTCCAGATTAAAAGTGTTGATGTCACAAAGTCCTCCAAGTTTCCATATAAATCATTGTTTCTCAACGTGGGCGTTGGGAGTATGCTGAAGAGGGTGAACTTGTTTTGAACGGTAGGAGAGCGTTACGTATGTTTTGGGCGGTAGGGGAGCAATGAGCATGTTTTGTCCTTCAAATTTAATTTAACAATAAACCAAATAAAATTATTAAATTAAGAATTATTAGATAAATAAAATTAATCTAAAATTAATGTTAAAGAAAAAAAAGATTAATAATATAATAAATTAAGATTATCTGATGCAACATTAGTGCCAGCAGTAAAGCGAACATATACGACATATATTCTCCGATCCGAATCAGCACAGCACAGCGAATGAGTCAGTACTTTTTGCCTCTGACTCATTCAAGCCATTTGGTGACTGAAGTGAAACTGAAGTGAATGCGCTTTTAGTAAAAAAGTTCGATTTGACCCGCGTTTCTTATGATGGTTTAGTTTGCTTCTTAGCAGTTTTTTCCGCAGTTTCGATTCGATTTCATAGTTCATTTGCCCAAGTACGCTTGTGAATTAGTTCTTAATCATAAATCATTTATCAATTTGAGAAAACAGTTTATTTTCTTTCATTCGTACTTTGCTGCCACCAACAATGTTGGTTAACATAAAGAAGTGTCGTCAATACAGTGCCACTTACTTGAAGTTTAGATTTGTTCAATCACTGTCGAACTCTCAACTACCCGTGTATATATTTTATAACAAAGTTTAATATAATGAGACAATGGAGCCTTACCGTTAGCAGAAGCGTTTGAAGAATATTCATCCTCACAAACAAAATAAAGATTTGTCATTTTTCGCGAACATCGAAGACAAGTTTCTGAATGCACCTTTGGTCTCAGGCTTACTAACAACCTCATCACAAAAATGCGATGATGGTTTGTTAAGCTCTTATAATATATCAAAATTAATTGCTAAACCTGGAAAAGTTCGAACCATCGGCAAAGAATTGATACTGCTGGCTGTCAAGGAAGTTTTAGAAACAGTTTTACACAATCCAGCCTCATCCGATTTAATCAAAAATATCCCTTGCAGTAGTGGGTCAACATGGCGGGTTTTTGGTGGTACCAGATATTTTAGTTGTTCATTTCGTGATTCACAGACAGTAATTTAGTAAGAAAAAATCTCAGTGACCGTTTGCATCAGTCATTGCAATATGTCATATCTGCTGTGAACAAATTTCGCAGTGATGTTCTTAATGATTGATTACTCGGACAGCTGTTCAAGAAAAACTATGAAGAATATCGCTTGCTACTACACACCGAGATACGCTGGCTTTCCAAAGGAGCCTGTCTCAATAGGTTTTGGAATCTTTTTAGCTATGTGCTTGAGTTCCTCGAAGACAAAATGTAGCTCTGAGACACAAATTGCTAGAATTTAACATAGACGTTACTGGATTTATTTGCAAAATTTAATGGCGTTAATTTACAACTTCAAGGTGACAAGCTCAATTTGACACCTAAAAAATCAGTTATTTCTACATTTCTAAAAAATCTTATTTTGTGAAAGCAGAAATTTGGATGGAATGAGTTCAGCCAATTTCAAATCTTATCGTATCTTGAAAAGAATGGCGAAATTTCCTCTGATGATACACAAGAATATAGTTAACACCTTGACTCTTTGCACATGGACTTTTCTAACTGTTATAAATATGTTTTGTTCTGGAAGTCCCTCAATGGTTTATGAACTCTTTTTGGCATATTGAAACAGAAGAGGCTCAGATTCAGGAGGAATCGGTCAAACTTTCAACTAAAGCTTTGAAATGGTGATCGTTCAGAGAAATTTGGCTTCAAGGTAACATTAGTCGCCTCTACTCCGGACTGCTGACTATTGTCAAAATTCTTTTTAATTTCCTTCCCTTTCTCCTACCTCGACGAGAGTGAATTCAGTGCTGTTATGGATCTAGTCACGAAAAAGAGGAATAGACACGAAATCATGCCACGAAGGGATTTGCATCTTAACCTCACTAAAAATATTGAGCCGAACGTTAAGAAATTGGCTATGAACCATCAAGTACAATCATTCCACTGACATAGTAACTTGATTGTTTCGTTGATACTACTTTTATTTTTGGGTGTTTTTTTAATTATCTAATTAAGAACAAGTGACTTTTTTTAAGCATAGTTTTCTTTGTTGTACTTTTTTTCATTACCGTATTTATTTTTATAATGACAAATAGACTGTGATTACATGCCAGGAGAAATTATCGAGTTAACGTACACATTAATTTAAAAAGAAAAATTAATGCTTGAAAAATTGCCTAAAAATGCCTCATATAATTCAGCACACCCCTCCGTCCTTATGCTCTAAATAACTGAATTTTCAGAGAGGGGGGCGTTGATATGTTTATTGCTTGTTAAGGGGGCGGCAACGTTAAAAAGGTTGAGAATATGTGATATAAATCAATATCTCTGGAGGTACTGAATTGTAGATTGATCGATCTCTGGTTCAGGTCAAAATTACGATCTGTGGATGAATGGATGGAGTATGAATAAGTCCTACCTGTAAAACGGACTATAACGTGTGTGTGAAGTTATATTCTTGGCATAGATATTTCCACTGAAAAAAAAAGGAACGCGTCCTAAAATCGCTTGGATTTCCATACCAGGCTTGAGCTGGTATTGGCAAGTGACACTAGTTACAACAACAACAACAGAAAAATCATTAATTCTTTTAGAAAGATTTAGCAGTTAAATGAATGTAGAAATCCGCTATACTGTGCTAAACACTAACGAAATCATGATAACACCAATTTTTCAGGTTTATATAGTTTACAGCAATATGGGTTTTTTTTCTTCAGATTTTTTGAAATTCTTACTTTTTCTTCAAAAATAACTGTAGATAATTCGTAGACATTTCTTAATCATAATGAAAAGTTAACATTCATTTTTAAAATATTATTTCAAATTTTATCTTATTTCTACAAAAGTGCTTTTTTCAGTATAACAAGCTGTTGTGGGTGTACATTATTATTTTTTTGAACCAATTATTGAATAAATTGTTTGATGAATTGAATCTGATGTTTTTTCTAATATTTTCTGCACAGAATAAAATCTGTAGCTAATTTAAAATCTGTAAATAATTAATAATCTGTAGACAATTAAAATTTCATAAATGAGTTCAAATTCCCATAAAATGTTTAAAAGAATATATTCTGATTATATTTAGTTGGGAAATTTATCAAAAGGTGTTACAAACCATGCCTGATGAAAAAAAATTTATTAAATATCAAAGAAATAACATAAGGATTGGGCCTGAGAACAAGTATTTACACTATACTTTCTTTCTTTTCCGAGATCGCCATGTTTACCATACCATGTTGTTATGTTTTTCAACAAAAAGCATATTTTTACACTTAATGTCATTTTTTTAAAATCAAATTTGAATCCAATCCCTACCAATCCAAATTTAAATCCAAAATTAATGAATTTTATTTAAATTAAAACTGCCGAAACATTTTTACTTTTTTTTCTTCTTTAAGCAACACCAGTAATAAAGTTGTTCTTTCAAAATTTCATCTCACTCAACTTAAACAAAAGTGCTTTTCACATGTCACTTTGACATCATTATTTTATTTATTACACCAATTAAGTTTTGCATGTCATCAAATAAAAATAAGAAGAAAGGTGTTCAAATTATAATGTTATGAATTCAAATTAGTTTATATCCCATAATCAGCATGTTAGGGGTGGAGCTTGATGGATACTTTTTGAATAAATCTCGTAAATATTCAAAAAATACTTTTGATGGAAACCATCCAATTAAAACATCTCACCTCCATATGACGCCTCCTTCAAACACTTATAAATTAATTCTGTAAAGAGTGACAGTATCGATTTGTAACTGGACATAGAGAGCTGGTAGCTATTATGTGACGTGATTGATGACTCGTACTTTCAAGAAGTAAGAGTCTGCCTGAAAACTAAAGGTACGTGCTTTCCGTTATCTGATGAATAAAACATTGGGAGATACAAGGATTGGGTTAGAAATATAACCCTTCTCTTACTTTGACTTTTCTCGGTGCGATAGTCTTTTGATGGAGATGGTCAAAAAGAAAAATAGACAAAGGGGTTAGTCAAAAAATTTTTACTTTTACGAAAAGGGCTTTATCAATTTTAAAAAATGGATATATTGCTTTTTTTTTCATTCCAGACGTGTAATGAAAAAAGTTTCATTTATCCATGGTGTGAAACTTTTCACATTAGTCACATTTACATAATCGTGTCTTATTAAAATAATGATGTTAGAGCTTTCGTGTCTTATAACAATTAGCATGTCTTATAATTCAGAATAAAAGTAGTGGATAGAGGGTTTTTTTAAGGTTTTTTTTGGAGAATTTTTATTTTATTTTATTACTTTTTTTTTACCTCACAGCGTTTGAGAAACCTAACTTGTGCAGATCTTGGTTGTTTTAGATTTTATGAAGGTTTTAACCCATTAACGCTTGAATTTTTCCATGCCATAACGCTAAAGAGCTATTAAAAAACGGTAATTTCTATAACTAAATGAATATTTTCTTTTATTAGCTAATACTCGATTTTTGAAAAAGAGTAAAAAACATTTGCTTGGTGTTAAAACAGTCCAGTGTCAGATAAGCATAATTCTCGAAATTAGATTGACGTTTATGTCAGGAAAGTTCTATATGATTTAAAATGACAAACTGAGTGGTTCTGGAACGGAAAAGTACAATTGGTAACAAACAATAAAAAAGTAACCTTAAAAAAATCTCCTATTTTTCTGCGGATTTATAAGCCAAAAGTGTGACTGCCATAATGCAGGCAGACTAAATGATTGTCAGGCATTACAAATGTTGTCAAATAGAAGTTTGCAAACAAGAAATAATGGCAGCGCTTAATCTTTATTTTGCATTTTCAACATACAAGCATTAAAAATAATTTAATGAAATTCACTTAAACTCTACTTTTAAATTTTATCCAGTTTCTTCAAATTTTTAAAGTTGTGATTTGAAGTTTAAATGCCTACAAAAAAGGATACATCTCAGGATGTCACCAAAAGCCAATTAGTGTATTCAAACATTAACAGCTTAAATAGTATTTAAATATATTTTCTTAAAATTTTGTTTAGAAATTAGTATTTTTACAAGCAAAACAGAACTAAATTTTAGAATTTTGAAATTAAAATAAAATATTTCCTGCGTTTAAAGATGGTGCAAAAAATGCCATTACATATTTTAATCCTAACTGGTTCATCCATATTTTACCAAAATAAATAAATGAATTAATAAATGAAATGAATACAGTAAACATCAGATCAATTTTAGATAAAAAAGGATAGTGTTAATCTATTCGCACCGTTTTTAGCAAACAATTTCACCATGTTTTTGGCAAAAACTAGCAGGCACACTTTTTTTACGAAATGTTATGTAAAATGTATATTTGTAGTCTACAGAAAAGAAGTAAGAAATGAATCTTTAATCAATTAAAATGCAATAATAAACGCCCTAGAAAGCACTAATGAATGAATCATTTTAGTAAGTTTCATGCATTGTAATTACTAAAAAATTTTAAATTAAATACCGCCATAAATAAATATTAATTCAATCAATATACAAGAAAACATGCAATTAGAGAAATTAAATTTCTTATGTAACTTTTTTAATACTACAAAAATAAATTTTAATTTCAAAAAAGAGTTTCAAATGTTTTCGTTTGAAGATATTTTTTTTCCTTCATAATTATAAAAAACCTTTTTCAAAAACAAATTAAGGTACTGATGATGTATATACTTGCCAAACAGCTATTAATAATTTTATTCTATTACTAGCGATAAAAATACAAATTAATCTTAAGAATACATTGAGCAAAAAATGCAAAGAAAAACATCAATTTGTTTTCTTATTAATTAGTTTTCTTTAAAGTTTGTCCCTCTTAGTAATCTCTACAACGATACAAAATAATCTTTCTAATAAATCTCGCGCTTATGAGAGAAGAATATAATAAATTAGGTTTAATACATTTATAAGAGATTAACTGTGAAAAATCTGTTTCAATGGATAAAGGTGAAATACAAATTTATCAGCAGGCTATAAATTACAATTATTTTCTGTTTCGTTCTAAGTAAAAATGAAAAGTAATTCAGTTACAAATTTAATTTTCTGTAAAAAAAATAAATAATAATAATAATAATAAACCTGTTTTTGAGAAAAATAATATTTGACAGATACATATATATATATATATACAAAAAGAAAAAAAAGAGAACAATGAGGAAAATTAATAAGTTTTAACTCTTAATATTAAATTTGTATTTAGATTTATTGATGATTTAATTATCTTTAATTTTCAAGGTTATACAATTTTATTAAATAAAATTTACCCCGAGGAAGTAATCTTGCTTTGTAATCATGAAGAAAACGTTCATTTATTTTTTTTTGGATTTGGGTATTATAAAGGAAGGAAATATTTGCTTTGTTGATTTATACGATAAAAGAAATTATTTTAATTTTAATATAAATAAGCTAATTACTTGAAGTTCCATTGCTTATAAAAACATCTATTTAAAAATCATTTTTAATCAATCGAATAGAATTAAAAGAATATGTTGTAATGTTTATTTAGAAAGAAAGCAAATAGAAAATCTCTTTCAAAATTTGATTTAAAAAAAAAAAAACAATAGATACCGAACTAAAGTGATTAAATGCTATATAAAATCATTGAGTTACTTGCATGTTATAATAAATAAATTTACTAAAACCTTCTTTGTTTATATATTTTTAGCATGTGCAAATCCATTTCGGGCAAATTCGTGGCTAAAAATCTGTGCAAAATTGGCAATCCATGTTTCTCTCTCCCTTTCTTCTTAAACGAATGTTAAATTTCTAAAATCATCTAAATTGTATAATTAATATTAACCTTATTAATTATAAACTTCTTAAAATTATCCAGTTTAATATTAACTTGTGCACATCCATTTGCGGGCCAATCCTTGGTAACTAACAAATCAAACGCACACTAGTACTGCAAAGGCGCTTTGAAACAAAATCCCTCTACGCTTTTAGCTCAAGTTGCACTTCAGTTCTCATATTTTGTAATATGGCAATCTTATTACTAAAATAGTTCAAATTTTCCCGTACATGTTAGTTCATTTGAATTCGCTCCTCGCCTTATGGATTTCGTTTTGTGTTTCGCTCTGTTTTTTCTTTACACATTATTTTCTGTTTTTTATGTGATATTTATTACTTAATTTTTTTTAGTGCTCCTCACACTATTGTATCAATATATCTTTGCTTTGGCTATATTGATACAATATTAAAAAGTACTCCTTCTCTTTTCATTATTCAGTAATTTTTTCCATGTTTTCTCCATATTTTGAATTTAATATATGTATATATATATATATTAAGTCTTTTTTTCAAGGCCAAAATAAATTTGATCAAACTTGTTTTTGTTTTGTTTTTCCATTCTGCTTTTAGTTGTATTCTTAAAACTATGAAATTTTTTTTCATTTTTGCTAAAAAGAAAAACTTAAAAGTATGTGAAGATACTTAGATACTAAAAAATTAGAGTGACTCTTTGATTAAGATAAAAGCAAGCGTAATTATTTTTCTAATTAAGTTAAAACCGAATTGTGTTTGATGTTGAAAACTGTTTTTAAACAATTCTAAAACATCAATTATTTTGATGTTTCTATCATTTTGATCACACTGAAGTCATTTTTCTGCAAAGAATAATGCTAAATGAAGTTGTATAAATTATTCATTTATGTACGTTAAGTTTAAAATACAAATTTGCTTATTCTTGGAAATCAAATTGAAAAGTGTTATATCAAATTTAAACTCTTAAAAACGAAATAGTTCAATAAAACCTTTAGAATTTTTTTAAAACAAAGATTTCTCATATCTGTGCTTTTAAAAAAATAACGATATGCTATTTTAAAATTTTAATATTTTTTATCTATACCACTAATAAGATATGAATCTTTATTTCATGTTTACGAACGTTATCTGTTTAACCTTTTCTTTTAAAATAAGAAGAGAGGAAAGAGAGTTAATGATTTAGAAAATTTACTCACAGACGCTAACTTGCAATACACCTGAAAAGTTTAATTATTTTTAATTTCTGATGGCAGCATCTGCTACAAACTAATGAAGCAGAATATTCATAATGTAGGAAGCCACAGATTAAAAAAAAGAATTTCTTATCAGCTATGATTGCATTTTCTCAACTACTTTGCTTTGTATTCAAACATCTGCCACCAGATCAGCGGTAAGATTTAAATTACCGTTCGCGAAAAATAACCATTTCCTGTATGAATCACGTCTATTAAATTAATTAAAGCATGTGTGAAAACTTCTCAATACATTTTAATGTATGCTTTTTTCTATTTGGTTCGAACTCCGCTTGAATTTTCCTAAATTTAATGAGATTTTCAATTCGCAATGATAGATGATTCATAACAAGAATTCGAAATTTTAGCCAAAAAGATTTTCATTATTAAAGCGCAATCCAGTTATTTAATGATAATCACAAGTTTTCACATTTTCTAAAACAGAATTGCTTATAATTTGAATGGTTCCATACGCTTGTTGTATCGTTAATCACGCAATTTATATAAATAACTAGGCCAATTGGGTATTTCTACTTGAGATACTTTTTAGGTAATTCCTTTTTATTTGTTAAAAATTTGTGAGTTATCGTAATCCTTGAAATGTAAATTTTTTAACATCGGTCATAAAGAAATTTGCATAATTTAACAAAAACTTTATAAAAATAGCATTGAAATACAAAGAACGCCCAAATAATATTTATGATATGAACGCCCAAATGATATTAAATTTTTATTTATGTTTCACTTACGAATGTTATGAACTTAATGATAGTCTTAACGGTGTTCAAAAAGATTTAAGAACACCATTGAGTTCATGAGAAAAAGCGTTTTAAGCTTGAAATTATATCCAGTTAAGTCAAGTTAGAATTCAAAATACACATTTTTTGGAACCTATTGAAATTCGTTTATGGAAGTCTCGCACTAAATTCTTGCAAAATCCTGTGACTGATTTTGGGTAGAGGTAGAAAGGGGAAGAAACTTAAATATTGATAGTTATTTAAGGTGTATTGCCGACCGGCCTGCGTAGGGGGCAGGGAACTGTCCTTGCATCAGAAAGGTTCTGGGTTCAAATCCCGGGCAAGGCATGGATGTTTCTTTCTCTCTATTTGTGTTCTATGTCCTTTCTCCTTTGTGTGTGAATGTGACCCGCCTTATAAACGGGTGGTGGTAGTGTGACGTGGGCGTTTCGTTACCCAGTGGGCACCGTGGTAAAATTGCCCACCACGGTGCCCACTGGGTTGTGGTAGTGTGAAGTGGGCCCTATAAACGGGTTGTGATAGTGTGGCGTGACGTTTCGTTACCCAGTGGGCACCGTGGCCACTGGGTAACGAAAAGAGAGTTAGCAGTTGTGGCACTTTCTGTGGCCAATGGATAATTCCAAGTGCCCGCCATTTAAATAAAAAATAAATAAATAAAATTTAAGGTGTATTGTTTTTGATGTAGTTCTTTAAGCTAAATCGAATAATACCAAACACAAGACAATAAGACTCACAATTAACTTGTAGGGATTTTATGTATGTAAAGTACAATGTTTCTTACACCTACATCAAACATTGCAATCTAAATAAGTGAAGTTTTATTTCTTACGTAACGTTACAAGAGATATTTTCTTAGAAGTTCTGATTCAATTTGAGAATAAGTAGATATTACAGTCAGCCACAGCTTAACAATCTACGAGATTTATTTAATAAGGAAACCATAGATGAAAATATTGCGAAGCCTGTTAATTCATTCTATGTATGTGGAGGAGTATATATTGTTTTTAAAAGTAATATTGGAGCAAATGAAGTGAAGAGATAAAGTGCAAATAAAAAACAAGAAAATAAATATCCGATTTTAAAGTGCGACAGGAATTAGAAAAACTTTAGAAAGAACTAGAAAAACTTTGGAAAATTATGCAAAAATGTCCTGAATTCACAAATTGTGCTCGTATTGACATATTTATGAACTATTCCTAGAGAATATCCGGTCAATATATAATCATTTTAAGCTTAAGCAAAAGTATTAACTATTATGAACTTAATTAACAAAATTTACAATTTTTGAGCTTATAAATGGGTATCATTCTAAACCGATTGAAGATATATACTGGAATGACAAAGAAATAGCTGGTTGAAGATATATTCTACCATAATATATATGTCCTACCATGTGCCAAAAATTGAACACCATTATAAATATATTTAAAGCATTTTCCACTCAAATTTATCATTACTTATACTCTAGTGTGCGTGCAGTTTAGATGTGAAATTATCAAATTTCAAGTGATTTGGATTTCTTGAACTCTGCAATTAGAAGGTTAAACCCAGAAAAGTTTATTCAAAATGTTAAGGTGAAGCTTGAGGTCTTAAAAATAAATGGAAATATATAAAATGATTTTAACTACTTTCGACTCATAATTCTTTCATAAAAATGAGCTAAAAACTTATGAAGTTAAGGCATGGGGAAAATTTCGCCCACAATGAACGTTCAAGATTTTCCTAATTACAATAATTACATTATACAATAAGATCCTAACTAATACTATATTATTTTTCTTACAAAAAATTCTTGTGAAAAATCTTAAAAAAATAAATATATATCTATAAATATTTGATCTTTTTTTAATATTTAGTCAATATTTGTCAAATAAAATTTATCTTTAAAAGTAACAAGTTTACCAATGACATGATATAATTATACAGTTTACACATTAAAAAAAAAAAAAAATGAATTTTGATGTCGTCGAAGGCCATTGAGGCAAGAGGGTGCGACTGTTCTTGTTTTCCAGTGGCGCCACCTATGGCCTAAAATTCGACTTCTGCCACACCCATACGTCACTCTTTATAGGGCGGACACATTCATACATTATTTCCTTCATTCGAAGATCGTAATTTTGACCTGAACCAGAGAACGATCAATCTCCAATTCTGTACCCATAGAGGTATAAATTGTTATGGGAACATGGAGAACTTTGTGACTTAACGTGCTTCAGTCACCATTTGCTACAAGGGGAGTCTGCGGCCTGCTGGATTTAAACTCCTGTTCTCACGAACGTGATTCCAGCGCTCTGCCAACCAGGCTATCCCGGCTCATTGAATATTGTTCATTTACACTTATAACCTGCATTTTTTAAAAGTGTTAAATTACCCTTCTCTCACTGATAACTTAACACTTTAAAATGACATGGTTTAAGATGTCTGATTTAAGAAGTTTGCTATAATTAATAAATATATTTGATGCTTTTTGATTACTTTCTAAATATAAAATCAAAAGATATTTAATATGATAATAGAAACAGATAAAAATAATGAATTGCTGATTTAGAAGAGTATTATTACAATTTTAAGTTCACACGCTGAAAAACCTAAATTTTTTAACAAAATATTATAATAAAACAAAATTAACTTATACTGAACATTGGAATATTTAATTTTTCAAGCATAAAGTGTTTAAGAAAAATTACCCTAAAAGTAAAGATTTTTTTTACACATAAATTATTCTTAACAGAGACCATTACTTCCTTTTTTCTCTTATAAAGTTTTTAACCTATGGGTTTAAAAAATATATTTAAAAAAATTAACTAGCTTTCAAGAATTAATTATTTTTAGTTTTAGCCATACTTACATAAAAATAAAATTTAAACTAAAAACTACTAGAAAGAAACCTCTCTGTCGCTCTCTAAAAAATTTACGCATATAAAATTATAAATTTTAAATTTCTAATTCAAACAGTACCTTAAAAAAATTATTTTTCACATAGTATTTAAGCAAAAACCATTTGCTAATTATCTTTTTTTTACTTGGAAAATATAATATACTTAACACGCTAATGGAAATATATAATAAAAACTTAACTAGGCTTTAAAACAAAAATTCAATAATTTTTGTCTTACTCACTTAAAAAAAAATTAAAAAATGTTTTTAAGTTCCTCATTAAAACCTTTAAGCATATTTATAAATTTTAAATGTTCCCAGCATTTATTATTTTTCACGCCGAGCTCTTAAAAGAACCTTTGTTAAAAATTTATTTTTGCTAGGAATATACATACTAATATAAATGTACGAGGCTTTGATAGATAACTATTTCTATAATTTTTATCTCACTCACTTAAAATTCTAAGTTTTTTAAAATAAAAAGTTATTAAAATGGAACTTCTTTCTTTTACAACTTCACACACATGTAAAATTATGCATTTTAAATTTCTGCTTCAAGAAGTCTCCTATAAGCAGTAATTATTCCCTGCATTAAGAACATACGAAGAACAGTTACTTCGTAGTTACTTTCTTCCAGAGAAGGAAAATATAACGAATCCAATAAAAAAATTCTTTCTTTAAAGCTGTGTGTTAACTGTGGCACACTTACTAGAGGGAAGTTTTGTAATTTTTTTTAATAACAGGGATTTACTCGTCGGCGTAGTCATTAAAATAATTACAACATCGAAAAAAGTCTGCGCTGCTCTTTTTTCTTTACATGAAAGAATCATCTAAAATATCTTAAAAAGTTACAAAAACTTCTTATTTTTTAACTCAACTTACTTGGAAAAATCCAACTCAAACAAATAGAGTTTCACTTCACTTCACCGTGATGAAAGGCCTCAGGCTTAATAATTTTAATTAAACGTTTTCCTAAAAAAGTTTGTTTTAGAGACTGTCTTTTAAAAGGTGTGATGTTTTAGTGTTGTAAAAACTTATTACTGCTTAAGCTACGGACATTAAAAACTGATTTTTTAGCGTTTTAATTTAGCAGTACATCCCTCAAATAGAGTAAGTGATAAAAAATGCAGAATAATATAAATTTTAATTCCTATTTCACTTTTTATCACATTTTTTTTAACAATGCAAATACCTCAATTCGTGTGGATTCTTTTGAAAAAAATTGAATCAGATTTGAGAAGTGTTTTTGTTGTGGTGAGAAAAAAAAAATTTTGAAACCACTTTTTAAAACAAGGAAAGAGATATATTTCGATTTTTTGCTGTAAAATTAAAATAGTTTTAACAATAATATCGTCAATTAAAATGCTCCAAAAATGTTATTAAACTGCATCAATCTTGTTTTTTTAATACGATATATTTCAATACTATCAAAAATTAATTTAAAAAACGTCGATATTTTTTTTTCAATTTATAAATAGTACTTCCAAAGTAAGGTTTGAAAATGAAATCAGGATCAAGTTTCAAATGTATCTCTAGCTGTAGTTTTTATAAATTTTTAAATACTTAATATTTAAAAATAAGCACTAATTCAAAAAAGAATTCCAGAAAAAAATAATTAGTTTAAACAAAGTGTTAAAAGTTGCATCACTTGAACTTTTCACATATTCTTATTATTAAGAGTAACAGTATGAATTATAATTATTTATTAGCCGACCTGGTGGCCGAGTGGTTAGCGTGCCTGACTGTGGAGCCGATGGTTGCGGGTTCGAAAACCGCTCAGGGCATGGATGTTTCTTTCTCTCTCTGTGTTCCATGTCCTTTCTCCTTTGTATGATTTTATTTTATTTTATAACCGTCGTTGAACAGCCGACCCAATTTCATGGGCTTACGACTACTAATGTTCAACTCCGTAGCCTTGTAATTTTGAACCAATCCAGAAGACAAGGAAACTCCTGGATCAGTACCCCCAGAGGTATTGATTTGTTATGGGAACATGGAGGACTTTGAGACTCGACAGATTTAACGTGCATCAGTCACCATTTACTACACGGGGAGTCTTCGGCCGGCGAGGATCGAACCCACGACCTCTTGGATATGGGCCCAGCGCCCTACCGACCAGGCTATCCCGGCCCTCCTTTGTATGATTGTGTGAATGTGACCCACCCTATAAACGGATTTGTGGTTGTGTGACGTGGGCGACGCTGCTCCACTACCGTGGCTTCGCCACAGGTGTCCACCGGGTAACGAGAAGAGAGTAGCAGTCCTGGCATATGAGGCCAATGGGACAATACATCCCAAGTGCACGCAATTAAAAAAAAAAATTATTATTATTATTTATCAAACTAAAAAATTTTAATTAGACTTTACTTAAAAATTTTGACTTTCCTTTGCGAATATGATTTTTCCAGAACTAGAACGTTTATGTGAACTAAGATAGTTGAGCTACGTACTCAAAAATATTCCTCTAAAAACCTAAATACTTTAAGAATGATTAATACTTACATAATCAAGGCGCACTAATACTGATTATTTTTTAAACAATTTTTTTTTTTCTTTTGCAACTTTAAGATTTTTCAACATTCTTCATTTTTTCCTTAATATTGTGATACTGGAATCGAATATTCGAAATATTATACAGTCATTTGATTTTTCAGAAATCATGCGTTCAAAATCAAGTTTACAAAACAAATTTCAATTCTAGCACTTAAACTTGATAAATTAGAAAAATGCATACAAGGTGTGTTTTAAAGATCACCCTTAATGTATTTTCAGGATCTTTATTTAAAATGAAACGAAAAAAGTATGAAGAAAGAGAATCATGAACTAATATTTAAGCGATAAAAAAACTGATATGCCATTGTAACACCTTCAAGCTTCACCTCTCAATCAAACAGGTTTTAATGATTGCATGTGATTAACCTTGATCACATGTGATTTACCTAATCTCAATAGTGTTTTTTTCATTATTATTTATTATTCACTTAAATAATATACGACCATCAATTATCATATTTTTTACATTTAATTTTTCTAAAGGATTTTTAAAATATTTATTGAAATTTATCTACACAGAACATCATGCATAGAATTAAGAAAAGTCCTCATTGTGCAATACTAAGCAAAAATGCTACATTTCAACTCAATTTCATCTGTTTATGGGAAACTTTATTGCATTCAAAATTTTAGAACTACTTTAACACCCAAAATATTATTGTATAAGCAAATTACAAACTCAAATTTTCTTTCAAAAATAAGTTTAAGCTAATTTTTGTTCCGAATTAAACGTTGTTTTGAAGCACACGAAATAGTTGTTATCTAATTTATGTTATAAAAAATAACAATTGTTTAATCAGTTCAGACATTGTTTTTAAATTTATATTTTAAAAAAAAAAAAAATTTAATATTAATAAAAGATTTTTCTATAATTTTAACAAGGGGTGACCACATATTTAAAATATTTCGGTTTTCGATTTCTTTTTGCCATTATTTGCATTTCTTTTGATGATTATTTATTAGAACGAACGTTGAAAGTCCCAAATCAATATTTTATTCGATTTTTATAAAATTATTTTTTACCTTCAAAACAAATACACCAATGAAAACCATTAAAATCATACGCACAGTCCTATGCAAACATAAATCACACTTACAAAACTTTTTCTATAAGCAATGCCTCATCTCAAAATATCGAATTAAAAATAATGATTCTAAGGAATCAATAAAGTATGGAAGCATTTAAAAAGTTTTTGAACACCATGTTTATCTAAACATTGATTAAAATCGATTAAAATTTAAATAATAGAACATCTTCATTCAAGAAAATGATCCTAAAGTGCTTATTTTAGGAATAAGTTTCTGAGAAACACGTGTAGTTCAAGAAAAACCAATTTTGTTTAACGATACTTTATTTAGTATGCAGTCGTTTTCAGTTCACTTAATGATACTTGCCATTGTAAGTAACCGTCCTATTTACTTAATGATAGCCACCATACATCCATGAGAGTATGTGAGATATAAACTGTTATTCAATTTAACATCCCATCATCGGAAATATCGATCATGCATTTCTTTTTTGTGAACAAAGAGAGTAAAGGATTGTCTTCAAATGGAAATTGGAAACAGGAGTAGAAGCACCTATTATTTATTCAGGTTTAAAAAAGCGATACGCGTAGCGGAAATAGTCTATGACTAAAGATGGTTGGCTATATCTCAGGCTGGTTACGTCTCACGATTTCGCCAAATGACACCGCAATAAGCCAACTTTGAAATAAAGCTTGGATGAGAACTCTAGATCTAGACTTTTTTCAAGAAGGCTATGATTCAAAAACTATTTTCTAGCTTTTTGAGATGAAATGTGAGCCATAGTTTGGCCAAGATAGGATATGAGGCTAAAGTTGTGGGTTATATATTTTCACATAATGAAATTCAGTTTAGAAGATATTTCATTCGAGATACTAAAATCAATGTTGGGGTTTCTTACAGTATAAAAATATACTTTTGTTTATATAAATATGTATGTAGTTTTGTGGGAACTAAATATAAAATCGTTAATGCTTCTTAAATGTAATAAAGTTCTTTTTAAATTATTCACTTTCTTAGATTTTTGGAAAATGATTTCAAGTTTAATTAAAATAAGCATTTTTTTTTTAATTTTTCAAACCTCAAAAAGTTGAACAGTTATAAAGTAGTCTAGAATTATAGTGTCTGTCATAAAATTAAGAAGTCCTGAGAACCTGGCACTTGGTTATACGCACTGTTTAAACACTTAGAGAAAGTATGAAATAAAAATACAGCAATATAAAACATCTTACTACAGCAATATAAAATGCTTTGAAGTTTAAGGTTTTAAAATTCATATAATGACTGCATTCAATCATATTTATTAGAAAATACTGGTAGAAGAGATCGTTAGTAAAACTTGAGCTATATTTTCTATTAACCGTTTTAAAGCAAAGCTAAGAATAAGACCTCATATCAGCATCAATTTGGTAAATAAAATGATAAATGAATTTCTTTATGATGTTTAGTTACAACTTTTGACAATGAAGAAGGTAAAACAATTTGATAATAGATACGGTTCACTCTGGGACAATTAGTAATTTAATGACTGGTATTACTAATTACTGGAATGATTCGTAATTAATAATTGAGAAAATAGCTTAACTGTCACATATTATAGTGTAACTGAGAGAACATTAGATGTCCTTAAATTACATATTTTGTATAGGTAATAAAACATCTGGCAATATGAAAACAATTAAATAACCAATCTAATGCAATATTTATCTTTTTAAGATTATTTTAAATTCTAATTTTGATATTTGAATAGCAGCCTACGCATGGAATCATTGTTTTCTAATAGTACAAATCCTTAATATACTTCGCAAAAATTATCCATAACAATTAGTTTTATATACATCTCAAGTAAATTAATTCATTCGCTGTGAGTCATGATTTATCGCAATGGATAAATAAGTAATACATAAGAAAATCAAATATCAAACTAAATCACATTTTAACCTATTTTTTCTCGAATCCTCTATTGGAGTTATTCATCTTTAAACAAGATGATACTTTCTGATTAAAAGCTTCATTTGCTTAAATACATGAAAAGTAGATAACAATCGACTTGTTTCAAGCCCTTCAAAAATAGGCGCCTGTTTTCAAAATGAAAATGGGCGTGATTTTTGAATGGCCACCACTAGTTCAAAGTTATCCTCACCCCTTAGTTGGTATTTCTCTTCTCTTTTTTTTGTTTGTTTGACCAGTTACATTACATAGTTTGACTGGTTACATTAATATCGTCACCCCAAATAAGCGTTTCAAAATGACTTAGGACCGAAAATACGTTTATCTTAAATCTCTACTTTAAATAAAGAAGACATTTAAATAAATAGTAGTATTAAAAGAAATATTAAATTATACAGGTAATTAGAATATGAATTAAGTTTCGAGATAATTAAAGATATCGTAATAATAATAAAGTTAAATCCTTAAAAGTTAGTGGTCCTTAACTTGAAAAAGATTTAGTTTCAAGCATATTGACGTAACTAATTAATCGACATTTTTGCTATATTATGAAAAGAGCTCATGTTTCAACATAAGCAAATAGCCTTGGAAATAAATAATTACTATAATCCTTACTTGCATGTTTAGCATTCGGCCACACACTTAACAAAATGAAAATTCTAAGTATTTGTAATCAAAATGTGACGCAAGCAAGTAGCTAATGTATTAGTAAAAATAAGAAATTTTCCAAGGTATCTCAACTTTCTCAATATCTAAGATACTATAAAAGTTATCTTATAAGTTTCTTCCAATCTACACGTATATAAAATGATAGAAGGAAAGACGCTGACTTAATCAACTAATGGCTTCATATAGCCAAAGAGTTTGCAGGTTTACAAAAGGGTACAACTTGCAACGAAGTTAAACGAGGGAGGTTCCACAAATATCCACCTCATATCAGTATCTAGCAAGGTAATCGTGAAGTTTTTTTCGATCTCCCCTTTACCCAAAGAGAGAGAACAAAAAAATTTAATCTCTTTGAAATAATGGTGAAGCTTTGATTTCGCTTGCAACTGAAAGAATGGAGAAAAAGAATAAATCAAAAGGAAAGAAAAACTTTTTTTAACATTTTCTTTGGTTTCCTCCCTTGACTTGATCCCGGAAATTTGATATGTAATTCTGGAAAAGTATTTTAACTTTTAAGTAGAAAATATTAAATTATATAATTAATTCAAAATGAATAAAATAAATTTTTAATTACTATGTAAAAAAATTGAAAAGTTTTATAGCGAATGCACAAATATGTAAACTGTTTTTTACCCCTTAGACGTAGAACTTTTATAAAACATATTTCTCATAATTTTGTATTAATTTAGATCAAAGTTCTTGAAAATTATATTTAGCATTTTAATAATTTATGGTTATGAAATACAGCATGAGATACCGGTGTCTTTTTCAAACTACATTTTATATTTTAGCACAAAATTTTTTTTCGGTAATCTAACAGATTTTTTAGTAACAAATAAATTTAATAAATAAGTATAATTAAAAAATACTAAAATATATTTTTGCTTGTAATTAGAGAATCTGAAAAAAAATTATAAAATGGACACAGGTTTCACACATGTTTCAAAGAGTTTAGAGAAATCTATATATTTCATTCAAGTGAACTAAATAGTTTTGCAACTACTTCTTATATAACAGTACAGTAGAGAGCAGGTACTAAAAGGTTTCAATATCATTCAGTTACTTAAGCTACAGATCAATTTTTGGCGTAGATCAAAATACAGATAAATTTAATTTGCCGATCAAAATACAGATAAATTTATTTTGCCGATCAATAGACAGTTCGCAAATTAAAAAATGGACCTCCCAGAATAACTTTTGATCTAAAGATCGGATCTTCAAGTTCTAGAACGCAATCTTCATGGTTTGAGGGGTTGGTCTCAGATACGTTAATTAATTTTCGCGGGCGATAGTTTAAGTTACAAAATCAGACAAAAACGTACTTTCTCTGAATAAGCATACCTTTTTTTTCCAACGAATTCCGATTTTTGACCTCCAGAATATAGGGGGTAGCCGCAATCTGAGAAATATGGCACCCATATTTTGGTCAGGAGAGCGATCTAAAGTTAGCTCCCTTAATGTTAATTTTACTTTTCGCTTATTTTCCCCATATCTGGAGAATTTAAAAAAAAAGTCGTACATTTAAAATTCGATTTCTCAGGAACCATTCAACCAATTTCTCTAAAATTTTCTATTTTTCTGTGAAAAATTACTTACTTTAAAATAATGCAAAAAATCGTATACCTAACAAATAATTCAAGATTGTTTCGACTATTATTAAAAAAATATGTAAAATTATAAATATTTACTAAAATTTAGTTTTTGTATGTAATTATCTTGTAATTTTTCGTATCTAATTATTTTTTACCTTTGCATAATTTAATCACAAATTTTCTTAAGTCTATATGCATTTCTCTTTTCCATTCCCTTAAGTCAAACTAAAATAAAGTATAATAAAAATGTATATTTCATACTTCATGCAGAGATTATTATTATTTCCTCTTAGTTTTTTAAATATATACTTTTTTTAAATTGAAAAATATAGTCGCAGAAGAAATAAATAGTATTCAAGTTTTGAATATCATTTGAAAGCAATATGCGTGGAACAGTCTATCTTTGGAGCAAATTGAGATAAGAACAAATATTTTCTCAATTTGTTTCATATTTAGTAGCATTAGTATTTTGTTTAAAATATTTTTTAAGAAAAAACTTTTACGAATATAGTGTTTTGTATCTCCTAAAGAAAACTTTGTTTCTTATGTTCAGTCATCGATAATCGGTTTTTTTCAATTAGTGGTCAAACAGAAGACAAAACCAGGGAATATTCATTAATTTTCTTTAATAAAACATTTATTAAATTATTTAAATATGTCAAAAAAGTGCCGACTGCTCAGCAATATTTTATGACATAATAACAATATATTTTATGATAATATATTATTTATTCCCATTAATAAATAATATTGAAGTGTTTCACACCACAATTTACCTTTTATTCAATATAACGTCACCACTCAGTTTAATTAAAATTTCATTAGAATCCCTCTAAATTAAACTGTTTTCACTTTTGGTTTAAATTACTTATTTTCTTTTTTTTTCACATTTTTTGAGGGGGAAAAAACCTCCTTAATTATGTACTCGCGTAATGAAGATATGCTTGGAACATATTTTGCTCAAGATTATTTTTAACATTAACAGCTATTTCTATGAGTAAAAATTTTAAAAGAAGTGAATAGAACTTTTATATGGATTTAATTATATTCCAACATTTTTTACCTTATTTAGCGCATTCGATAACAAAATTGTTTTATTTAAAATAAAAAATTAGGATTTAGAAAACTGTTTCTAATGCAAATTTTACATTCTTTGGTTAACCAAAAGATCACCAAAATACTGAAAAAAAAATCAATTCGTAATTTCTTGAAGAAACATTTATTAAAATAACTTAATTACATAAAAAAGCACTATCCAGCAATATTTTCCGACAGTTCAATAAAAACTTAATTAGGCACATTACAGCAATATTTCAAGTAAATAACGCAAAAGTGTTTCCGCCAACGTTTTATTCGATCTAACATAAATCCAACTACTCAACTTGATTAAAATTTCATTCGAATCTTCCTAAATTGGACAGTTTTTGGAAAATGGTTTCCACCAGAAGGTTTGATTAAATTTACTTTGGTATCGCATTTTTTTTCATTTCTGTGGAAAAACGGGGACTAATTTTTCAATAATTACACTCTCCCTATAATGAAGATTTCTTAGTAACATAATGCGTTCAAAATGGTTTTCAACATTAATAGCTACTAGGAAACGCTATGGATTATAATTTTGAAAATGTTCTTAGGAGGGGTAGAATTTTGCGGAGAACAATTCGATGGCAAAATCGTAGCCCAAGGGAGGAAAGACTTTTGGGAGTAATGAGTTCCAAGAAGTCTCAGTAATAAATGCTAATATAGAGAATGCAAACAAAGATTGATGAATACGAATTTGAAAATGAAACATCTTGCTTTGTTTGAAAACTCCCTACTAGATGATTTTGAGTCCTGAAGCTATTTCCAAAATGAGATATTGCCAGGGTTAGAAGTTCATTAAAACCTTTGGAAATTGTTATAAATTAAAAGACTCCATTGATTACACAAGTTGTTTAATTTCTGTGATTGAAGATTTTTCATAACTTTTAACATAGAATTGTTCAAATGAATTACATGTAAAGAGTTTTTAATTTTGTTGTAATTATTTGATCGTCAAATTTCTGAAATAAAGATTGAGTCTTTCTTTCAACTTTGAGAATTGCATATGGTTTGTCTGGAATTGGACAAAAGTTTGATCACCAAATAAACAATTTAAATAAATTAATCATTTTTGATGTTTCCTATTTAAACTAATTTGTTTAAAAATTTAATCTGTTATTCATATTTTAACTGCA
Organism: Parasteatoda lunata; assembly: GCA_949128135.1. NCBI lineage: Eukaryota > Metazoa > Arthropoda > Arachnida > Araneae > Theridiidae > Parasteatoda > Parasteatoda lunata. The sequence goes on along the minus strand of OX421980.1, from coordinate 33,946,975 downwards.
AGCTAAATTTTATGAACTTGCATAGAAACAAAAAATTTAAAAATTGGAAGAAAAAAATATCGACTAGGTTTTAAGAAAAATAACTGTAGCAAATTGTTAGAAAAAAATATCTAAAAAAAAATAATTAAAAAATAAATTTAAAAAAGTTGAAAATGAATTATATATATATAGGTAGCATAAAATAGGAAAAAAATGGATAGATACCTTTTTTGTAATAATAAAAAAGAACTGTGACATTAATATGAATATACATAACTATAGTTGAGGCAATATTTAGTACTTAAAAAGTTATGTTGTAGGGACAAACATAATAAACAAATTCAGTAACAACTAAATTATATTCATTATTCCAGCTCAAATTATTAAAAGAAATCAATAAACTATTTTATTTATTTTTTCCAACAAAACTAAAATTTACTACGGGATATTACAAGTAGCTTGAAATTATTACCAAGAGAAGTCTATTTTTAATAAATAATTTATCACTTTTAATAGTTCTCTGTTTTAAAAAAAATACATGTGGTTTTTCGAGATAGCAACTTTTCTTACAAAGTACATTCATTTTAGATAATATTTTGTTTAAAATAATTAGCTAATGATGTACTTAAAAAAATCTGTTATGTTTGAGGTCATTCAAAATAATTATGAAATTGAATCTCAGCAAGAAACAGAAATAATTTAAGAGTTCACTTTTTTAGATATAGTTCTGCACTGTAAAAAATTCCGGATCATATTAAGGTATAAAGCACCGGCACTTTAGGTGCATCATCCGTTAAACCAATTTTAATGTAAATCAATTTTTATCATAAAATTTTATACCGCAATTTTCACAGTAATATTTATTTAGAGTGAGTCAGTGATTTTACTGTAATTAGTACTGTGAAAATGGATTTTAATGTAAAAAGTGCCAGCACCCAGAGTAGTGCTGGTAATTTTTTACCGTAATTTCGTCGTGTTTCGAAATTAACGCCATAAACAGTTTCTTTTTGAAAAGAATATCGGTTATTTGCAAAATTTAACAAAATAAAGTTAATATTTTTTGAATTAAAAAAATTTTAGTAAGAATCTTGTCCCTGAAAGGGAACCATGGACATAATAATGAAAAGGGATAGTTGATATGAACATCTGATTGTAGTGTTGAAAAACTGAATTGACATACCTAACCTAATTATTTTGCTTAAAATAATTGGGTGATATCTCTGATGGTTGTAGGCGTTTGGTAAAATAATGAAAATAATTTACAGTAATAAACATATAACTAATTTAGCCTTAATCTTAAATGACCTAAACGGTTAAAAGATGCTTTGATTTATTTTGAAAGAAGTTATGCTCATTAAATATTGATTTTAACATGAAAAAAAAATTTAATTTATTGAAAAACTGTGGATAGGCAAATAGTTTTGTAAAAGTTTCGTAAATGAAATAGAAGCACGTGAAAAGTAATAATAGAAGAAGCGTATAAGATAATAAAACTAGAAAAACGAGCAGTCTTAACGATTTAATGTGCATATTTCGCAAACACACTACGGAAAACTTCACTATTTATATTTTGGGAACGCACAACTTCAGATAAATATGGATTTGGAAAATATAAGACATTTCAGTCTAAATAAATAGCGTTAGTTGTGTGTTTGGTACATTGAGCTAACGGAAGTCATGAAATGATAAGATCCCTGCCTATGTTTTGATAAACAACGAGAGACTGAAAGCCGAACAAAATTTGATAATATTGTTAGTATTCTGCTTATAGATTAAAATAAAATTTGCTGCTGAACTAATGAAACAAATCTTTTGAGCATTGTTCGGATTCCTAGTATACATAATATTCTAACGTATATACTTTTCTTTTACACATATTTTCTATCTTTTATATAATATTTCTAATATTATTAAACTTAAAATACGATATAAAACAATTTCTCACTCTATAAAGTAATACAAAACTAATGTTATTTTAAAAAGGTCTTATTTTTTATTTTTTTAAAAAAAAATTCATTTTGTTAGTTAATTTTACAATATCAAACTGGGTTATTCATTTTACAAAATATATTATATAAAAGCACAAGTTTATGTAAGTTTTGGCTTGGCTAATTTAAAACTTATCATACTTAAACGTTACCCAAATTATCTGCATCTATTAACTTTCTACCATTATAATATTCACATATACAATATATTTATTGTCAATGATCAATTCGCCTTTTTTTTTTTTTAAATGTATTCTAAATAAATAAATTGCAAACTAATTTATAATTTGTACAAAATAACATAATTTAGGTTTTATTTACATACTTAATGCCATAAGTGGAAATTCAATACAAACCACTTGCCAGTTCGTTTAGCTTAAGCTTGCAAGCAAGGTTAAGCTATTTTATATTTTTTTATTATTTTATAACCGTCGTTGAAAAGCCGACCCACTTTTTTGGGTTTACGACTACTAATGTTCAACTCTGTAGCCTTGTAATTTTGAACTCAATCCACAAGACATGAGAACTCCTGGATCAAGTATTGGTAGGAATTTTGCCTTCGTGGAGGACTTTCTTGATGGAACTAACCAGAATTTGCGTTACATGGAGAGGAAGACCACGAGAACCTCCCACAGTTAGCCTGGCGGCAAAGGGACTCTAACCCATGATCCGTCTACCACTGAGGATATTTCACATCAGCATTGTGGTCTGTGCGAGCCAGATGTGGATTCGTATCGATCAATCATCGCAGGGATTTGAACCCGGTTCACCTCATTGGAAGGTGGACGCTCTACCCCCCATCGATCACGAGTAACGAGTTATTATTTTCACTTGAATTTTTAATTAATAACTAGTGGTACCCATCATTCCGTAAGGGCCATATATAGCATTTATGTGTAACTAGCATATATGTGTAACTAGCATATATGTGTAACTAGCATATATGTGTAACTAGCATATATGTGTAACTAGCATATATGTGTAACTAGCATATATGTGTAACTAGCATATATGTGTAACTAGCATATATGTGTAACTAGCATATATGTGTAACTAGCATATATGTGTAACTAGCATATATGTGTAACTAGCATATATGTGTAACTAGCATATATGTGTAACTAGCATATATGTGTAACTAGCATATATGTGTAACTAGCATATATGTGTAACTAGCATATATGTGTAACTAGCATATATGTGTAACTAGCATATATGTGTAACTAGCATATATGTGTAACCAGCATATATGTGTAACTAGCATATATGTGTAACTAGCATATATGTGTAACCAGCGTATATGTGTAACTAGCGTATATGGGTAACCAGCGTATATGGGTAACCAGCGTATATGTGTAACTAGCATATGCGTGAATAGCATATATGATTCTCTGAAAGGGTAGTTAGAGTTGTTTAGGAAGAATCCAAACGTCGAAACAATATTTTGGCAATTTCATAGTAGAAGAACACCGTATTTTTGATACCAATAACGGTTTTTTGTGTGCTAAATAAGGTCAGCGCCTGATCTGTTACCTTCTTAAAAACTTTCAAACCAACGGTATACCTTGCAAACAATACGGATCTTCAGTCGGAGTCCAATATTGAAACTATGATTCCTAGCGTTCAATCAGCGGTGAAATAAATTTACGAAAAATGGTTTAAAATTATAATTTATCTAAAATATTTCGAGTTTTGAAGAATCTCAATGTAGTATTAATTCCTAGCATTGAGAAAGTAAAAATATGTGCAAAAAGTCAACCGTATTTATAAGAATTTAACTGTGAACTGTCAGAAAAAAATACAAAAAATTTAAAATTTAAAATTATCAAGAATATGTTTGGTTTTTCATAAACTGTAAAAAAATCCGGATTAAATTACGGTGAAAAGTACTAGCCCTCAGGGTGACGGTATTTTTTATCACAAAATCCATTTTTGCAGGAACATGTTACAGAACAAAAAAATCTGATCAACTGAATAGCAACCCCGTAATCAACTGAATCATGTAACTTATGCAATAATTTTTTACCATATAATCACTATAATCAAATTACTCTAATTAAATAAATATAACTGTAAAAATTATAGTTCAATAATTTACTGTAAAAAAGGATTTTTCGATAAAATGGTTTTTACGTTAAAATGAATTTTACGCATGATGTACTCAAAATATGATATTTTGCACCGTAATTTGATCCGGAAATTTTTTACGGGATTTGTTGAGAACTTACAAGCGTTTGTAAAAATGAAACTCTAGAATATCATACACGTGTATATAAATATTACTCTTTTAGAAAACTAATTTCCAAAATCACATTATATATAAGCTTTATATTTGAATTTTAAAAATATGAAGTATGTTAAACTAACGCTAAAAAATTTAAAATTAATGATTGAATGGAAAATAATTACTAAATGTTCCTACCTTGTTTGGGGTTGCAAACGATCAGCAATGGCTTCCATTTTAGCAAGAATGGATCGTTCCATAATGAAGCACAAATTGAACTAAAACTTTAAACAAAAACAAGCCTTTATTCAAACAAAAAATGTTTAATCACTTAAGAATACGGTGAAAACACTTTTATAAAATGCACTCGCAAATAAATATTGTAATCACAACACTAATTGAAATCAAGCAACAGACTGAAAATTATCTCAATCTATATTATAGTTTCTTAAATTATCTCAGTAACCATAGGAACCCTTATCAAGAAAGTTAAAAGACGCAAGAAGATTAGAACGAAACCTAACCCCTTGGCAGAATGAAAGTGGATAAGAGGCTCCAGGGTGTTATAATGCATTCAATTATCTATCTTAGTTTTACAAACTATCAACACTTAGATTAATTCTTATAAAAATTTAATCTAAGGTTTTAACCTTAGATTAATTCTTATAATAAATCAGATATTTATTTCGATTCAAAACTAACTATAACTAAAAAGAAATTTTAAAAACTACATAGTTAGATGCAGAATATGTAGTACTTTTATTGTCAAAATTTCCCACCATACATAACTTTTATGGGAGTCGGTAGGGAATAAACCATTAATGCTAAAACTGATCTTTTTCGATGTACCTTTTATCTAAACATATTGCTTCAGTTTTTTTTCACAGAATATTTACATATACATGTTTAGCAGAATTTTTTTTTAAAAAAATTATGAACTGAGAACTTTTAATTCTTTAAAAAGCTCCATTAAAAATCTTTTACAACTCAAAAAGTATTCCTGTTTACACTAAAACATTATCATAGCATAACAAGATATAATCTCAAATATCCCGATAAAATTTTCAAAGAGATACAAGTAGTTTCTTAGCTGATGTACAACGAAAAAAGTAAGTTTTAGCATTATTACATAATGGTAGCTAGATTTCGCCTTATTCTTTATGATGGTGGATGCACGGAGAAAAAAAATGGGTAAAATTGCCGTACTGTATGGTAATGGCATTAATAAAACCAAAATATACGCTATTTAAATCAACTATTTGATAATTTTTCCAATGATAAGGTAGCGGCTTAACGGAAATTCTGGTTTTCGAAATTACAGTTCCTATTACCACACATTTAGTAAAAAATAAAACTGAAAAGTAAATTTAACCTAATAATACCATGCAGTTTTACGCAACAATTTTTCAGGATAAAAATTAACAAAGTTTATCTCATTTTATCACGCATTTTAAAACCATATTTTATAGTTAATTTTATGAAAAAAGTGCTTCTGTAAAAATTACCGAGCTTTTTATTTTTCCCATAGAGCGTGAAACACCGTAAATTTTACGATATTCTGATAGTTTTGACCATACTTTCTTTCTCAGTATGGCAACTGTTCCACTCTATTGCTAAAAGATTCAAGGTAATTCGACTTATTCTATCAATCAATAAAAAAGCGATTATCTCTTAGAAAAGAAGAATTTTAAATATTAAATTTATGTATTTAAACTTCCTTACTTTCAAATTAAAAATTTACATGTATACATATATAAATTGAGAATTAAATCAAAAGTTAAAAATTAATCTGAGAAAACTTCAATATAAAAATATTTTTGCAAACCTGTTTTTTTTATATTGTTTGTAAGACAAGAAGAAAGCAATCAATAATGTCGGGAAAAAAAGGCGACACATATGAATGAAAATCTTTACAATTGTTTACGTATGTAAAATTGAAAATTTTACATACGTAAAATTTTACGACTTTTATGATTCAATCTGTTAGAATAGTTTTTGCTTTCTGTTTAAAAATTCAATAAAGTCTCAAAATTAATTTAGAAGGAAAACATACTCTTAACATTTTATTGCAAAAATCTATGCGGGCAATTTCGCCTGAGGAACAATCAGAAATAATTTTAAACGTGTTTTTTTATTTTATTTATTTATTTATTTATTTTTATTATTAATTTTTTTTTATAAATCTGAATAAATCAATTTTTACAAATTCATGTTTGGCATAAGGACATTTCTTAAATATATTCATATTTATAAAATATTTTTGGACATAAATATTAATTATTCACATGCGTCTCGTACTGGACAAAAAGTAAAATTGCTTATTCCTGATTATACATAAACCACTAATACAGTTTAAAAAATTAAGAAATAACATCAATTATTTACAATTATACATCCTTATAAATTTTACAACTTATGCATATTACCCAATAATTAACTAGATTTTAACAAAATATGATTATAAAAGAAATAGTTTAGAAGATAACAAGAAGCATATTACCAAGCAGAAGAGAAATTAATATTCGTAGAAGATTGTAGGATGTGAAGACGAGGTGATAAGACGATAAAGGCTCACTAATCACCTTCTTAAGTCCAGATGCTTGAAAAGCAATAAAGACTTCATGCTTCTAGTTGAGGCTGTAGACATCTTGCATAGATGGAGGAAAAAAAATCTAAATAGAGGTGCAAGCGGTTTATTTACCTTTCAGTGACTTCTTATTTTTTGTTGTTATTTATCTTTTTTGCAAAATAAAAATCATTTTCTGAGAAACTTCTCACTCTGGAGCATAGTCTATATTAGGAAAGGGTTATTGAAGGAAACCATCTTTTACATGATCTGAATAATTACAGGAAGCGCTTCGTTAGAATAGTGGGACTCATTCTTTCGGAATTTTTCATTTAATTGGTTAGCTCTAGCACAATTCGTATAACAGATAGTTTTGTTCCTAAATATTGCTTTAAAGGTATCAAGCACAAAGTATGAACAAATTTATATATATATATATATATATATATATATATATATATATATATATATATATATATATATATATATATATATAATTTTATTTAAAATAATTGAATAATTGTCTAATTTAAATTTCCGCTTGTCAAAAGTTGGGTTTTTTAGTACTAGGGATTAAAGGAAAAATGTCTTTGTATATAAAAAAATAATTACTGCATCATACATGAAAATTATGTCAGATTTTATCATTAACTCGTTAACCACCAAATTTGGAAGCATTTTTTATTTTTCTTGACTGAAAATTAGGTTCATTTCAAAGAACAAATGATTTACTTATAAAAAAACCTAAATTAAGTAGTAGTAGTAGTTCATTTACGCCGCACTAGAGCTACACAAAGGGCTATTAGCGACGATCTGGAAAACATCCCTGAGGATGATCCGAAGACATGCCATCACAATTTTGATCCTCTGTAGAGGGGATGGCAGCCCCGCTTTGGTAGCCCGACGACTTGCACGCGAAGTCGAGCACTTTACGGTAGAACATTTTAACGAGGACCAATACCGCACACCCTAAGTCCCTACGCAGACTGATCTAAGCGGTCACCCATCCGCACACTGACCGCAGCCAGTGATGCTTGACTTCGGTTATCTGCTGGGAACCGTGTCTTAATGATGCGGGACCCTAAATTAAGTTAGAAAAATTCAAAAATATTGTCACAAAATGTATGAATTACTTTTATTTAATATAACTATTTAGTTTGATAAAAGTTATTAAATTTGGGCGCCATACAAATTATATATTTTTACAAAGTTATTTTACAATTGTCTGAGTCAAATTAATGCACGTCAAAAGTTGGGTTTTTGAATACTATAGATTAAACAAATTCTGGAATGATTTTGAAAATAAAAATATGTAATAACTGTCGCTTAATACTTGGAAAACCATGTCAATATATTTTCATTTTTGCTTTATTTAACTTTTTTTTAAATTTTTCCCTTTTAATTGATTAAAAGTTTGATTTATTTTAAAGAATAAATAGTTTACTTCCAAAAAACCTGAATTAAGTAGCAAATCTTCAAAAAGAGTGAAAACGGAGGACAACTACTTCTTTGTACAAAGAATAATTTGTATGTCATTTAACATTCTGATTTGATTTAATACTTTTATTTTATAACCGTCGTTGAACAAGCCGACCCAAATTTAAGTTTACGACTACTAATGTTCACCTCCGTATCCTTGTAATTTTGTACCCAATTAAGAAGACAAAGGAACTCCTGTATAAAGTATTGAAAGGAATGTGCCTTCGTCGAGAACTTTTTGATAGAAATAAAACGCATTTGCGCTACATGGAGAGGAAAACCATAAAAAACCCCACGTTTAACATTCTAATTCAGAATTTTGTTATAGGTAGAAATCCGTTGTAAAGAAATTATTGTAGATATTATTTTTTGCATATTTATCTAGTTAATAATTTATAAATCAAATAATGGACTATTATACCCACTATTTCCAACAATACCAGTGTAATATGCTAAATAATATTTTTTCATAGATTTTGGATACAATGAAACACCGTTTATAGTGAACTTATTGCTGGGTTCGAATGTATTTTTCGAACAATTTGTTTCTGATTTTTCTCTGAGCGGTAATTTATTCGTAGGAATTCCATTCTCTCAATTTTAAAATTATTTTTTTTGTTTAAAAGGAATGCTTGCAAGGCTACCCAAAGAGCAGTCATGTCTACATAGTAAAATGCACGTAGTAAATACAATTCATTTGTGTGCCGTAGTAACTAGGCAAGAAGTAGCAGCTTAGGCATTGATTTCATTTCAAACCGAAATCAAAATTACAGGCATAATATTATAGATGCTAAGAAAATATATCTCTTGAAAATGGTCTAAATTTTTAAAGGTTGAAAATCTTTCAGGGATTGTAGGTATTTAAAGCAGCTGGTAAATTGTTTTGACAAAAAATATTATTGTACAATTCGAATTGTGTGAAATGGTTCAAAATAATAAAGTGCGAAACAGACACATTTATTCAAAAAGAAAATGATAAAAATGAGTCAATAATAGTACATTTTAAATTGGGAATTTCTTTCTGATGCAATAATTTATAACTTTTTATTGAAAACATTGATTTTAACAATTGAAAAAACTAAATATTTAAAATTTTGATTTTCTGGAAAGGTATAAAATTTTATTGTATAATAAAAAGGTCAAGATTTTTTTAAAAATTAGGTAGTTTTACTTACGTCACACTAGAGCAGTACAATGTGCTATTGGCGACGGTCTGGGAAACATCCCTGAGGATAATCCGAAGACATGCCATCGCAATTTTGATCATTTGTGGAAGGGAATGTCTCTCCTGCTTTAGTGGCCCAATGGCTGCTTTAGTAGCAAAGTCTAGCACTTTACGGTAGAACAATTTAACGAGGACCGATACCGTGCAGCCTCAGTTCCTACGCTGGCTGAACAAATTTTGCACTCTCCACCTTACTTACCGCAGCTAGTGATGCTTGACTTCGGTGTCCTACTTAGAACCGTGTCCTTACGGTCAGTCCACTGCGGGACATTTTTTTTTTTTTAAAAGAAATATATTTCTAAACAATAATATTTGTTATTTATTATACCTTACTGATTAAAACAATCATGTGTTTAATTTTAAATTTCATAAAAAATTATTAGTAAACAAATCTTTTTCATTGTAAGTAACAAAAATTATTAAGGCAAATTCAATTAAAACTTTTTTTTTTTCAATCAACGATTTGTATTTTAAACTTTTCGAAAAACATCGATGTTTTTACGCTCATCAAGAATTTTTTTAGTATACACACTTAATATTAGCAACATTTTTTTAAAGTATACACACATATATAATATGGATTAATAATAAAAAACGTTTACATACCATACAAGTCCCAATATGATAGCGTTGCCAGGCCAAATATGATTGGCAACAATTAACCTCTTAAACAAACAATAATGAGATATATGAATTCGTGTGACTGTGTAGCTCAGGAGAACACTCGTCATGTTGCTCGTAATATATGTTTGGACAAAACTCGGAAAAAATATTCACTAGTGTATGAACAATCCAAAAAATTTCCGGCATTCGTCAACCCATCGTATCGACAATTTTATTGATTTTATTGGTACAACATACATTTGCAGGCTTGTGTGCTCAATTAAGGCTTATAAACCTTTGTCAAGTAGAAGAACAGAGGGCACAATACAGAGAAAGACATCACAAAGGATTCGAACCCGCCACCTCCACGCTTTGCAGAGCGTTTAGCAGGCTATATCGCTCGGCAAGGGAGGATCCTCGTATCCACAAAGCAAGTTCAACACTACTAATTAACGCACAGCACTCTAGTTCTAGAAGTTTCCTTTTTTTTCCATTCCTATACACAAACTATATATTCTGTACTGCCTCTGGAAGTGCTGTCTCGCTATTCAGTCAAACGAGCTATATCATGGAGATAGCTGGTTTGAATCCCACCGTAAAATGCTTGCATCGTTGTGATATCCATCTTTAACTCGTGCTATCTGTTTTTGACTTTAAGAGGAACTAATAAGCTGTACTTAATGAACATAGAAGCCTGCATATGTTTGTGAATCAATAAATAAATAAGTTATTTTGTTTATTTGTATATTGCTACACATTCAAATACAGACCCGTGCGTTTATAACAAATATCGCTTATAAGCCCTTGTTATGAAAAAAACTCAGATAATCAGATATTGCAGAAAGGTATGGCAAAGATAAATCATAGGATACAATGGGACTCGAACCCACTACTTCCTCGCTTCAGAGAGTTTGACAAGACTGTGAGAACGCTAGTAAAGGAAGGCTGCAATGTGTGTGCTCAACACAAAGAACGGCTTATAGCACTTGTGAAATTGAAGAACAAACAGCACACATAAGAAAAAGGCAATACGATTATACATCCAAGATAACAACGGGGTTCAAACCCGCTACCTTTATGCATCAATTTGTTTGACGGACGGACGCAACTCTCCCGTTCTCTTTGAATCCAAATAATAACTCGTGACAATGTCATCAGAATTTCTAAATCATTAAAATACTTTGTTATCTTTGCTCATTCAGCTTTAACATTGCGCTGTTATTAAATCTGTTTTTAATATCTTTTAATGCATTTTTAACCTTAATAAAATTGGAGGCATTTTAATTATGGCACTAATTGCATTATGGATAATATCTGCCTTATCAAATGTCTTTTCAAATTATCAATTGTTTCTGTCCAAATTTCTGATCATATTGCCACATTAATATGAAATTACAAATATATTTGCTTCGTTTACTGGATTTTTCCTGAAAACACATAACTCTCTTTTCAAGGAACGCATTCACTGCCTGTAAAGTATAAAGGGATTGAAGTTTCAAATAAAGGTATTATTTATTTATTTTTCTAATGGCAGGGACTGAACTTTTCCGTTCTTCGACTAGGAAGATGCCAGAATATTACTCATTTAACGTTACCCAGTGGGCACCTGTGAACCTAAGTCACGTAGGCAAACAACATTACCCACTGAACACTGCCACATATACCCGTTTATAAAGTGGGCCACATTCACTCATCACACAATAGAGAACAACACACAGAGAGAAACATCCATGCCCTGAGTGGGATTCGAATCCGCAGCCATTGGCTTCGCAATCAGGCACGCTAAACGCTCGACTCTCTGGTCGGCAATAGATGTATTATAAAAATATTGTAATAAAATATTATAATAAAGTTAATATAATATAAATGTAACGTAAATCTTGCTTATGTCCTCGATTAGTGTGTGATTCCATGCTAATTTCCCTACAAAAATATTATTTAAAATAGCTTTCTTTAGTTATGATATAACATTATACTCTAAGTTTTCCGTTTTTAAGAAGTATAATGGAGGATTTAATTAGTTTATTTCCCAATCCGACGAGCTGAAGAAGAAATTAAAATACAAGAAATGAAATAAAGCAATGTTTCTTAAATAATTACGTTAGATAAAGGATCGACTGAAAATATTTGTAAGGATAATCAATTTCATTGGGAGTAAAGCTTATAATGTTAATTTTTTTTATTAAACTTATAGCGGATGCAATCAATGTGATATCAGGAAAATAAGCATTCCTGGCGAAAAGAGCAATGTTGTTTTTTATTTATTTATTTATTATTATTATTATTTCTTTTTTTTTTTTTTTGAAAATATACTTCAAAAGCATTAAAACGGATTTATTGAAAATTGGCTTACTACATTCAACTTTTTTCAGAAATATCCATTTAACTATTAACGCTTTCATCTTCACTTTATCACCGTTTCTTTTCTTCAACAGTTTCAACCGAAACGCATTTATCAAAACCTAAATATATCAGAAACTAGTTTTTTTTTTCCCTTGAAATCAGAATTTAAACTGAAGTGAAAAAAATATTTAATTATAGTTTCTTATATTTTTTTAATCGGTAAATTAAAAAATGTTATTTAACTACTTATAAAAACATAATAGCACATTATTCAAGAAAAAAAAATACCCGTGACTTATATAGGAAAGTTTAAACAAGTCCTCATAATGAAAATTTCAAGAAATTCTTGAATTTCAAATATCCGGCTTATTTAAAATTCTATTTCTCAGGAACTAATCAACCAATTTTGCTGAAATTTTGTATTTTGCAATGAAAAATTACGTATTTTTAAATGATGTTAAAAATTATATACCTTACAAATCAAAATTTTGGCCTATTATTATTAAATAAAATAAAAATAATAAATCTATACTAACATATCGAAATCTTTGGATAAACAAATTTTATAAATGTGTGCAAAAAGTTTTCAATTCACTTAAAATGCGCTCGAGATATGGCGAAATACGCAAAAAGTAAAATTAACATTAAGAGGTGCAAACTTTGGACCGCTCTCCTGACCAAATTATTGGGACCATATTTACCAGATTGTGGCTAGCGCCTGTATTTTAGATCATCCGATCATTAGATCAAAAGATATTCAGAGAAGGCTATTTTTTATTTTGCGCATTGTATTGTTAAAAATCCAAATCCGTCAACAAAAAAAGGTATGTTTATTCAGAGAAAATCCGTTTTTGTGTCTGATTTCGTTAGTTAAAATATCGCATGTACTAATTAATTAGCATATTTAAGGTTACTCCCTTGAACCATTAACATCGAGTCCTAGAACGCGAACATCCGATCATTCGATCAAAAGATATTCAGTGAAGACTATTTTTTATTTTGCGCATTGTACATGGCAAAAACTGTATCCGAATGCATATACTCCCTTTTGTTTTGCAGGAAAAATCAAAGGGGCATCTGCGTCTTGCTCATAGAAAATAAAATTATAAATATTTTTTATTCAGAAATTAATTGCTAATTAGTTGCGTTAAATACTAAAGAAATTCAAGGAAAATACATCCACGCGATTACATAGCTACGCACTCTTACATAACTTAATTGAAATTCCGATTTTACGCACATCTACGAAAAAAAATTATCCATCGCTTGTTACATTTATAAAAGAAATTATTTAAAAAAAACATTATTCTAATATATCAAAATACCTCCCCGCCCGCTTTGAATTACTTCATAATAAAGGCGGCTTTAAAAAAATACCTGACATTTTTTTTCTTCCCCTGCGAACCCGGTATGTTGCAGAAAGGGCCGCAGAGAAATCATTAAAAGTCTGACTCAAACACTACCTCTTTTTTTCTCTCTCTCCCTATTATGCTTGTAGAAGCAGTTCAATAAAAATCCCTGCCTTTCTTGATCTATAAGTCATACCAAAAATTCCTTCCCCAAACGTTCCAGTACCGCAAGCTACACCCCAACGATGTGCTAACTGCTTTCGGATCACTAGAATGCAAAGGAATGAGTTAGTGCTAAATGGCCTGTTGCGGGGAAGGTGCCATTTACTGTTATGCTCTACAGCACAAAACGGTTCGAGACGAGTTACCCTAGACAATCGATTACGAAAATTTAGTCCCTTTAATTCAGCGTTAACGCAATGGGCATAAATTTTAGGACTGTTCATACTATTCTTTGTGTTTTGATTTATTGAATAGTGTTTCAACAACGCGATTTTAATCGAAGAATTCTTCCATATTTCAAATTTCTTCTCGTTGCGTAGCGTTGGAAAAAAATCTTTTGTAATATATAGGGTATTGATTGTTATTTATTTTGCTCGATAAATTTCAAGTACATGCATGCAATTTTTGATCGAGTATTAGCTTTCCTATTTTTGCTAATAGAAACGTGAAATAGCTTTTTATCTTTTCATGGTATATATACAATCACACACACACACGTATATATATATATATATATATATATATATATATATATATATATATATATATATATATATATATATATATATATATAGCATAGACTCACCGGACTGGAAATTACATCGTACACCGCTAGGGGCTGCCCTATTATGAATTATTTCTACGCACTGACTTTATTTCCTAGTTTTCTAATAAAAATATCGGTTATATTTTGTTTACAAATAGATAAATTATAACTGTATTTTATTTATTGTATTTTTTTTAAAAATTATAATGCACTTCTTTATATTTAATTAAAGTAATATTTTGATCAATCAAAAAATTAACTGTGGTAATATTTATATATAGTACTTTTGATAGTCAAATAGTTGGATTTTTTTATTTAATTTTATTATATATTTCATTTTATGAACAATAATCTGGACTGCTTATATTACGAAAGGCAAAAATTATTTTTCCACTTACTCATTTATTGAAAGATGATTGTTAACATGAACAACTTTTTTGAAGTTGTTCTGTTGAAAACCTACTTCCTTAACATTCAAAATCATTCAATTAATCATATCTTAACATTATATTAAAAATTGGCGATAGAAATTGACGATGCACTGTTGTTTTTATTTTAATATAGTTTTCACGAGAATTTACTTCTCAAGTTTTGTTCAATTAACTCTGCAGACTTTTGTGCACTCTTTATAAGTTTTTTTTAAATCTCTCCACAAAAATAAAAGTCACAAGACTGTACCGTATTAGCGCATTTTCGAGAAAACACTTTCAAATCTATTTTATTACTATAACTACTGTGTATAAATAATATTTATTCTCTCTCTATTTGCATTTCAAAGCAACATAAAACCTATTTAAAAACTATTTATATATATTTTGAAGTTAACACACTCTCAGAAATAAAACTTTCACTTTTTACGACTCAGAAATTCTTGAGCAGTATTTTGTTATTTTTGAGAAACATTTTGTCACGAAACCAAGTGATATGTGACGAAGTAAGATCTTAAATATTTGACAAAAATGTTTTCTCAACTTGGAACCTCATCGCAGTGCAGGGTGGAAGGCTAGACTAGAATGAAGGATAGACGATCCAAACAAGAATGACAAATTAACCAATTGCTCTATATGGTGGTCAAGGTCTCATATAAGAAAGATCTCGGGTTCGAATCCCACTTTTTGTGATGTTGGACTATCGTTGATCCACCTCCATGGTGCTCACGATAAAATGATAAACAATACCCCCCATTAGATACCATCAGGCCCCAAGCGTCCCTCCTTCTTTCTTTTTTATTTTTGAAATAAAAAGAATGATGAAATATTTCGTACTTTTGACGAGAAGTGTCGATAGTTATTTCGTCCCTTTAGTGAAATGTTTGTTCGGAGCATATACCAGGAAACAGTTTCGTCAAAAACGAAAAAAATGTCGTTAAATTTGAGTATCCATTTTTATAGAGCAGTTGAGAGATAATTATGTTAACTATTTAATTATAAAAAAAAATTATTTTTCAGTACAAAAAGAACATTTTTGCTAATTCATTAAATTCTTTATTTTACTTGTTAAAACATATTTTTTTAAATTTTTGCCAATTTTTCATCCACCATATTTTTTAATTTGATTTTACTTGCGAATCAATTTATAAATAATTTAAGTAACATGAACAATAAACTAGAACAAAGACTATAAAATAAATAACACATGGAGTTCCCAGTTAGACTCGGTGGAAGCATGTTGAATTTGAAGAAGAGCTCATATAAATCTTGATAGGCTAAATTAAGCCTTACCTATTGAAACGCAGTGCTATAAGCGAAAGCAAAGAGCACGCCGCACTTTACTATACTCATACTCATAAATAACACATACAAAATGTAGATCAGTGAATAACGATGACCTAAAGAAGTATAAAGTTTGTATTAATTGCTTCAAAATTAAAATTTGTGAGACTAAGTGATATTCACACTTATTAATTTTAATGTATTAACAATTTTAATGCGTGTAGCTGCTGTTATCAAATTGGAGGAATTACCTATTTCAAGTTTTATGTTTGATCATTTTAATTGAAAAACGTAAAGTTTGTTATGGTACACAAATTGTACATAAACAAAAAATGTTTTCACTCTCTTCTATTTGATAAAAAGAAAAAAAATACCATATAAAACTCGGTATCATTAATCAAGAAATAGAACTCAAATTTGCAGAAATATTGTTTAAACATAGCCATGCATTTTAAAAAACCCGTGCACCATATCTGAATTTTTGAGGACTTTTTTAAAGATAAATAAATATAGCAGCACAAGATGATTCACATTATCCTGGTTTCGTATTACATCATCTTCTCCTACTGAAAATCAAAACTTTCTTTTCAGAAAAAAAAACTAAACTCAGAAAATCAAAATATTGAATATGGAGGAAATATCCATAATGCTATTTGAAAAATGAACTTCGTGATTATTATTTAGAATATAATGTGAGTTTTGCTTCAAAAGGAGTGAAGAGAAATGTGAGACTTGATTAAAAATCAATATTTTTCTGTTTGAATTTGCATATTAATTTTTTTCTTTTTCAAAACTATTTTGTAGTTTTTAGCCCTTTCCTTGGTGAAGGTTTTACTTATTTCAATAAATGAAAATCTCAAGAAATTTGAATTTCATATCCAGGTCAGGAAAAATCTTTTTTTATTATTATTATTTACACTCGCTAATCGGGATGGCATTTCGTAACAGATTTTCAGGTAAGAAAATCATGAATTTAAAATTTATTTTGTTCATTTCTAAATAATAACAAAGCTATAAATTATAAAAAAAAATCAATTTTCACCTTGAATATGTCGTCAATTTATTTGCCCCTCACAGGCGAAAAGCGTTAATTGCAAACAAGTGCTTCAATTTAAGGGGTTTCTCCTTAATTGGAAACTACAACAATTCCGTTTTAAGAAGCTAAAACTGAAAATAAAATGTAAGAACTGGAAAAAAAATTCAAACATTTCATTTGATATATTCTTAGTATTGAAAAATCATTTATATTATTATTAAAAAAATATTATTATCTTCCAAGTAAGGTAACTCACTTGTCACTCACCAATCGGGATGATATTTCTTTAGAGAAGAGTTTCTCTTCAGGTAAGAAAATCATTGATTTGAAATTTTTTTTTGTCCATTTCTAAGAGATAACAAATTATACATTATTAAAAACTACATTTTTTTAATAAAAAACTATAATTTTTGCTTTGAATGTGTCGTCAAGTTTTATTCATTTCACAGATGAAGAGCGTTACTTGCGAAAAAGTGCTTGAATTTAAGATTTTTCTCCTTAATCGGAAACTATAATAATTACGTCTTAAAAAACTCAAACTCAAAGGTAAAATTTAAAATCTCGAAAGAAAATTAAAAGTTTTTTTTAATAAATTTTGTGTATCCGCATTTCACTAAGATAAAGACATATTTGTTAAAATATAAATCTCACAGGAATTCTTTTGAAATTATTAAAAACATTTTTAACAGGATTTTTCGGATTGATATTATTATCGCACATTTGAAGAGATAACAATTGCCTGAACTTAAATTTCATTAACTTTTGTATTCCAAACCAAAGCAAACTAGACAAACTTTTATAGATATTATTTTATGATCAAAAACACTAATGGTATTAAAAAAAAATACAACTTCATTTTTCGTTAGTTTTTAGAGGTTTGAGAGACCGACAATAAATTACGAACGGAAAAATGTGTTTTTGCACACCATATGACAAAAAAAAGCAATAAATTTGTAACTTGTGACAATTATTTTGGTTATTATGTGCGATAATTGCACAAAATTTCGTAAACCTTGCTTAAAAATATATATGGAGATATGAACATTTTTGTAACAAAAATATTATTTTTTGTCTTACGTTTTTTACTATAACTTTAAAAATATTCAATAAAATTAAACAAAATTTTCTGTTTCTAATTTTTTTTTTAAATTTTACTGATTATTTTCCAAGTTACAACAAAAAGAAAAAAAGTTTGTTTTTTATAAAAATGTCCATGTTTCCATAAATATTTAAGCTAGGCTTAGGAAAATTTGTGCAATTATTGCATATAATAACCAAATTAATTGTTACAAGTTACAAATCGTTTGCTATTTTTTTTTTTTTTTTTTGCGTAGAACGTTCAAAAACACTATTCTCTGTTCGTATTTTATTGTACGTCCCTCAAACCTCTAAAAGATTTAAACTTCATTAATAAGTATGAGAAATCGCATGATGTACTTCTGAAGTTATAAAATTATTTTTGAAGTATCTCTTGAAAAATATGAAAAAAATATTATAGACGAGTTTCCATTATATTGTCCACCCCCTGTATTTGTATTTTGAAGAAATTTCTTATATAAAAGAAAAGAATTGTATTAATAACACTATAACACTATAAATTATTGTATTGAAATAATTTATTTCATAGTTTTTCTCTTCGTTACGATTATAGTTTATCGAAAATACCGGTTTTCAAAATCCTAGTATCAATTAACTGCACATTTAATGATTTAATGAAAATTACCTGACTTTTCTTCAGAACGCATCATTCAGTTCACTTATATTTAATAATTTTAAAACTTTGATAGTAATTCCGAATAAAAAGACAATCGACTTAATTATCTATTTGCCATGTTAAAATGATAGCAGTGTGTTAATAGGAGTTAGATGAGTAATATTTTAATTGTAGCATCTAACTTTTTCTGCTTTTATTTAACAATCTACAAAAAATAAAAATTTATTTTCTTTCTGATAATTATTTGTTTTCCTAATTTATAAAGTTCAATTATAACAGTGGGGAACAGGAAACGAATAATTATTTCAAGATTTTAATTAGAGCATGTTAAACATAATAAACTCCTGTGGTCTTGATTTTATGTGAAAAATATGATATTTGCTAACTCTGTTTATTTTCAGAAAATTCCATTAAATTTATTGTTTGCAACGTCGAAAATCTTTATAATTTTTTGTAAGAAATATTTGCTTATAATTCTTCTATTTTTGCTATATTTTTTTATTAGGTCTTTTTTTTTTACATTTTCTAAATATTTCTTTATTTATATAGTTTAATACAAAGATTTTGCTATGCATTATTTATTTAATATTGAATATTTTTATTAATGACACTGAAAAATACTGTCTGTTGCAAGATGTATATGAAGTAATTCATGGCATCCATAAATGTTTCGCTAATAAATTCGCAACAATTACCTGGTTGAAAGGTAATTTTTTTTATTGTGTTTGGCCTTAAAATTTTACTTAATGGTTTTTAATAGAAGAAAAAGATGTACTATTTCTTACAATAAAAACTATGCATGCTTCACTGAGAAAAAAATTCAACTCTCGTAAAATAACCGCATTGTATGGTAATAATATTTCTTTTAAATAAATACATAATTCTAGTTAATGATCTCTATCATTTAAACCATTCATTAAGTAATTTTCCCGTTCATATAGTAACAGTTTATCCTAAATTCTGGTTTTAATAATTATAGCTATTATAACGACACATTTAGTGAAAAATAAAAAAAAACCGAAAAATAAGTTCAGCCGAAAAAATGGTATCTATGCCATGCGCAAATGTATCATAATAAAAATACCAAATTTTACCACATTTACTAAATTTTATCACATACTATAAAACTATATTTCATTGTTAATTTTACCACAACCATTATCAAAGTGCTTTGGTAAACCTTTTAGAGTTCCCGTAGAGCAAATAATTCGGTAGATTTTACCATTTTTCGGTAGTTTTAACCATGATTTTTTTTTATTTGTGTAAAAAATGTGAAAAGTATAACTCAAGCAAAAATTATTCTTTTACGCAATTAAAATTATATTATTTAAGAAAGAAATTGAAATAGAATTATGATTTGTCTAGTTCACACAATTTCGATTTTTTTTCTACATTTAAAAATAAAAATTAAAAAATTCTTTAACTCTCTGAAAAAGAGTTGTAGACAAAATATAAAGAAATCAATTAATGTGATGGGGGAAATAAATTTACTTTGACAGCCATCTAAACTTACTTAAAAGTTCTAGAAATCAGTATTCAAAAAAGTAATTCAATTTGGCTTGAAACATACACGGAACAACTTTTGAGGTATGTAAATAGAAATTTTTATTAGCAACTTGGTTATATCTACATCAGATATGGCTTTTATATTTTTAAATGCACTTTGATGTTCTTTGAAAATAAATAAATATGTTGACTAATGTTCCTAAACCAAGGATTTATGTTTTGAACGACTAACTTTTTTACCAAACCCGTACGAAAAATATCTAAATTTTATGCCAATAATCTTCCCTGCACAAAAATGCAAATTTTTTAACTCAGGAAATATAGTTCATTTACAGTTGCTGAGATTCTGAAAGAAATTGGTTGAGAAAATTTTCATAAACTTTAAATTCATTTCGAGTTTACGGTTAATGAAAATTGGTATTTAGAAAAGGAACGGTGAACATTTTTCATAAGGTCTATAAAGTAAAGTTAAGCATTAAACACAGCTGAATTGTATGTTTTTGAAAGAATTTAATTCTGAAATCGTGTTTGTAAGCGTGTCTGAGAGCTTTGTGAATTTTGCAACATATAGAAGGACAAACAAAATTCAGGTAAGATTGACATTTCTTGTATATGAAAAAACAACATGTTTCTGGTTCATAAAACTAAATTTTTATTTGAACCATTCATTTGGTAATTTTTCTGTTTATGTGATTTACTGTTTACCGGAAAATATGCTTTCAAAATTACAGTTTTTATTACCATACGTTTAGGGAAAAATACAAAGCTGAAACTAAAATTCAACCGATGAAAAGTTTTTTATGTCATGCGCTATGGTATGATAATAAATTTACTAATTTTCAACACATTTACCAAATTTTATCGCATATCATGAAACCATATTTTATTGTTAATTTTACCAAAATTATTATCAATGCGCATCAGTAAATATTATCGAGCATTTTGGTGCTCCCATAGAGCCAGAAAAATGGTAAAGTTTACCACGTTTTGGTAGAATTGACTGTACTTTTTCCTCAGTGCAATGATAACGTTGATATTTGTCAACTGGATATTGAAAGTAGTTAGTATGACAGTTTTTGAACAAGAAATAAGAACGAGAAAAAATTGCAGAGGCGTACTGGGTATTTTTAATAATGAAATGAAATTCCATAAACTACTTTTCGTGCTCGGCTCAGAGAATCAGAATTCTTCGAAAAATTGAATGTTTTTTTTTTCAATTATGTGTTTGCGCACTGAAGTGTTATTTGGAAGTTAACTCGATAAAAGGAAATATCGAATGAAAGTATAAAACATTTCTTTGTAATTGTTTAAATCATTATTAAAGAAACTCGCGCTATGTGAATTATTTTTTTATAGTAACATTTTCATACTATAGTCATAGATACATACTTAATGTAAAAAAATATGCTTCATATTGGTTTAAAAGTTATTTGAATACTGTAAAATTCCGTATCAAATTAAGATATAAAATACCGGCACTTTGGCTGCATCATCGGTAAAATAAATTTTTCCGTAAAATCCCTTTGTACCGTAAAATCAATTTGTACCGAAAAATATTATACGCTAATTTTTACAGAAATATTTATTCAACTCGAGTGAGTGAGTAATTTTTTGGTAGTTAATACTATAAAAATTACGGTATATCATATTTTTTGTTCCGTAACATGTTCCAGTAGCAATAGATTTTACAGAAAAAAGTATGGACAATCTGACAGTCGGTAGCTTTTACTAATTTAATTTGGAATTTTTTTTCAGTGCACACAGTGTTAATTATTTTGTTTTAAAATTGTGTTAAAGTTTTCAGTGTTAATTATTTTGTTTTAAAAGTGTGTTAAAGTTTTCAGTGTTAATTATTTTGTTTTAAAATAACTTTTAAACCAATATAAATCATTTTTATTTTTTTCTTTCGCATAAAGTACGCCTTTATGACTATAGTATGTAATTTTTATTATAAAATATACTTCATATAGAACGAGATTTGCTAGTAAATATATTTTTTTCACTTTAAAAATGCTATATTTCCTTTCATTGAGTTTACTTTGTTCATTGTGATAAATGAATTAATATCATCCGTTTATGCTGATTATAAGTTTTGATTCATTTAAAACAATCTTTGATACCAATGAGAATTACTTTTTCTGAAAAGTATCCTTTACCACACATGCGAATATTTCAGACAATGACTTTCTACATAATCTAAATTTTCTATTGTTAACTATAAACTCCATATCTCTAAACAAATACTATATATCTAAGTAGCTTAGTTTATCTATAATACAAATATCATGATAAAGCTAATATTTACATGCCGATTCTACCCTTATGATTCAATAAGCATCAGGTTAAATTTCATTTCCAACCCACGACTAAGAAAGAGAAATAAATTCATACTCTGTTCTTCCATAATCAATATATTATACAGCACTTTTGTTTTAAGCGAAGACTCGAATCGTCTAGGCCTTTACTTTTATTTTATTTCCTTACGATGTATTTCCATTTGCATTTGCTTTCATCGTACCACAGATGTTATTGTCCTACTTGTACCCATACTGCACTTCTAATTTAATGGGTTTCATCTTTCCAAAGTTTATTTGAGACGGTATGGCAGGTTTTCTATTACAGACACTAAGCCATGAATATGTATGCCTTTCATTTCATACGAAAATTTATGTGTTTTGAATATTAATATTTCTCGTGTTCATTAAAAATTTTATCAGAAAGATTGATGATTTATTCTTGAGGACAATGTTGTTCGACATTTCTCTACATTTGACCACTTTTACGAACGGAAATCGTAATCAAAATGAAGCGGAAGAGTTCGAAAATGCCTGTTAATTATTTCCCAATTTAAATTTTCCAGTTTTCGTTTTCTTACGAATTCAGTGATTGAAGATGTTAAAACGTCTTTTAAAAGTATGCCGCTGTATTAGATCGAATTCGAAAATTACTATTCATCGAATTCCCTCCTTATGAAATATTAATTACTTTTGTGAACACGTGAAAGAGTTTTACTTTTAATATTTATTTTAGAACTGTTTATGAAGTGTTTAGTTAGTAATGTAATAAAATGTAATCTATGAATGATCATTCGGATTCTTATGGTTTTCCTTAATGCATGTTTATAATGATTTAACGATATGTGCCTGATTGAATAATGTCAGAAATTTATACTAAACAATAATTATGCCAACTTTTAAGCATACCATTAAAATTATTTGTTACCTTTGTTAACAAAGACCTTTTGTTACGAATCCTACAAAAATTTTAAATTTTAAAACTTAAGATAAATTAAGAAACTTATAATAAATTCAACCGAATATATAGTTTTTATGCCATGCTCTAAGGTATGCTAAATATACCAAATTTTACCACATTTACCAGATTTTATCATATACTGTAAAACCATATTTTATAGCTAATTTTATAAAAATTATTACCAAAGCGTTTCAGTAAATATTAGAGTCAGTATAATGCCTGAAACACAGTAAATTTAACCTTATTCTAGGAGTTTGGACAGTGTATTTTTCTCACAGTAAATAATAATTTAGGAAATTTGTTTTCTCTTAGAATTAAATAATATTTTGCCAAGCTTTTTATTTTTATTTTTCCTACAGTTGACTTCCTTTTGTGAATTGCCGACAGAAAAAAAAACTTTTTTTTCGTAAAAAATAAAAAACAATATATTAAAAGAAAAATATAGATTTTTGTGTTTTTATCTGTTATCTACTCACTTATCTCACTGTAGGCAATAATTTAGGAAATAATTTATGCTTAAATTACCAAATTTTACCACCTTTACCAGATTTTTTCGCATTTTATAAAACCATATTTTATTGCTAATTTTATAGAAATTATTACCAAAGCGTTTCAGTAAATATTAGCGTTAGTTTAATGCCAGAAACACTGTTAATTTTACCTTATTCTAATTGTTTGGACCGTATATTTTTCTCACTGTAGATGATAATTTAGGAAATTTGTTTTCTCTCAGAAGTAAATTATATTTTTTCAGCTTTTTTATTTTTACTTTTCATACTGTTGACTTCATTTTGCCAAATAAAGACAGAAGAAAAATATATTTTTCGTATAAAATAAAAATATTTAAAGAAAAATATAGATTTTTGAGTTTTTATCGGTTTTCACTGTACTGTAAGAAATTTCCATTTTTTTACAGACTTTCCCAGAATATTTTACGGTTCAAAAATGTTTTGTTGACAATACAGTTTTTTTTCTGCTTTTCATTCTAATCATAAATGGAGTAAAATCAGCTGTTAAAATTTTAGTTTCTGACGCGCAGTTTTACTTAACGCACGAAAACTACCTTTATTCAAATCATTTTAGATTTTCTATACTTGCTCTAATTTTTGAGCAATTATCGATTCGATTTAGTTTTGAAATCGATACTGCATCTGATTATCTGATTATTATATCGTACTGTTTATCGCGTCAGCTGATTTGCTCTCGGCTCGCGCCGACCACATTGCTGAGAGTTATTTCGTGAAAATACCGGAGTATGTTTGTTACGATAACATTATTTATCTTCTTGAGAAACAGGTGACAAAATTTGACAAATGGTATTATCTTCAGAGGATCATATGTCGGCAAAGTTATTTAATAATCAACTTGCACACACAGCAACAGATTCCGGGTAAAATTAGGGTAAAACGTATTGGTATTCATGATGCCGGTATTTTTTACCTGAAAATCATCCATTTTAACCGTATCATGATTTGAAAAAAAAAATCTGACTTACCATAATTTTTATAGTAATACGAGGGTTGCTATTTAAATTTCTTGCCTAATAATGAAAAAACAAATATGTAGGATCGAAATTGGTTTTGTTGTTTTTCAAAATATTCTCCATGATACACTTTTGCATGCGTTTGAACCAATTTTCAAAGCACTTTTTCCAGTCCGATTGAGGTAACTCCAAAACATGCGTTTTGAATGCATCAACCGCTTCTTCGGGAGTCGAAAATCATTGTCCACGTAATTTATTTTTGATGTGTGGGAATAAGAAGAAGTCATTGGGTGCCAAATCAGGGCTGTACGGCGGATGACCCATCAGTTCGATCTTTCGCTCCGTCAGAAAAGCCTTTGTTTGAGTCGATGTGTGAGAGCTCGCATTGTCATGATGAAGAATGATTCGCCTGTTCTTCTGCTTTTTTCGAATTTCTCCGATGACTTCTGGCAAACAAATGGTCGTGTACCATTCAGAATTGACCGTGCTGCGTTGCTCTAACGCCACTGTTGCCACATGACCGTTAATGCCGAAGAAACAGGCAATCATTTGTTTCGATGTGCTTCTTCCTCGAACAACTTTTGTTGGTTTTGCCTCGTCTTGGAAGACCCATACAGTTGATTGCTGTTTTGTTTCCGGCTCATATACGTAGATCCATGATTCGTCACCTGTGTAGATGTTATACACAGCCTTTGATGTACCTTGAACGTATTTTTCCAACATTTCCGTGCACCAATCGACACGAGCCTTTTTTTGAGCGTTTGTCAGATTATGCGGGATCCAACGCGAACAATTTTTTTTTACGCTCAAATGTTCATGCAATATTTTATTGATGCTAGTCATACTAATGTCCAAAGACGCCTCTATTTCACGGTATGTCACATGACGATCTTGCTTTATCAGTTCGCGCACAGCATCGATCTTTTCTGGCACAACAACGGATTTTGGACGACCTGCACGGGATTCGTGTCCTGGATCGAACATCGACCACGATTAAATTCGTTATACCAATTTTTTACAGTGCTGTAGGATGGCGCTTTATCGCTGAATAAAGAATTGAGTTCATCGAAGCACTCTTCTCTTGACAATCCACGTCGAAAGTTATGAAAAATAATGGCACGAAAATGTTCACGATTCAATTCCATTTTTTGAAAGAGAAGAACTTTTCAATTTACTGTCAACAACACAAATGAAGCTAATGGTAAATCGTCTGCTGAATTTATGTTTAAAAATATCAAACTTTCGATTAAAATCGTCTGTGGTCGCCTAGCAACACTTACTGTTGCCATGCCAGAAATATAAATAGCAACCCTCGTAAAATCTCTGAATCACTTCAATTAAATAAATATTACTGTGAAAATCACGGTATAATATTTTACAGTAAACATGGATTTTACTGATCATGCACCCAAAGTCCAGAGGCTTTATCCTATTGATTGTTGAAAGATAGTGAAGATATATTTTCAACAAGACCAAGTGTTATGCTAAATTTTATAGATTCTGATAGGGAAAAAAATTGCTAAAATGTTACAAATTATCATTAAAGACAATTTGTATATGGCTTGTCCTGCTAAACCATTTTTATTGCTTTTAGTTTGAAAAGTATCATAAGTTTATATTTTCAAATATCCTAAAAATTAATGCCTAAAAAACATGAAGACGGCAATATTGTATGAACTTTGAGATATCCTTATCTAATCATTGATATACAATATTTCTGGATAAAGTGAAAGTATACCAGGATAAGTTTACCTAAATTTTGATCCAATAATTGTGATGCATATGGTATCAATTTACAGTTTTATCAGAACTTTAAGCGCATAAAATAAACATTAAAAAAATTGTGAAATTTAATACTTTAAAATGTATTCATGAAAACGTTTTTCTGTTTTAAAGCTATTGAGAGTCAATATATTCAGAAGTAAAATTTATTAATATTTTTATAAAAACCCTTCTGTTTCTCTTACCCGCCTCAAAATTTTTTTATAATGTCAAAGTGAAATTATTTACCGTTTTGAAATAAAATGGAGCTTGGGAATAGTTATAGTTATGAAAGTAAACATTAACTGTTTGATAAGCCATCTATCAGGGGAAAATATTTTCAAAAATGACGTAAAATTGTCTTTTTTATCTATTTAATATCAAATGATTTCACAACTAAGAAAAAGTATGTTAGAAAGACACAATAATAGATGTTTTCAAATAATTTAAGAATTTAATTTTTGGAAAAATCTTGAATCTTCAATCATAAAATTATTCAATTATCAATATTCGAAATGCATGATTCTAAATAAGTTTATAAATCTATTTTTTTAATGTTTCTTAAGGTACTGTGAATCTTTGTTGCCTAAAAATTATTTAGAAAGAATTTGTATTAAAAGTATTTATACTGAATCTGTGCAAAATTATTTTTTCAGAAAGATTGAAAAAATATGCTTCCGAATTGTTTTATCGCCAAAATTATAACTTTTTAGCAAATAAGTAAATAAATAAAATTTTGTTAAAAATGCTCAAAACTGTATCATAATGTAATGCCATGTTAGTTTTACTTTTTGCGTATTTCGCCATATCTCGAGAACAATTAAAGAAAACTAAATTCGTCATAAAATTTATTGATCCAAAAATAATAACATGCAAAAATATCTTTTAGTGAATATTTATTATTTTTTTTAATCATATTCGAAAACATTTTGAAAAGTAAGGAACAATTTTTTACATGGAGAAAAAACAAAATTTGAGAGAAATCGGTCGAACAATTCCAGACAAATCAAATTTTAAATACACGACTTTTTTAAAATTCGATTTCTCATCAAATAATAAATTATTTTTTCTCTGTGTGATTTTTGAAGCAAATCTGTACTCACACCAGATGTGAATATTCTATCTCGGCAGAATTTGTATAAATCAGTCATTGCAGGGATTCAAACCTGAGTCAGTTCATTGGGAGAAGCGTGCTCTGTGCACTGCGAATCAGCAGTTCCATAATGAAGAAACTGTGATCATGAGAATTTATCTTAAATATTTTATCGAATTGACAATAAATTTTAATCACAGTTTTACTTATGCGATGTTCAAAGTCCTAAAGTAATTGCTAAAAGGGAAGATCAAATATGTAAAATAATAGTAAAATTATTTGAGAAAAGGTTAAGTTATATTACGAAAAATTGTGAGTGACCATCGCAAAAACTAAATTACAACGGTTTTAATCTATTTCTAACTAAGGTAAAGAGTGAAAAAAGTAATTTTGTTGACTTTTGTCAACAAAATGACTTGAAACCATTAAATATACTAAGAAATTTTGAAAAAACAAAGGGTATTTTTTACAGTGTAAACAAATAATGTAGTTAAATACAAAAAAGTCGCATTACAACTACTTTAAGATGTCGGTATATATATCTTATAAGATGTCGGTATATATATCAAAAATCCGTGCGTGAAATGTCTGATATTGTTATCTAACATGTCCTGTTTTGTCATCTGCCAGCCGTCAGGTAAATTATATTAAGTCTGCTTCAGACTGCTGTGCAGTTGAAGTAGGCTTTACAATCGATAGTATCTGTGAATTCAACAACATTCAGAGGAAGCAGTAACCATGATTATTCGCCTCCGTACTGTAGAATTAGAATAAATTTCTCCAACAGCCATTGGCAGGGGTGAGAGAGATTGAATTTCGAAAATGTGTCTAATCTAATTACGAAATATGTGCTCATGAAACAGTAAGTGTTGAATTTAAAATGTCTATTACTGCTTCCTCCTGAAACATTTGCATACCGTTATGTAAAGAATTGGAAATGTTGCATTTTTATTATTAATAAAGAACCTGATTCCGAAAACTAAGAGGGTGTATATAAAATAATACAAAATTATTTGTTGTATTAGTTTCAGAAATTTCAAGTTTAGAACATAAGTTCGAACCATCTCCAGAGGGCGCTGAAGATGTCTAGAGCTTTCTAAAGTGTCAGTAAAAACTTTTTGAAGAAGCAATTATAAAATTTATGAGAACACTTTTAAAATTAAGGTTTTCTTTTTCTTATCACTTGCATTTTAAACTTTGAATAGATTTTATGTTGTTAATGCAGTAATAATTATTTGAATAAAAGATAATAAATTTTACACCGTAAACAAGATTTAGGCATTGTTTGCTGTCCTTTACAAAAAAGCATTAAAAATTCTGAGACAAACTACAATAATATATTCTGCCTTTTTATTAATCATGTTAATAATTTTTCAATTGTGTTGGATTTTACTTTACCATTTGTTTGAAATTTATTTAGCGTTGCATTTTTGCATAAAGTTAAACATTTATGAAGTATAATAGAATTTACTAAATAAAATGTAATAATGAGTTTTGATTGAGAGTGCAAAGAGTACCGTACTGTATGGTAAGGACGTTTCTGGTGAAAAAGCCTGTTTTGGTAAACATAATTCTAGTTAATAAAAAAAAATATACGCCATTTAAACCATTCATTTTAGTCTTTTTCCATTCAGATGGTGACTGCTTACCGAAAACTCTGGTTTTCAAAATTATAGCTCTCATTACCATACTTATAGTAAACCACATTTGCCGCATTTAATCACACATTATAATACAATATTTTACTGTTAATCTTACCAAAATCAATTCCAAAGCACTTCGGTAAAAATTAACGAGCTTTTTTTTCTTTTTCAATAGAGCCAGAAACGCGGTTAATTTTACCATATTTGGAAGTTTGACCATATTTTTTTTTCTCAATGCACATTATTGTCTACATACAAAGAAAAAGATTTTCAGATAAACAATTTTAAAAAAATTTTCCTCTTTCGCGTGTGCTAACTTTGAAGTAATGACAAATTGAAAAATAAAGAATTTAATTATCCCTGCCCATAGGCGTCTTCATATAGTATACATATATATATATATATATATATATATATATATATATATATATATATATATATATATATATATATATATATATATATATATATATATACATATATATATATATATATATATATATATACATATATATATATATATATATATATATATATATATATATATATATATATATATATATATATATATATATATATGTATATATATATATATATATATATATATATATATATATATATATATATATATATATATATATATATATATACTATGTGTATCTTTAGATTGTATCTTTAATTTGTCCTATATATAACTGTTAGCATATGCATAGTTTCAATATAGGATGCTGTAAAGACTTTTGTGCGATACATTTCTGAATTTGGTGTTGAAAAACTAAAAGTTGTGTGTGTGTTTTTTTCCCTTTCAATTTATACCAAATCTAGCATTCATACACAATTTAAAGGGTGTAGTAGAATCTCCAAAATCAGTAAGCTTACACCAAGTTCAAATGCATTATCTCTATTCGTGAAGTATTTTTACTCACTTTGGCGTATGTTTATTCGTCAGAGGACAAAGGGTAGTTTGTTTACAATTCGAGCACAAGAAGTTGGAAGTTTGTTTTCACCTCGCATGATGCTGAACATACCGCAAAAACAGTAGTAATCTCTTTTAAAATGCATGTATATTTTAGATTGTATAACAAGGATTATCAAAAGAAAAATTTTATAATTTTATTAATTGTATTAAACAATTTTATAATGTTAAGCTCAATGCGAATTCTTATAAATATTATCTCTCTTCTGTATGTATATTTGATTAAAAAAACTAATTCAGTGTCGAGAAATATTGTAATTATGCATCCTTAATAAATAATTCTTACTAAATATTGTATGATAAAACTGAACTTTACTGACTCTTATGTGTATCGTATATTACTGGATAAACTACAGTGTTACAGAAAAAAATCATGGCGGAAACTACTTTATACCAAGTAATATAAAAAAATATCTTTGATTCTTGGAGTAGTGGAACAACTAGATCGAAGATTTATGTATTACATACCACTACACCACTTCATTGTAAAGTTGTTACCATCATTTTTGGTATTGAGATGAACGAAAGTTTTTTACAGTGTAAGTGTAGTTCAACTAAAAAATCAATACATGTCCATTTCTTTGATAGTCTAAACCTCCTTTTCAGAGTAATTGATCTTTAATATATACTGAGAAAAAAGTACACTTAGAACTGCTTGAATATGTTAAAATTTACCGTGTTTTCGGCTTTATGGGAACACCAAAAAGCTCATCGATGTTGCTAATTATTTTAATAAAATTAAGAATAAAATATGGTTTTATAATGTGTGATAAAATTTGTGAATGTGGTAAAGTATGATAATTTTATCATATCTCCCAGCATGGCATTAAAACCATTTATTCTGTTAAGTATACTTATTAGTTTTGTATTTTCACTACATTTTGAAACCCAGAAGTTCCAGTAAACAGTTGTCATATGAACGGAAAAATTACCAAATGAAGGATTAGAGTACTGCATAATTTGATTTTAGTAACCAAAATTATATTTTTTGTTTTACCAGAAATGGTACCATCGTACAATGTGGTGATTTTACCAAAAAACAATTCTGTGTTCACTACACTAAATTATTAATTTTTTGCACTAAAACCCCTTTTTCTTTAACAATCCTAATAATTAATATTTAAAATGATTCTTCTATTTATAGGATTAAAATATTTAAATTTGGGGCTCTTCTTTTTTACACTGAATTAAAAAATAATACTGTCTCATTTTATCCCATTCTGCAGTTAAGCGTTGTAAGTGATAATAATTTCGTCTTTCAAATAATATGACTTAGAATATGAAGATAATATTAAATGAAATTGTCATATGACATATTAAAAATAAATTAGACAGTGTTATATACTTGACAATTTATTGTGTTACATAAATATACTAAAAATACCATTAGATTTATTTAAATATTATGCATACAAATATATATATATATATATATATATATATATATATATATATATATATATATATATATATATATATATATATATATATATATATATATATATATATATATATATGTATATATATATATATATGTATATATATATGTTTATATATATATATATATATATATATATATATATATGTATATATATATATATATATATATATATATATATATATATATATATATATATATATATATATATATATATATATATATATATATATATATATCTCATCCTGTATCTTCAATTCAGTTTTCCATTAATTTCTTTTCACATTTTACATTTTTAACTTATTCTTAACTTATTTCTTTTCACACTTTACTTATTTTACTTATTTAACTTTATCACTTTAACTTATTTAAACTTCTTCAACCATATACATATTTTGTATAATTTGGAATTAAAAATTGGTTTTTGATCTTAAAAATTCCATAATAAAAAGAAAAAACTGCGATTCTCTTTATTTTTTTAAAGTTTTATGTGCTTAAAAAACCGTCGAAAATTCACAAAGCAACTTAAAATGCAAAACGACAAGAAACAATGCAAATAAAAATCTTAAGGTGAACGACAACTAAAACAGTCGTACAGATTAAGAAAACGATTCCGCAAGTCCTTGATTAAAAGGCATAATGTATTTTCATACACATTACGCTTAGTGCATAAATTAATCTACAAATACTGTTATAGCTCATCTTTATCTTTATGAATTATTCCCCTGCTTGTATTGACAGTCCTAAAAAGTTTTCTATGTAGCTAGCTCAGTAAAGATATCTTCTTGCTCATTGATCACATTTCGGTGACATTCATAGTTTATTGAGTCTGTTTATTATTCAAATAGCTAAAAAGACACTGTTCCGTTACAGTTAAACTCATTGTAAGTAGTTTTATGCAATCCAAATAATGGAGCATCTTTATTATATTTTTCAGATTTAACATTTTTATTGCACTTTTTTTATTTTTTTTTTTTATTTATTTGAGTTAACACAACTGTGGTAGAGCTTTTTAGTTTTGTGAATTTAGATGATTTCTAATAATTCACAATGGTTAATTTTTCCGATCATTAATGATTGACGACAGTTAATTCACAACAGTTAATTCAGCGTTTCATTTAGCCGATCTCTAATGATTCACAACTGTTAATTTTAGCCGATTCCTAATGATTCCCAACGGTTAATTTTAGCCGATCAATAATGATTCACAACGATTTGAGATAATCAGTCACAATTTTCTTTAAAAATCAATAATATTTGTAGTTTTTCACAGCCATTCAATACTTTGTTAAACCAAGCATTTGGCGAAATTTAGTATTTGATAGATAATATCTAACGCGATATACACGACTCGTTTTTAACATGTGAATTTCTCTAACATAAAATTACATATTTCTTTGATAATGTCCAAGAAGACTATTAATATAGTTCTTCAACACAATTTTAAGACTTCGAATCATAAGAACAAAAAGTTTACAAAAAGAAAAATTGATTTTGTTAAGTGCTTTAAATAAATTTAAACATCTATTAAATACTTATATAAATAAATCCCTTTCATTTCACAATAATAATTAGTTTAAAACATTAAAATAGAAAAAAGAAAATACTTGCTGAGTAAAAAGGTTAATATATGACAGTAATTATTATTAGCTATATGGTAAATTAATTATATTTCAGAACACAACGAAAAACAAAGGACAAATAGCATTCTGTACTGTAAAAATTTTCGTACCAAATTACGTGGTATAAAGTACCGGCACTCCATGCACCAGTGCTCTACCGGTACCGGTGCATAATCTGTAAAATTTATTTTTACCGTATTATTCCTCACCCTTCATAGCAATATTTATTTATCGAGAATTATTCGTTGATTTCATGGTAATTATTACTGTAAAAATTATGGCATATCAGATTTTATGCAGTAAAAATTGATTTTACGGTGAAAAATACCGCAGCCTGAGTGCCAGTATTTCTTACGGTAATTTTATCTGGAATCTTTTACAATGTAGTGGGATTTCACTGATTTGTGCCGTTTTCGATGGGATTATTAAATTTATGTATTTATCAAATATTTGGTAATTAAATTAATGTCTTATTTTGATAATTAAATTTACATATTTGCTAAAAATAGTTTTTTAACTCTGTATTTATACCTGAAATGCAGTATCAAGTGTCGATGCATGAAAATATATTTATCTGTATTCAATAACTTGGACAAAAGTATAATTTCTTACTCTTCTTCTACCTCAAACCGCCTCTGATTTACAGTAAACTAATTTTTACAAATTCTAAATTTATTTTTAAAAATAATTGGATCTATCTTAAAACTAAAAATAATATTAAAAAATTTATTTTTAAACATACAAACCATATCAACAAACTATATAATCCAAGTTACTATTTTTTTTATTTTTGAGAACATATTCTCCGCATTAAACAACAGTCAACTCAAAAAGGTAAAACTCAATAAATAAATATTTCCCCTTCGGAGCGTTAAATCGTTTACCCGACACATTTAAGAACATTTGAAAAATTTCATAGACACCGTCAATATCAAAGAATCAATTTATGGAATCCCATTTATCATACAGAAGGAATTTTAATAAAAGACAGGCCTGCGGTAAGGTCAAATTCGTCACTAAATAAATAAATATGAAGAACGATGGGCTTTGAACTTCGCGAAAAGCCACAAACAATAAATAACGTAATTTGTCTGCAGACGAGAAAGATAGAAACATTGAAAACCTTCAACGAAAACACACTTTGGCGCATTTTCCCAGAGATAGCCGGGAAAACATTTGTTTACCGAATATCAATACTTGTCACATTTATTGGTAAAATATGCTAAGTCTGCTTTGACAACAGCAACGGAGGAAACTTAGCATATTTTCCCAATAAAATGTGTTTATCGACGGATAATATCTTCTTCTCTACAAATACATCATAATTTGAACGCAGAAGGAGAAAATTTGGTGAATCCATATTGATTAATTCATAGGAAGCATTATTTGTACAGTTTTATTCTTAAGATCATATTTCTCTTGATTATTTTTTTGTTCTTTTAAGTTTGAAAAATAATTATTTTGCATGTTTTTGGCACTCCAGCAAAAGCAATAAATAAAAGTGTGTCCAGTAAAATAAAATACAGTACTGCAAAATCGAGTCTTATTTTTTCCTCATCAACAGCACTGGAAAAACTGCGGTATATGATGGTGAACAACCCAAAAATTGTGTGAAGGAACTCTTTCTTCCGGGATAACGCCAAATCAAGCATATTCATATGCGTACAATATTAATTAATTACATATATGATCATATACGATTCAATATATAAGACTTAAAGGGTGTTATTTAAGTGTAAAAAATTAAAATTAAATTAACATACACCAATTTTATTCCCATTCCATCCCAATCGTTGGCGTTTGTGTATATAAACACACACACCTATATGTATCTATACACACATCACCAGTAGTTGAAGTTGTTTGTGATTTGTTGTGATTTAATTGAAGGATTTATTGCTCTCCGTTAAGATATCTATGTAATTTTTTAATTGTGTAATATGGATAATTACATATTACTTTTTTACATCTCCGTGAAATTATATCTTGTATCAGCTTCCATTCTGTTTGAATTCGTCTTTATGTTCACTATGTGCTGCATGTAACCTTGATTAACAAATTAATTTTATTTTTATGAAATTGTGTATATATTATTCTAAATTAACGGTTCTTCCCTCATTTTGTACCGTAAAAATACACTTACTGACTTCTATGTATATATTTTCTTACTATAATTATAAATTTTAACACTACTGAATGTAAAATAAGGTGGCAGTTCGCACCAAGTAGTGAAATAGAACAGTTTTGGAATAGAATAATATACTATTTTTTAAATCTCTGTTAACTAAATTAAATAAGTTTATAGTCTGTATGTTCTAGCTCTTCCTGTTCTATTAAGCCTAATTAGAGGAGTCTTTTTTTAGGGAGTGGGTATGTAATATAATGTCTCATACAATTCCTTCTATAGTAAATCATCATGGGAGTTTGCCTAGCAGTGTTAAGAAACATATGCGACAGATACTGGAGGGCTCGTGAACTATTACAAGCCTTACAAACTGAATGACTTTCTATTAACTTTTTATTTATGTTTATGTTTTTGATATTTTTTATACTTTTTCTATGTTCTAATATGTTTTCAATTTTTTTATTGCTCTAATGTTTTAAATCTTTTAATGTTTTTATGTTACATGCCCTATGTTTATTCCCCTAGTATGTCTGCGATTAGTGCTTGCAGACTCCAGCGAATGATGTACGTATCAAGTGCTTCTGCTATAAATAGAAAAAATAACAAAATCGTTTGGAAGGAATTTAATGGTGATTTCGCCAAATTTTATCACATTTTATAAAACCTTATTTTATTCTTAATTTTATTAAAATCATTACCTAAGTACTTTGATTCCTAGGTAGTTGCTTTTTGGTGCTTCCACAGGGCCTGAAGCACAGTAAATTTTGCCATTTTCTGATTTTAGCCATATTTTTTTCTTCTTATATCACTTACAAAAAGTAAACGGTGCTAATAAATCATGACTATGCAAGCACTTAAAGAATGGTAAAAACATTTTTCTATGGTTACCTAATAGGGAATCTAATTTGGCAGGGGGAAATATAAGAAACAATAAAAATAAATGAGACATTGGAGAATTTAAGAATACACAGATCACTCTGAGTTATGAAACAACACACATGTTTGAAATTTTAGTGTGATACTGCGCATTTTAATGCATATAAATTACATCTACATTTAAAAACCATACTTTTATTTGTGTTTCTCTGTTTTGAAACTCCGAACTTTTATGATTCATAATAAATTTCTTCTGAGAATAATGTCAGAAGTTGAATAGCAAAGTGTGACAGGTGTAAAAAGAACGTTTCTAACTTGTTCCCAAAAGCTGGT
Source organism: Parasteatoda lunata (assembly GCA_949128135.1). Classification (NCBI taxonomy): domain Eukaryota; kingdom Metazoa; phylum Arthropoda; class Arachnida; order Araneae; family Theridiidae; genus Parasteatoda; species Parasteatoda lunata. The sequence goes on along the minus strand of OX421980.1, from coordinate 33,909,877 downwards.
GTGCAAGTGAAAAAGACGATAAAACGAGCGAATTAAGAAGTAAATTCGGAAAGAACGCCAAAGAAACCGGAAGAATCCTCGTAAAAACGAAACCTATCGCTTTGTTTTCTTCAACCTTAACCAGAAAACTCCTCCAAGAAGAAAAGTTACATTTTATAGAGAACCTTTAAAAAGAAACACAAATCCATATAAAAGCTCAACTTTCTTCTAGCTTCTCAGAAAGTAGTAATTTCCTACACATCAAGCAGATACAAAACTACTATCGTAGTAAACCAATGTTCCTAAAAGGCTCTGACACTGGATCTGTTGCAAAGAAACATCACGTTTTCTTTAGGGAGCTGTAAACCAATGATTTAGTATTGGATCGAAATGAGATTTAAAAGAGCGTCTATACGAGTTTCAAACAACTGGGTAAAACAAGTTTCCATGCAAATAATGCGACGAAGTCTATCTTCATAAAGAAAACTATATGTATCCGATATCACTTCCAGGATCATTTAATTCTTACGCACATTGCGAACGGATATCGATGTATGATTTAAAGGTGTCCATTCTCTGAATCATACTTTCACCAATGACTGTGATTTGGCATTTTAAAGTGGGAAAATGGGGGCCAGGCACAAAAGTAAAATGTTTATTTTTTATTGAAGTGGTCAAAATGTGTGTGATTTTTATGTGTCGCTTTACCTTTTTGAATCCTCTGATCGGTATTTTCCATGCAACTCTTAAATGATCTAATTTAATTTAAAGAGTGGACCAACTCCTATTTCAAAATAGTAATTATCCTTACTCTCAAATTGTTAAAAATCGTTCTTATTTCAATTTAAATGTAGTACATGATTACTTCGATTGCTAAACAAAGAGCACCACATTTCAGTGAACAACACAATGTATTAATTGAACTTTAAATCTCAAAAACTCAAAATTAAGAAAAAGGTGGAGTTGGACCACTATTAAAATAGCACCTTTATAGACAAATTTTGGATTACAAATATCATTGTAAGTGCATAGGGTATTAAAATTTTCATAAGCTTGATTTGCGCAAAAGATATTAATGGTGATCAGAGCAATTTGCAACAATGACAAATGGTTAGAATTTTTGAAAATAAATTTTATTTGGCAACCTAATATTTTGTTAAGTCAAACAGTAAACGATTTTTGTACATTTGCTACCCAAAGAAGACATTAAAAAAGTAACGCATTCCCGCAACAGCCCGTTGGGGGCCAGGGGGGGGGGGGTCTAAACAATTTCGTAACCAACGGCATGTTGGTAGCGATATGGTCAATACTGCGCACAGACCGCCTTTGCTTCGCAGAGCTCTAATACCCATCGCAACCTGTGTGTGCTTCAAGCCTCTAGTGGAGGTCAAACCCCAGTTTTATACAAGGAGAGCTCAGTTCCTTCTCCACTCAGCCACAGTGGCTCCAAAGAGGGCATTGAAGGATTTTAAGACACTAAGTAATGATTTATTCTTGCTTTTCCAACTGCATCAAATATTTACGATTTTTAATCATTGCTTTTGCTTTCGACTTTAATTTAGCTATTTTTTAGGAGTTGACCAAAGTGTCTCTCTCTGTACTTTCATTCACTGGTGTATGATCTCAGAATACGAAACATGGCGTATGTTTCTTGTAAGCGATTGTTTAATTTCTCATAAATACCTAGGCATTTGATTGCTTTATTAAATTTTTCATTAAATATATATGTTTTGCTTAATTTGGCATGATGAAATTTTTAAAAAAAATATTGTTGAACGAATTGAAAATAGAGTTGAAATTTGAAGAAAGTCCACTTATATGGTATAAAACCATGATTTTGATACAAATTTAATTAGTAGTTGAAAATTAGTTCAGAATATTTCAAAGCATGGCTACTGAAATTGCGAAATATTTTCATTATTGATTGCCATCCAGATGAAAAAATCAACATAATATATATATATATATATATATATATATATATATATATATATATATATATATATATATATATATATATATATATATATATATATGTAATACAAAAATTATTAATATTTTTGTATTAATGAAAGAATTAAAACTCTTTCGTTTTCATAAAATGTCTTTGTTAAAGAATAAGCGTAGAGAGATTCTATTTTGGGAAGTCAAGACTAATAACATACGATTGAGTTATTTTTAGAATCTCTCCTCCTTTTCACTTCCATATAAGGAAGCAGTAAATGATTTTCCTTAATGCGTGAGGATACAAGTATGTCAAAGACTGTGCCTGTTTACTCAAATCTGTGTTTGTATAAAACCTAGGAACACCAGTTTTGCATGTCCTTCCCATCATGTTGTGATCCTGATAAGCTGTTCCAGAATTATCAGATGTCTTGTCCACTATATCTCCCTTGTGGAGAGCGGATGTGAACTGTTATCAATACCAACCTACCGTTAATAAACCATTTTGGAACGTATGATGGCTTACGACTGCATTATTTAAGCTAACTAAAACATTGATAAAAGGGATTTTAGCCCTTTTATTACACACACATATATATATATATATATATATATATATATATATATATATATATATATATATATATATATATATATATATATATATATATACTTGAACGATAATTTTTTAAAATGCATTTTTATCTATGAATAACAGAGATTCAGAAAAAGATATGAAAGCCTAACTGAAAGATATTAATCCGCAATAGTGTTCGTTATTCCTGTAAAAAGTTAATGATGGGAAGACTATCCATAATTTGGCTAGATAAATTTTTACTATTATGAATATTATAATCCTCGTTTAATTAGCTTTAGGAATTTAAAATGTATTGGCGACGGAGAACTCATAACGGACGTCTTTAACATGGTTTTCAAAAGTCTTACACCAAGGAATATCAAAAAGCAATACTTTAATTGCCTTAGACTTGAATCAAAGCTATTATTTCCAACTATGCTTCTTGCCGAGAAGATCTACTTGGGAGTTAGAACGAACAAATAACTTAAAAATTACAAATTTTTCAACAAAAAAAATGCCAATTTGGCTACATTTTTCCACCCAGATTAAAATTATCCAAATTGATTAGGATAATTTTAAGCATTAATGCTTTATTCTCATTTTTTGCAAATTTTTAAGAGACCAGGTAATGCAGCATTAAAGTTAGACCACTAACGCTTTACATTTTCTTAAAACTGTGGCTTTTCTCAATATGTTTTCAGCCATTTTCAGAATAAATATAGTCTGGATAAAGATATTTTAAACTTGACCTAACAGCTATGACTAACTATTGAAAACTCATAGTAGTTATAAAAATGTCATATTATTCGCAAATAGACATTATTTCATGGGACGGCAGAACTTTCGATAAACACTCTTGACCAAAACATTTCAAAAAATACAAACAGCCTCAAAAATTTATGCAAATGTATTTGCAGTTAATAAGAGATCATCAATTAATCAATTGACTGATATCTGCTGAAATACGATTACTGAGGTAATTTTTTTTAATTTATTTTATTGATATAAGGTTTGAATGAGATTATTAAATGACAAATTTTATACTATTCCTTTATTGCTATGACAATAAATAAATGATTTATGAGCGGTGGAAAGTGTAATATTACCCCCAAAAACCAGTTTATGTTAAACACAACTATCCCTCGAAATTGTAGCTCTGGTAAATTTTTATTAACATAGAAATTTTAAGATTAAGCAATGCAATTGCTTATCTTATTGGTTTTATTGATTTTAAGTAAAACCCGCATAAAAAATAGCAAAAAAATCAGAAAAACGATATTTCCATGCACAAAACTCCGCTTCTTTTGAAAAATTTATCATTCCTAGCGTGAAAACATGAGTAGTACAAAAGTAAAAAAAAATTAAAGCGAAGAAGAATTTAAGAAGATCTAATTTTGAAGTAGGACGTGTTTAATTCACGAGATAATTTAGCTCATCACGCGAAATGCTCCAAATGATATATTTTCTAAAGTAGCGTGTTTAAAATAATCATTCTCGTCACGTGTGTGTTTAAATCTTTTGAATGATAATTCCAACTCGAAAAAGAAGACTAATTTAACAGTAAGTAAATGTAATACGAACTTTAACTGTAAGCTTTACGCTCCAATGTAAAATTACATTTAACACTGAAATTTTACAAAGGATCAGTTCTGCGCGTTTCGGAATTTATGGTAAAGAAGAGAAAAAGCAGTGTCTTTACCATATAGGTCTATAATTAGATACGATGACAGAGATGCTAGGAAAGGAGGCCACAATTTATGAATGAATTATGTATATCAAACATTGCGTTTTGAGAACTCTAAGCACGAAACTAGTAGGGGCTACTTTTATTATTCAAAATAATGGGAATTATCAGGAAAACACGACAGTACCACAAACTGAAGAAAGGTGTTTAGGTAACACGTTATTAAATCATTACCGAATATTCCATTAATATTTAGATGCCTTATTTTCCGCTTTAAGAGATCTATTTTAATGGTAATAAAGCCTCAGCTGCAAAACTGTTTTTGAATTAGTTATCTTCGTTATTTATTTTCACAAACCAAGAAACAGTTATTTCATGCAATTTGTCTATGACATGAGGTTATTTATTATAAGAAACGCGCCAGGTTTTTTCTTTTAAATATTAAAATTTTATGGCAGGGGTTTTAAATAACTTACTCTATAAATTGCTATGAAAAGAATCTCGGTTTTTTTTTTTTTTTTTTTTTTTTTTTTTTTTTTTTTCGTTTATCGAAGCAATATTGTTACCGGAGCAATTATACATTAGTTTTGTATAATTATTTATCACGCACATTAGGTAACATGAATTGTAGAAACTGAGTAATCCTTATTCCCCTTATCTCTTCATATAAAAAACCTTTAGAGTAGAATATTATTATTTATAATTAAAAACAGCAAATAATATTTAGGCAAATATCGCTGCCTATAAATAAATTTCATAACATCGCTCTTTAATGTAAATTTTAATAGTTTGTCATTTCATTTTCGCTAAAAAAGGTGATAGAAAACAAACCTTTGGATCCAAATAGTTTTATCATGGTAACACCTTCTATTCCAGGTTTTCTAAACAGTTTAAGTTTAGAGGGGCCCCCAAAAAATATTACAGATCCCTCCTATTTATCGTTTCCTTCTCTAAAAATGTGGGGAAAGGGAATAGGTAAATTTAAATCACAACTTTCTAACAAAGCAATACTGTTAACAATTTCGTCTTCCCAAAAAAATTAAACCATTTTATTTAATTGTTTTTGATTGTATGGTGTTAATTTACTTTAAAAACACAGCTCAGAGATAATAATTTTTTTATAAGGCAAAAATTTGCTCTGACGAAACTATTTCCTTTTGAGAAAATATTTATAAATCATTCATTTCTTTTGAGCAATATCCTGAATAAATGTCACGGCAATGGCTACAGAAGCAAGAATTTTCGAACATTCCAGCTACAAAGCGATATCAGTCAATAAATTTTTCCTTTTTTTCTGAAAAAAAAATTAGTTCTTTTAAAGAATTGCTTTGAATGTGATTTTTTTTTTTTTTACGTAGGAGAGAAATAAAAGAACAAATGAGAAATGTCTCACCTTGGCGATGATCGCACACCTCAATAGACGTCGAAAATTTTTAAACGACCATTTTATGTGTCAAAACTGTCAAAATTCCTTTCATACTTCAATCGTGTATGGTTTCTAAACTACTTCTAGCAATTTCTTTTGAATTCGCAGCACGTAAGAAGTCTGATACACTCCAGATTTTGGAAAAATGAAAAAAAAAGGAAAATCGAAGGTTTCTTTTAAGTGCAAAATTGTGCTTGCTATAAGCTGGGTGGGGGGCAAGATGGAATTCCTGGAAAAGGAAAATTAGGATTCAGTTGGAGAAGAGAGAAAATAGTTTTTAAGGCTCGCTGTAAAGCTCGTGCACGTCGGAATTCCAAATACCGTGATATGACAACAAAAAATATTGCTTATAAAAAAGATTTTAGCATTCTGTAATGTTAGAAAAATGTTAAATCGAGGTTAGAGTTACGTAACAAATATGTTTGTTGAAGTCAAATATTTATTTTTCCGAAAAGACAAATAATAAAGGAAATTTTATTTCATAAGAATATACAGTGTGAATGTTGTGCATTCGTCTCGCTTGTGGAAAAAAAATATTTCTTTTATGTAGATTTTTACCTTTTAAGTTTTGAGCTTAAAACTTGTATGATTTCTTAAGCAGATAGCATCACTTCTTTTATAGTTTGATAGATAATGTAAATATATAATAATATATGTTTAATTTAGTTTTAAGTTCGAAGTTAAATGCAAACATGTCAGTTACACTAATTTTGCAATGTTTCCTTTGAAGGGAGGGATTCAATTAGAAATCTGAGATACTTTAAAAAGTGCAATTTTAAGAAAATGTTAAATTTGATCTACAATTACTACCGCTGTTATGCATTTTAAAATTAATTTAAAAAAAATAACCTTATAATGCGATGGCTCTAAACAAGCATAAAAAAATAAAATCCAGATTAAAATAATAAAAATAATGAATTCCCAAACTCGCTTTGAATCGTTGTATCTTAGGAAAGTGTTTTAAAGAGGAGTAGTAGTGTCAGAAATTGTCAGTAATTTTAAAGACTATAATACCTTGCGGATGTTACCAGAAAAGTTGGTAATCTGGCATTGTAAACAATAACAAAAACTGTGCAGCAAATTATGAAATGATTAAACATTTCTCACACTTCCTAAGCGTTGTATACCAAGACAGACAAGCAAACTATATTATAATATTAATTAGTATAATTATAATTTATTAACACTAGTTCACATTATAATTTACCTCAATTATTTTCAATTTTTTTCATTAATATAAAAGAAATGCATATCTAGTGATTACTGTTTAAATTTGAATGTAACTGTATTTACCGATATAATATGCCAATACCCAGTATGTACTCGTTTGGTATTCCCTACACTGGGAGGTAAAAGTCATTGCATTGTATACAATTTTTGTATTTAGTATATATATACTTGTTAGCTAGCTAGTATTCTTGTTAGTTAGGCCTTGCTAATAAATATACACTTGTTAGTATACTACTAAAGTGATATTTTTTTCTAATTCTAACTAAATGAGCCCATTGAAGTAAAACCTGTGTTTCATAAAATAAATGACTTATTAAACAAAGGAATAGCTTTGCAATGAGGAGAAAAAATGTCTCGCCAAAAGTACCAGAATGTGATTAAATTTTTCGTGTTTCTGTCTTTATGGGAATGCCAAAAAGCTCGGTAATTTCTATCAATTCACTTTGATAATGATTTTAGTAAGACTTGCTATAAAATATGGTTTTATAATGTGTGAACCTAAGTCACGGAGGCGAGCAACATTACCCACGCCACACTACCACAGATACCCGTTTATAGGGTGGGCCACATTTTTACAATAGAGAACAACACACAGATAGAAACATCCATACCCTGAGCGGAATTCGAACCTGTAGTCATTGGCTTCGCAGTCAGGCACGCTAACTGCTCAACCATCTGAAAGGCTTAGAGTATGGTATGAAAAATATTTATTCGGTTAAATTTACTGTTCGGTTTCGAGTTTTATTCTATATGTGGTTTTGTAAACCAGAATTTCCTGTAAACCTTTACCACATGAACAGAAAAATTACCAAATGAACAGTTTAGATACATTATATTTTGCTTTTTAACCAGAAATACATTTTTTTTTAACCAGAAATATCATTATTATGTGTGTAAGAGTTTTTCCATTTCTTTTTTTTTTTATAATGTAAAAAGTTTTATGATGGAATATTATAGTAAATACACGTTGTACACAGAAATTGGGAAGAATTGGTTAAGTCAACTAATGTTGCAAAATAATAATTACTTTATTTTTGTAACAATGGCCATTATGCAACTGAAAAAAGAAAATAATTAGGATGCAATGCCTAAGATAGAGATTAAGAGACGCATCTTCGAACACGATAAAATACTTTTAGTAAATTTCGATAACGGTTGGACTGGTAGCGAAAACCCCTCAGTCTTAACGCCAAGAATACAAAATGGCAGTTAGGGGCATGGGAAGACATCCATAGCTGGAGATTTATCGAATGATAAAATAGCCAAATACAAAGCCAACTCCACTTAATAATATTAACTTTGAAATAATTTGGCTATAGCTTAATCACCAAAAAGACCGTGAGAATTAGTATAACCCTGTAACTGAAACTTTTTCGTGGTATGAGAAAGTAACCTAAGAATAAAGAGCTATAAATAGATTTTGATGTTTGCCGGCCAGGTGGCCGAGCGGTTAGCGCCCCTGACTGCGGGTTCGTATCCCGCTCTGGGCATTGATGTTTCTCTCTCTCTCTTTGTGCTGTCCTCTGTTGTGTGTGTGTGTGTATGATGTGTGAATGTGGCCCACCCTATAAACGGGTTTGTGGCAGTGTGGCGTGGGCAATGTTGCTCGCTTCCGTGACTTTGGTTCACAGGTGCCCACTGGGTAACGCGAAATGAGAGACATTTCTGGCATCTTCATAGACAAAGATTCAAATTCAGTGCCTGCCATTGGAAAAAAAAAGATTTTGATGTTTAAATTAGTCTTGACAGTGAATTAATGAGTTTTGAATTAAAAAGTTGGCCGTTGCATTGATTCTTAAGAAGAGAATAAAATATTTACATTTGCTTTTTATAAAATGTAATAAAAACTGAAGAATTGGTTTAATTTAATTAAAATTAGATTAAGAATGATTTAAAAAATTAAATTTATGAAATTAAAGAAATTTTTAAACCTAGGAAATATGTAATGCCTATTATGGCACCACATCATACAGTATGGTGCTTTTTTTTTCTCCTTGTAAACTTTCAAGGCAATATTAAATGAAATAGATTATTCTAGATCGTTAAGCAGGCCATGCAAACAAGTTTGGCTTTTATTTCCAAGTTTAGTTTCTCCAAATGGGACGTTGCTTTTAACGTTGTGTTTCTTAGTAATTTTATAATTGAAATTGTTTATAATTATTATATATATATATATAATAATCATTTTCTGGATTTTTTTAAAAGAATTCTATAATTTTTTTTAAAAATAATTTTCTTTTTTCTCCTTTTTTCATTTGTCTATAATTTTCCTTTGTTTTATCTTCTTTTTGAACTTATTTAATAAGTTCTATTAACTTGCAGCTTATGCGCAATAAATGAAAATTACTGTTTTTCTTAATTTTCTTCGGGTTTTTTTGTATTTATTTATTATGCTATATATATATATATATATATATATATATATATATATACATATATATATATATATATATATATATATATATATATATATATATATATATATATATATACATATATATACATATATATATATATATATATATATATATATACATATAGATATATATATATATATATACATATATATATATATATATATATATATACATATATATATATATATATATATATATATATATATATATATATATATATATATATATATATATATATATATATATATATATATATATATATATATATATATATTTAAATCGTATAACTATTTTGATAAATTGCGCAAATTATTATTAAAATGTAATTTTAGATTAATGATGCTTAAAATTATCATTTAGAAGTATAACATGTCAACCTTAACTTTATGAACAATCTGAAAAACTGTACTTCATCTTTTATACAAAATTAATTAAAATATTAAGATCCAATTACACAAATATATCATTAAGAAAGTATTTTGTTATAAAGCAAAGCATGTAAGGAAATTAGATTAAATAGAAAGAATTATAAATTTAAAGTTGAAAAGAAAAATCATCTTTTTAAAACTAAAATCCGATACTATACATGTATACAATTCATAAAGTGTTAACGAAAGAAAGTTATATTTAAAAACTAAGTGAACTATTGTATTAAAAAATTTCAATTAAATATCAATTGCATATATGTTTATAAAATAATTATGTGTTATACTAATCCATCTATTTCAAATAAAATGGTTAGAATATGTAAACAGGAGATATTGATATAGTTCTTTACGTTAAAAAAGAACTACTATTTTATTATTTATGTTTGGAGCTTTAAAGCATAGAATGTGTTTTAGAAGTTATAAAATAATCATTTTGTTTTATTTGAAAGTTTGAAATATATTAAAAGAACAGAGAAAAAGTAAACTTTAAGTTTGAAAAAAAGAATTTGCAACTAAACAATGTTGTTTGAACAGAAAATATTTTTATGGAATATATTCGTTTCCTATATTTTCTATTTTCTATAAAATAAAATTGTAGTGATAAAAGCACACGTTAACAAAATTTAAAATCCATACATAAAGAATTCTTCAAATAGAAGGAAAAACCAATAACATCAAATCGAAATATAGCTTCAGAAGAATTCAGTGTTAACGTTGTTGAAAAAAAAATACTGAACAGTAAACAGCCTATGCATAGTATAAATATTATATACACAATATTATTCATGTTACTATACACAACATTAGCATCTACTTATTTAATACATTGTCTTTAATAGATAAAATAAATTTTTTTAATGGATATAATAAAAAATATTTTCCATTAAATGAAATAAAATTTATAATCAGAGATCGAACCTACGACGTGGCAACAGTGAAGTGGTTATCGTTACCGTTAAAACTCCATAACCTTCCTCAGCAGGTTAATATGAAGTGCATTTAAATCAACCTCAAAACTACTTATAGAGTATAAAAATTTTACACCTTCAAAACAACCTCCCTCAACTAGTTGCTACGAAGTAGACTTAAATCAACCTTCAAACAACTTGGAGGTGTTAAAAAATAACCTGTACACAACTTCAAAACAGCCTCCGTCAGCTGGTTGGTATGAAGTGCTTTTGAATCAAGCTCAAAACTACTTGAGTGTGTAAAAAAAAAATAACCTGGGCACATTTAAAAGAACCTCCGTCAGCTGGTTGCTTCGAAGTTGATTTAAATTTAAGTCAACCTTAAAACAACCATAGGTGTAAAAAAAAAAAAAAACTCCATACACCTTGATTATATCCATTGTGGAGTTGATTTCTTAAGGTTGTTCTTGTTGACAACTTCAAATCAATCTTAACATCTCTAAACAACTTTAAATACACCTCAAAAACACCTTAAAATTTTGAAAAGGCAGTGCTCAGCTTTTAGAAAGTTTTTCTAAGTAAATGAGTCAAATATTCTAGAGTCATATTTTGTCCCAAAGGCAGTAGTTTCAGCAAATTTTTACCCAATCCGATGTTCATAATCATACTCTTTAGTTAAAATGCAATTTTATGTCAATCGAAATTTTACACATATGTAGTTTGATCAGTAAATTAAAAGTTAGTCTCCTAATAAATAAAATAAAACACTAATAAAAAAATTATATATATATATATATATATATATATATATATATATATATATATATATATATATATATATATATATATATATATATATATATATATATATATATATATATATATATATATATATATATATATATATATATATATATATATATTTGTAGTCTTACTGGAATCCTAGGCTTGGCGACATATTTCAATAAATAAGGGGAACAGTTGTTCTTGATAAAAACCTACTATATGACGTTACAGCAGCAATGGATTTGATTGGATCACTAAAAATAGCGCGTTTTATGTTGGCGATATTAGTATACGTTCGCGTTAGACACTTGGAGTGACTTTAGATGCAAAAAGACTCTCTCCATAGGTTAAATGGTTTTTCTTAACTTGCAACAGAGTACAGTTAAAAATTGTACATTTTGAAGCAAAAAGAAATTCTAAATTATTAACTATTAGCTCGATGGATTTGGCTTGATTTCATTTGATATAGCGTAAGAAATACTTAAGAGATAATACTTCTCTTGTCAAAAGAGAAAAACCAGACTCGTAAAAAGTTCATGTCAAAACTTATACTTTTTATAGAAAAAGGCTACAAGTCAAAACTTGTAGGTTTTTATTCATTTTACTTACTTAATAGCTTATAACGCCTAAACAAGTTTTCTTATTGACTTGGTTTTCACTTAAGAAATTCTAGATTAAATTACGGTAAAAGTACCTCCAATCAAAGTGGCGGTACTTTTTACCGTAAAATCCAATTGAACTGGAACATATGACAGAACCAAAAATCTGATATACCGTAATTTTTACATTAATAATTACTATAAAATCATTGACTCACTCTAATCAAATAAATATTTTGTAAAAATTACGGTATAATATTTTACTGTAAAAATGGCTTTTACGTTAAAATGAATTTTACGGATGATGCACTCAATGTGCCTTACTTTATACTGTAATTTGGTCCGGAATATTTTACCGTGTTGCTCTCATTAGATCCAGCTTGAAATAATAATTAATAATTAACCTCTCATATTTGGTAGAAGTTTCACCTCATTTTGGCTACTTCTTTTTATTTATTTATGGATTTTCTACTGCACTCTTTCTTACAAGAGACCTGGTTCAAAATTGTACATCAAAGAAAAAAAACTCTCAAAATAAATCACATTAAAATCATTCTTAAAGAATTACTTTACTTCTAAACAGAAATAACAAGGTAAAAGAAACATAATTATAATTAACAAAAAAATTAAAATTTTTAACAAAAACAGCCTACAGAATGCATTTTTAGAAATACGATCCGAGTACTTCATCCATTTTTTTTTTCCTTAATGTTTTCAAATTTTGGGAGAGTTATATGATTTACCAACACTCGTTTGTATATATTATGAGCAGAATTGAAAAAAAAAAATATTAATAAAACACACATTTTTGAGGTTTCCAATATTCAATAATTTTGTTTAATTTTACCCGATAAATCAAAGTCAAGTGTTCTTTATCATTGACTCATTGTTCTCAATTTCATTTTGTTTAGCATTTATAATAGCTTCGTAATCATGTGGAAGTTCATGAAAATACCAAGCCTTAGAAGATTCTTAAATTCAAAAATTAAAACGACTAAATAACGTACATTTAATTTGCAAAGTTGAATCTTGTTGAAGAAAGTTGAATCTTGTTTTATTTATGGGCTGATATAAAGCAGTCTTATTAATTGCGTATTGATAAAAAAGAATTGTGTTGTGATTCATGACATTTTTCTGCATATCGTTAAACGAGTTGAAAAGATTGAGAGGTAATGTTTACTTGATATTTCTATGCAAAGAATAAACTTACGGATAAATTAATGCATAACTTTTCAAAATAAAAAATTTTGTATCTGTTTTGATATCTGTAGATGTTTAAAAATTATATAATATTAAATATGTCCTTGATGTTCAATTAAATTCTCTTGCTGATGTTAATTATTTGCTATTTATTATATATCATGTAGCTTCTATTTTTCTTTGTGTTTATATGCTTAAAGCATATTTCATAAACCAGTTTTTTTTTTCAGCTGAATTAAAACGAACAAAATAAAACACATATCTTTGTGGTTTCCAATATTCAATAGTTTCGTTTATTTTCTCCCGATAATGCAAAGTAAAGTATTCTTTATCATAAGCTCATTGTTCTCAATTTTGTTTTGTTTAGCATTTATAATAGCTTCGTAATCAAGCGGAAGTTCATAACAATACCCAAGCCATAAAAGAATGTTAAATTTAAAAATTGGAATGACTGAATTACGTACACTTAATTAATTTGCAAATCGGGTAAAAAATTATTTATTGCAATAAAAGAATGGAAGTGGGATTCTGTTTTAATTATGGGCTGGTATAATGCAGTCTTATTAATTGCGTATTAATTAAAGAGAGTTATGTTCTGATTCACTACATTTTTCTGCATACCGGTAACCGAGTTGAAAAGATTAAGAGGTAATTTGTTTCTGATATTTTCTGATATTTTTTTCAATGAATAAACTCACAAATAAACTAATGCAAAAGTTTTCTAATAAAGCATTCACTTAAAAAAAATCGGAATAAAAACTTTCGCTTCTGTTTTGATATCTTCAGTCATTTTAAAATTAGATCATATGCATTTTTTCTCGATGTTAAACTAAATCCTATAAAAAATGTATAGAATTTGCTATTTATTATACATCATGCAGCTTCAATTTTTCTTTATATTTATTAGCTTCAAGCATATTTCATACACCAGTTTGTTTGTTTCTTTAGCTGGATTAAAATTAAGCAAATAAAACACACATCTTTAAGGTTTTCAATATTCAATAATTTCGTCTAATTTTAGCCGATAAAACAAAATCAAGTGTTCGTTATCATATCCTCATAATTTTCAATTTTGTTTTGTTTAGCATTTATAATAGCTTCGTAATCAAGCAGATGCTCATAACAATATCCATGACATAAAAAAATCTTAAATTTAAAAATTGGAACGACTGAACTACGTTCACTTAATGAATTTGCAAACCGAGTAAAAAATTATTTGTTGCAAAAAAAGAAAGCAAGTTGGATTCTATTTTAATTATGCAGTAGCATTCTGTATAAATCAGTCTTATGAATTGCGTATTAATTAAAGAGAGTTACGTTGGGATTCATTACATTTCTCTGCATACCGTTAACCGAGATGAAAAGATTAAGAGGTAATTTGTTTCTAATATTTTTATGCAATGAATAAACCCACAGATTAATGTATACAAAAGTTTTTAAATAAAGTGCTTATTGAAAGAAATTTCAGAATGAAAACTTTTGCTTCTGTTTTGATATCTGTAACTGTTTAAAAATTAGATCATATTAAATTTTTCTTCGATGACTGTAATTTCGAATCTGGTGTCTCTTAATGTTAAACTACAGAAACATGTTTCAATTTCCGTTCGAACTCCACGCAATCTGAAATCGTAAATGAATATAATTATCGTAAAGAAAGAATATATAAAAGAATAGAATATAATAAAGAAAAAAATTTTATAATCGGTATCAAGCTTTTAATTTTAAATTTTTGCTTTCAAATAAAATAAGTCATATAAAAATTCATTTTTCATAGAAAATTGTTATACAGTAATGATTCGAATGTTGAGAAAACACTTAATTTGAATTCAGCTATACCTTTCTCAGATCAAGGTAAAGACTTAATGACAAACAGTTTTCAAGGAAATTTCAAAATAATGAATTTTGTCAACCTTCCAATTTCTTCTTCTTTTTTTTTTTTTTTTCATTTAAAAAGTATATATATTTTCCCAAATGCAATTACAATTTTAATACTAAGCATGTAATTTGAGCGCAAAAATATATCGTTATATTTTTTTTCTTACATAGTCTATTATAAAAACTTTTTAATTTCATTAAGCTAAAGAAGCATTCACGGAAAGAAGCGCGAAATATGTATATTTTTAAGTGACAAGTTGTATTTGAAAGGTTATTGTAACGAAAGATATATGATTGTAAACAACTAAATTCAAATCCTTTCTAACGTCTCTTTTGAAATAAAGTTTTAAAAAAATTCTAAATACGAGGGTTGCTATTTATATTTCTGGCCTTGGCAACAGTAAGTGTTGCTAGGCTACCGCAGACGATTTTAATCGAAAGTTTGATATTTTTAAACATAAATTCAGCAGATGATTTACCATTATAGCTTCATTTGTGTTGTTGACAGTAAATTGAAAAGTTCTTCTCTTTCAAAAAATGGAATTGAATCGTGAACATTTTCGTGCCATTATTTTTCATAACTTTCGACGTGGATTGTCAATACAAGAGTGCTTTTATGAACTTAATTCTTTATTCAGCGATAAAGCGCCATCCTACATCACTGTAAAAAATTGGTATAACGAATTTAATCGTGGTCGATGTTCGATCCAGGACGAATCCCGTGCAGGTCGTCCAAAATCCGATGTTGTGCCAGAAAAGATCGATGCTGTGCGTGAACTGATAAAGCAAGATCGTCATGTGACATACCGTGAGATAGAGGCGTCTTTGGACATTAGTATGACTGGCATCAATAAAATATTGTATGAAGATTGGAGCGTAAAAAAAATTTGTTCGCGTTGGATCCCGCATAATCTGACAAACGCTCAAAAAAAAGGATCGTGTCGATTGGTGCAAGGAAATGTTGGAAAAATACGTTCAAGGAACATCAAAGGCTGTGTATAACATCTACACAGGTGACGAATCATGGATCTATGCATATGAGCCAGAAACAAAACAGCAATCAACTGCATGGGTCTTCCAAGACGAGGCAAAACCAACAAAAGTTGTTCGAGGAAGAAACACATCGAAGCAAATGATTGCCTGTTTCTTCGAAATTAACGATCATGTGGCAACAGTGGCGTTAGAGCAACGCAGGACGGTCAATTCTGAATGGTACTCGACCATTTGTTTGCCAGAAGTCATCGGAGAAATTCGAAAAAAGCAGAAGAACAGGCGAATCATTTTTCATCAAGACAATGCGAGCTCTCACACATCGACTCAAACAAAGGCATTTCTGACGGAGCGAAAGATCGAACTGATGGGTCATCCACCGTACAGCCCTGATTTGGCACCCAATGACTTCTTCTTATTCCCACTCATCAAAAATAAATTACGTGGACAACGATTTTCGACCCCCGAAGAAGCGGTTGATGCATACAAAACGCATGTTTTAGAGTTACCTCAATCGGACTGGAAAAAGTGCTTTGAAAATTGGCTGAAACGCATGCAAAAGTGTATTGATCATCATGGAGAATATTTTGAAAAACAATAAAACCAATTTCGATCCTACATATTTGTTTTTTCATTATTAGGCCAGAAATATAAATAGCAACCCTCGTATATTGGATTTGTCAGTTAAATTCTATTTAAATTGTTAAACAAGTCAATTTCAAACTTTACGAATATATATTTTCTTGGTATATTATAAATTCTTAATCTTGTTTTTAAAAAAATATAAATGATTCTTAGTTCTCTTCACTTATTTACATTAACTATTACTCGAAGTTTTTTCTATTTATTTTCTCTGTAAACATTATTATTTATTTACCTGATTCCATTTTTAGCACTAGAAGAAGTAAACAAACAAAATCGTTTAGTTTTCCAAGCAACTATGATAAATCTTCTAGACCGTAGTTACTTCGATTTTATTCTTTTAAATCATTGTTTGTTTGTTTTTAAAGTACAAAAAACGTACTTTTATTCTAAGAATTTTTTTAAAGTTTCTTCTTAAAGTAATTTATCTAATCTTGGTAATGAATAAGAAATAAGCCACTGTTTTAAAAGGAACTTGATTTTCTGCACTTTGTGATTATATTGGCACATTAGAAAAGTCTATTTAGTAAAAGTGCGTGAGACTTTTGTTGATTATTTATATATATATATTTATATATATATATATATATATATATATATATATATATATATATATATATATATATATATATATATATATATATATATATATATATATATATATATATATATATATATATATATATATATATATATATAAAACTTTCGGTGCTTCATGTTGCATATTATAAATTTTGAAGAAACATTTTTAATATGACAAAACTATATATGCAGTTTAAATAACCTCAAAAAGCATTTTATTTAAGCAAAAAGTTTATCATAATAAAATTTTATTATAAACAATTACTTGTAATTGTTTATAATAATAATTATAATTCATAAAAACGATTTTTTTTTTTCAAAAAGCCGAGTAAATAGATCAGTTTTTTATTTAAATCCGATTTTAGCTGTGTAGTTTAGTTATTTCAAATAAAATGAAATAATGTTATTTTAATTAATAAATGAGTGATTAAATCGCTACTTTAGTTAATCGACTTTGTATGAAGACGATACAACAACATACTTCTAGTCAATAAACTAGTAATTAAACTTTTATTTTAACTATTTATTTCAAATAGATGCATAACATAATTTTTAAAAAATAAATGCTTTTCGTAAAAAAAAATCAAGGAGTTGCAATAACAGGATTTTATACGTAGTGCGTCGTTAAGTTTTTATTTTAGCATTGAGATTTATTTATTTGAAAGAGATGGAAGGAAATGCTTTTTTTAATTAAAAATTGAGCTATTAAATACTTACTTTCATAGCATGGTACACTTAATTTAAACACGATGAAATAAATTTTGACTCAAACTTGTAAAAAAGTGTGTCAATTTTTTATTTAGTTTTCCTATAAACATGGATGTTGTTTTCCGATTAAAAAGGCGAAATACTCTTTGAATATTTAACCTGATATTATGCATTTCTTAATCCTATTAAATTAACTTCTTACTGCTTACAAATTCAAAGCCTGATGGCTATACCCAACGGTCAGAATAGTGCTAAACTCAAAATAAATCTTAGAAATTCGACTACGTCAAAATTTTTAATAAATGTAACAGTAACAGTATTGACTAAGTCATATGATTACATTTTGTGTATTATAAAAATTGTATGGATTTTTTTTTTTTTAAAAAAGTCTTCGAAGGCCTAGAAACGCTTTCATTTACTCCCTTAAATGCAAAAACATCGATCTTCTTGAAATCAATAATAAAAACTTTCATTTATATTTCTGAAAAGTACAATAAACTACATATTCAAATGGTTTAAAATGCTATGATGTAAAAAAATGAGCCTTTTTTTTTGCATTAAAGAGGTACTTAGTTGTGACAAATATTACGAGCCAAAATTGCAAATCATGATTGGACGATTTAGTTAATTATATGCCGCATATGCCGCATTTTTCAATAATTAATGTTTATTCATTATATATCTTATATTTATTTATTATATATTATTATGAATGTATGATACAAAATGATACAAAAAATATTTTTATTATGATAAAAAAAAAAATTTTTTTCTAAAAAAATATTGAAATAACAATCTTAAGACATAAAAAGCCAAAATTTTAATTTTGCCAATTTTTTTTAAACTTTTGATATAGCACGACAGCCCGCTACTTTCCTATTTTTGGCTTTCAGCTTCCAATCATAAACATTCAAGGTGACTAGATTTTTGGTGGTATCGTCCAACCATCTCTTTTTCGATCTTTCTCTTGGTCTTGAGCTCAAAGGTTTCCATTTTAATAGTTGTCTGAAATGTATATTATTTAATTCTTTAACGTGTCTCAACCATGCTAAACGTCTAGATTTAATTAATTAAAACCCTAAGCAATTTTCTGGACGCCTATAATAAAGGAATTTCAAAAGTTATGCTTTCATCATTTAGAAAACTAACTGATATGTTTGAGCGCAAACACTTTATAGATTCGTGTTAAAAACTTACTAGTATACTTGCCATAACTTACAGTTGGATATTTTGGCATAACTTTCCTTACTTCGGTCTCAAAACAAGGCACCGTTGCACAAACTTCACCAATTGGAATAATAACTAATTTTTCAATATTTAATATAAGGGTTTTTTTTTTCATTTACTTTTACTATAATGATAAATTTCCTTTGCCTGCAAGATTAAAGAAAATATTTATAAATTAGGGTACTCCGATTTATATTTGACGACTGATAAACGACATGAATTGTATTTGAATTAAACGATATTATATATACATGAAATTGTAAATTCCTCTCCTAACTACCTTTACCAATAATTACACAAAGCAGACGCATATACACTGTTAAGCCTGTCTACTTATTAGGAACACTCAAAGTTAAGATTTTCCTCACGGAAAAAAAAATCTGACTGTCATGTATGGTAATGACATTCCTGATGAAAAAAAATCTTAATTCTGGTTAATAAAGCTAAGATAAATTGAATTTAAGCCATTTATTTGGTATTTTTCTCGTTCATATGGCAACGGATTACCGGAAATCATGTTTTTTGTTCAAAATTATAGCTCTTTTTACACATTTAGTGAAACAGACAAAACTGAACAGTAAATTTCACCAGATAAAGGGTTTTCCTGCCATGCACTAAGGTATCATGATAAAATTACTAAATCTTACCACATTTACCAAATTTTTCACATATTATAAACCCATATTTTACTGTTAATTTTATCATTACCAAAATGCTTCAACAAAAATTACCAAGCTTTTTGGTGTTCCCATAGAGCCAAAAATACAGTAAATTTTATCATAATTCAGGTAGTTTTGACCATATTTTTTTTCTCTGTGCACTTTAATTAAAAGGATAAAATAATGATAAAGTACAGCATGTTCAAACATATTAAACACATGTTATTAAAATCCTATTTTATTTAATAAAGTTGTAATAAGTTTTAAAAAAAACTTAGTTAAGTATTTTTTTAGGCTAAATGAAGTCTAAATCAGTCTTAAAAATAACTTTTTACTCCTTAACTCTCTTCTATTTAGCAATGATTAAGAGTTTGAGAAAATGATAGTATCAGCCCCTTGAATTGGAGAGTGAAAATTTAAAGCAACATTAATAATTATCTTAGTTGAGTTATGTTTTCTTTATGTTATTGAGTCATGTTTTCATTATTTCCGTATGAGTTCATGTTGAACCTAAATATCATATAAGGAAGTTCAAAAAAATGCTATTATAAGGTTCAATATATCACCGTAATTTAGTTTTAGTACATTTGATTGATATTATGGTCTAACACGCTCCGAAATTCAGGAGTAAATAGCACTGAAACTGAACTGACGAAATTGTAAACTTTGTCGAAAAAAGTTTACAGTCTTGAAGAAAAGTCTTTATAAGCATAAAAGCATAAAATTCGAGCAGAAGAAAAAAAAACTTGATAGTATGCAAAACTGTTTCCCATTGCTTTTACAATATCCTTTTATTTTACCGACAAGTAAAATAAGAACGTAAATAAGATGAAAGAAAAATAAGGAAGTCTTCTCAAACTCATGAATAAAAAATCGCTACCACCTACTCACATCCACACAAATATTTGCTTTTCCTCAATCACGTGACGAAGAAAGAACAGACACACATGCGCATGAAGAAATTCCGAAAACAAACCTTTCTTGACCATCTCTTCTGGAACACTGAAAACATCTTTAGAGTTTTGGGAAATCTAAAATCACATTCTAGAATTTTCTTTGCGTGTTCGTGAGAGTTATAATAGTCTCGAATAAGTTCGACAAAAAAAAATCCTTTTAAAAAACATCGAATTTATAAAACGATTTATAAAACTAATTTATGATTTATATGGAACAGTATAAGTAATTTGAGACAGAACTTTTTTGATAGTTCGAAGTGTGAAAATAGTTATTCTGTTATGATTTGCCATCAAATATTAAAAAAAAATATGTTTTTTTTATCATTTAAGCTATATATTTGTAGGTTCGTATTAAAATAGTACGAAAGAAACAGACAAATAATGTTTTACACGAAAGCCAGTATTTTTTCAATTTACAGTGCATGAATAAACAAAAAAAGTTCTTTTACTTTTATAATATGCTTAGTATCTTAAAATTATGTAGATGCAATTATGTTATGATTAAATTATGTTGAAACATACTAACAGACATAAGAAAATATGTTTTTTTTATTGTTTCAAACTACGCATTTTAAAAACTGTAATAAAATAGCACGAACGGAAACATAACAATAATTAAAGCTTTTCACGAAAACCAGTATTTTTTTTAAATTATATTGCAAAAATGAACGAAGAAAATTCTTTTATTTTCATTATATACAGAGTATCGTAAAATTATGTAGATGTCATTGTGTTATGTTATAATTGAATTATGTTGAGACATGCTAACAAACAAAAGAAAATATGCTTTTTTACTATTTCAAACTGTGTTTCAAGACTGAATAAAAATAATACGAAAGGAAGCATAAAAATAATTAAACTTAACACGAAAGCAAGGATTTATGAATTCATATTGCAAGAATGAAAAAGGGAAATTTTTTGATTATATACTACCTTAAAAATATCATCCCAACTTTGATGTTATATAATGCCTGATATAAATAAGATAAGTTTTGATGTTTTGCATTGGTCTGAGCAGCAAATGAAGTTCAATTTTACTATATTCCCACGGATGTTACACATTTATGGCCAATAATACTACATGACTACTCGAAATTTCAGCCAGATGTTAGTAAACGCGTATTACTATATAGCCTCTGCATGGGAAAACACACCCTCTCAAACGTACTAGAAGTATCCTAATCATATTTTGCAACCGCATCAGTCTGGGGAAAAAAATCGTTGTAAAATTGCAGCTTGTATTGAAATATATTTAAAAAAAAGTTATGTTGAAAGTTTTTACTTATTGTTTTTATGCATTTCATATAAAATGCCGCCCTTCAAATGGCTCCTTAAAGTGGTTGCTATCGTATATCCCTAAGTGACCATTTTATCTTTTTTGTATGTCTGATTCTACTGTTTATTTTAGCAGCGATTTTTTTTCAATCACCTGGGGTCATCAAACACTTCAGAAACCCGTTATAAATTACTAAAATAACCTGTTTTCATGGGGGGGGGAAATACAAAATTTTAGAAATCGCAATTGCTTTTTTTTTTCATAATAACAGATCATTCTCTTATTTTTTTTGTATTTTGGTCCAACAAACTCACTTCTTCAGCATCCAATTTTTATGCATATATTAACATTAAACAAAATTAAACAATGATAATTACGTTAACTTTTAATAACGTTATTTTTAAACACAGCAACTAATTTGTCGAAAATTGTAACTGAAAAAAAAATAATTTTTAACGTAAATCCACAAAGAGAAACAAGTTCTGATAAAATTACCGTACTGCATGGTAATGATATTTCTGGTAATAAAAATTTAAAAAACCTTAATTATGATATGAAACCATAAAATGACTTCGACAAGAAATCTGGTTCTCTAAATTATAGTTCTTTTTACCACACATTTAGTAAAATATACAAAACTGAAAAGTACATTTATCCGAATAAATGGTTTTTATGCCATGTTCTATCCATCATAATTTTATCTATATCATAAATTACCAAATTTTGTGACATTGTAAATTTTATCAAACATTATAACTGTATATTTTATTGTTAAGTTTATCAAAATCGTTACCAAAGCGTTTCGGTAAAAATTACCGAGATTTTGTAGGTTCCCATAGTGCCTGAAATACGGTTACTATAATATGGAAGTTTTGACCACCCTTTTTTTTTTTAATCAAGGCACATATTCTACGAAATTTAGACTTAATGATTAACTTAATAATATTTAAACTCATCTTTTATTTGCATTGAAATTTTAAAACACTAATTTTGATAGAGATCTTCATTTTAATGTTTACGCACGTGACAAGATTACAACATTTGATTTTAAATTATTTTACTTTAGGTCTAAAATGTTTTTAACAACAAATGTTACAGAAATAGTTATTTCGTACATTATTTTTTTCCATTTTCTGATTTAAAATGCAAAAAGGTTTTTTCGTCGAATAAATTTCCTCAACAATTTTCTTATCACGTTGAACCACAATGGGGAGTTTTAAAACTCTTAATTCAATAAATAGTTTCGTCGCCATCTGTGCTATTTGTTTTATACAAGTTTTCCAGTTCTCTGGGTAGAAGTTTTTTTTTTTTTTCGCAAATGAGAAGCAGAAAATTCAATTCCATTTCCACACCGGTGAGAGATTAAAACAAAGATCAAAAAAGAAAAGAAAGATGAAAAAATAGATGGAAAATAAAGTAGCGTTCCTTCAGAAACGACAAAGAATTTGCACGCCCACTAAATAAATTTTCCCATTACGAAAAATTCGCAAATAGCTTAAGTTCTCTTTCTTTAAACTACAAGAGACTCTTCATTAAAGTTTGCCCTTTTTTATTTTCATATTTACAAAAATACTTAGTATGAAAAAAAATTTCAAAATTCAGTGGATTACTTTTTTTACTTGAACACTTCTAGCAGCTGGATAAATGATTTCAATTAAACTTCTGCAACAGGCGAGAAATAAAGCAACAAAACAAAATAAAGTGAAATAAAGAACGACCGAAATGTTTTTCTTTTTAGCTTACTTTCCTCTCACGGGTTCGAACAAATTGAAACTTGGTAAAATAAAGTAAGTCACAAGTTTCGGAATGTTCCAATCTTTTTCTAGATGATAAAAAAAGATTCAGTTAAAACACAATTACTGGAAGGAACATCCAATCTTTAATAGAAAAAAAAATGTTTCAACAAGTTAAAAGAGGAGATAAAGCACATGAAAAAATATTTTATATTGATCAAACCAAAAGAAAGTTCTTCCAATGCGACACACATTTTTAGGGTTCATGGCATTAATCCAATTAATTTTAATCAAATGATTATGTTCGAAGGAATTATTAATGGAATTGTAATTGCTATTTTATATTTTACTTTTGCAGTTGTTCTTACTGTTCAAGTTAAGTTTGTTTTGAAATTCATTAGAAATTAGTTCCACTTGGATTCTAGTTAACTACTTCATTTAAAACCGCAAAAAGATTATTGAATAAAAATAATTGCTAGCAACCGAATGTTAGTTTCCATGGTTAGTTTAAAGCGTTAATTTTATTATAAGTACAGTTTTAATTTATTCTAATTAAATTATAATTACATTCTCAGAAGTAAAACTCTCACTTTCAACGATTCAGCAATTACTAAGCTGTATTTCATTAATTTTGAGAATCATTTCGCAGCTAAATCACGTTATTTGTGACAAAACGCGAACTCTCAAATGTGTGACAAAAATGTTCCCTTAGCTAAGAACCTCACCGCAATGCATTATGGGCGATTGTTAACTAGTATAGCGAAACTAGAATGAAGACTGGACGATTGAAAATTAAGTAACAAAATAAGCCGTCCAGACTATATGGTGGTCAAGGAGTTATCCTTGTACCAGGTAGATCCCGGGTGTGAATCCCGCTTCGGGCATGTGAAGAATTTTTCTCAGTGTTATATATGTCCTTGTGTTGTTTGGGTGACATTGATCCACCTTTATGGTGCCCACAATAAAGTGATTATTAGTCAAATTAGATACTTTAGGGTCTATGAGATTTTTATTTTTGAAAAAGAAAGTCGAATGATGATATGATTCTTTAATTTTGACGAGATCTGCTTCCTCGAAGAAGTGACGATAGTTATTTCGTCATTTTGACGAAATTTTTCTTCAAAACATGTACCAGAAAACGGTTTTGTCTAAAACATAGAAAGTTTAAATTCGAGCATCCATTTTTTAGAGTGTAATTAAGATCATAATGATGCAAATTCTTCGGAGTGATAAGTAATCTAGATCAAAACCTGCAGACTAACTACATTTATGGAAAAAATACGTCATCTTATCAAGCTTAATTACGTAACAAGCTATAGTTTTCATTACATTATCATTTTAATAAATTACAGAAAAAAGCTAGTTTTAAACAAAGCAACAATTCACATCAACCCATTCAACCCAAAGTTCATTACAATGTCTACTTAATTAAATAATGCGAAATACCGAGTACTAATATTATTGAAATTGAATTTTTATAATATATTAGAATTTTTATACTCGCATATACTATATTATGACATTTAATTCAATAACATATGCTGATATAATTCATAGAAATTAAATTATAATTCAATAGCTAAAGCCATGTAGATGAAAATGCTATTCCTTAAGTTCCCATAAAAATCAATTCTAAATAGTTGATAACAAGACCTGTTAAATGCTTTTAAATGAAAAACTTATAAATATGCCATTGTATCAAGGTATTACTTAGCTTTTTCTATAGAAAATCTAAGTATACTTTTAGTTTTTATTAAATTATTTCAGTATTTAAAAGAAAATAGCAAAACCAAACATACATTTCGTAGCAAATTTTCCTTTTGCTTTAATATTCTCTATGATTCCCTTTACTTTCTATATTCTCTACTATTACTATACATTCTTTGTAGCAGTTAGAGAATTTGCATTTGAACTACTCATCTAAGTAACATAAAAAGACTACATTGTCATATTAAAGAAATAGAATTTCAGTATAATTTCCATTTCCATAATATCAATACACAGCACGTTTATTAATAAACACTCTCTTTAATTGAAAGCCATTTTGATCAAAATCCTCAATGTCCAAATAAACATTTGAAGATTAATATTGATAATTCTGCACAGTTCTTTCTTTTTTTCTTTGTAAATTTAGAGCAAAAAAGAATTCGGTGTAACTTAAAAATATCTTTGACATGAAATAATATCATAATACCTAATATTGCTTGAACATGCCAGTGCGCAAAACAAAGTTTTTTTTGTGAATTAAAATAAAAAAATATTTTTTACATCCAAGACTAATTTTTATTCATAAAAACAACATTTTTTCTTTTATATTTTTCTTTTCTTCTTTACACAAGAAAATGATAATTTTTTGCATCTTATTTGCTTGTTAGCACTCAAGCTTTGCTGTAACTAAGGGATCAAAATATCGTATTTCTCTGTCGTATTTTGACGAAGATGATAATTGAAATTGTATTATTCTGTGAAACAGATTGAAGCTTTATAGTGCGCTTGTTTATTCTTTCTTTTGTGACAGTGCAAAAAAGTTGACTTTCAGACTTTTTTTGAACTGTTATAATAAATAATTCACTACAAACTTTTCGTTATCTAGAACCAAATACAATTGAAATAAAATTGAAAGGCATGAAGAATTTTAATTAGCTGTTTTGTTTTTCAGACAATATAAATTAGCATTTAAAAAAACTACCATTTAGAAATATTTCAAAATATAAATAATAAACATTTTTGTTAAAAATATCATCATAAGAAAAATAATATTTTAAGACGAAAAAAAAATTATAAATTAAAAAAGCTATGAATAATTAAAAATAGCTGTAAAAGTTGATGGAGAAACGGAGAAAGAATGAAAACAATGCTTTTTCTAAAAGTAAGTATATAGTTCTTATTTGCTTTTCCTTCTATTGCATCTGTGGGGGGGGGGCAGAGTTATCGACAATGCCAACCTTCATCTATCAAAAGGTACTTCGTGATTGAATCAAGTTAGCATGTCTTATATACCAGTGAATCGATGTTTAATATTCGTAGTGGTAATTACGCCACAATACTCCCCCACCAGAATTTTATCATGGATAGAATTCGATGGACGGATACCACTAGTTGCTGTACATGTGAAAGACCGGGACAGCTGTTTTAAGGTCACCGGGTTTTTAAATACTGAATGTGAGAGGTGTATTACTGAAATGTAGTGGTTGCTCCTGTGTTACCATTAGCATTCGAGTGAATATGTATGTGATCGTTGTGTGTGATCGAATCGAGACTGAGTAGCAACAGCGTGAGGAGTCGGATAATGTCGCAATCACAAGTAGCAAGTCAACTGTTCAATGTGGACCATCCATCGAAGTAGGCGTTACTGTCAAGATAAGGTTGTTCGCATCACGTCCGAAAGTCACAAATGTGGGGGGCGGAGTTATCGACTATGACAACCTTCATCTATCAAAAGGTACCTCAAGATGGATCTGGTCTGGTCTTGTTGGTTGGTCGGGGTGCCTGAGGCCGAAATGGCCCTTTACCCCTTCATCGTCAAGTAAGGAACGGTGAGGTGAAGGCCTGAGGTGAAATCCTCAGGATGGAATCAAGTTAGCATGTCTTATATACCAGTGAATTGATGTTTAATATTCGTAGTGGTAGTTACGCCACACATCATTCACTTCGTTGGTAATATTCTTGAGTAAGAACCTGCCAGCCAACTAAACAACCGGCATGTATATGTAGCAAGGTACGCATTAAATCTGTCGTGACTGAAATTTGGTTGTGCACTATTAGAATTTTCCCTTTTAAATTACAATGAAATAAACATGAGCTGAGCAGCTGCTTATCTAATAAATGTTTATGGTAAGGAACAATTTTTTACGGATTTACGGGTTAAATATTTTAAGGATTTAAACTGTTTACGGGTTTTAAAACTGTTTTAAAACTGTTTAAAACTGATAGGTTAGAAAACCGCAAATACACAACTATACGGTTTCGTAACTATTAACGAGTAGCACAGTTTTAAAACCAAAAACGTAAATTTTAACTGGACACCTTGGAATGTGGCTTAATTAGAAAATCTAGTGGTGCCGATAGTGGTGACTTTTTGAATT
This sequence comes from Parasteatoda lunata, assembly GCA_949128135.1. Classification (NCBI taxonomy): domain Eukaryota; kingdom Metazoa; phylum Arthropoda; class Arachnida; order Araneae; family Theridiidae; genus Parasteatoda; species Parasteatoda lunata. The sequence goes on along the minus strand of OX421980.1, from coordinate 33,881,966 downwards.
AAGCAGTTTTGTGGTCATGGTATCTATTGCGTAAATGAGAGAGTTTTGTATTCCATTAGCCCAGGGTTACCGATTGGGGAATACATAAAAGTGGTTCCTCATCATGAGTTGAAAGAATGAAATAAATATTTTGGTGTAAATGCTGCGATTTGAATATCCGATCAGCCAGTCATAAAACTGACAGATTGGATCTCTCGGCAAAATTATGTAACCAACGGCAAGGAACAAAGTGGTTTCATATGGTGTTCACCACAAACTTATTACGATTATTAGGTAATCGATGATGTAAAATAAAAATATGAATTTATAATTCTTATCACTTGGCTTAGCTTCCAAAAGCAGTCAAAAAGCAGTTTGTCTCACATTTAACAGTTTGAATACCATCTTCTTTACGGTTATTTTACTGTTTTGGTTGAATGTGGTAAAATAACAATAAGGAAAATTGCTATTTAAACATTTTCCAAGAAATTTCGGCCAGTGTGATAGCGAAATTTAGTGAGAGGAGTATCATGTTAGATGCTGTCTTCGCCGTCTGACCGGGATCAAAATAACGCGGCATTTTTAACGTGACAGCTAAATGATAGAGCCCACAAAACCGGGGCTAGGTTCTCTATTGCAGTACATGATTGTTTTAAAATATAAATTAAAAATTAAATGAATTTTGAATATATTTTGAACGTTTAAATCCTAGAGCCTATGAATTTATTTAAAGAAGGGTACGTGTCGATTTAAACACAATGACACACACACACACATATCTATCTATCTATCTATCTATCTATATATATATATATATATATATATATATATATATATATATATATATATATATATATATATATATATATATATATATATATATATATATATATATATATATATATATATATATATATATATATATATATATATATATATATATATATATATATATATATATATATATATATATATATATATATATACACAGTCGGACTTCTATTTAACGAACTTCCATTTTACGAATTTCTCTATTTTGCGAATTTTTTCGTGGAATCAAGAACATTTTGGAAATTTCTTTGCAAAATAACTTCCATATAGCGAAGTGAATTTTCTATTTAACGAATTTTTTTTAGAACTACTTTCCCTATTTCCTAAAATATTTGAGAAAATTATAAATTTTTTAACGCATTTTATGGGGAAAATGACCTTGAATTGATTTTCGCATCCACCTAACTTTTAGAGAAATCAGTAAAATCCCTTTCTGCTTGCATTTCATACAGAAATCCATGCCAAAAATCGATTTACGAGAAAGCATAATAGAAATTTCCAAAACATGGAGCTATGATGTCACTGATCGTACTATTCGTAACAGTTTTGCTAAAGTTGGATTCTTTGTCAACACTGTGAATTTGGAAAATGCGGAGGACAATGATGATATTACTTTAGAAGAACTTAAAAAAAATGTGTGTACAGCTAAGAGAGAACCACGAAATGAATGATGATATACTGATTAATGATTTTCTTTCTAATGATTCTGAAGCTGAAACGACCGAAACATTATCTGAATCGGATATTTTGGACGGTGGGAAAAATGAAAACAATACAGTCATAAATTGTGAAGAAGAGGAAGAAAATACACCTGGAGAAGTTTTTGGTGCATTACAAAAATGCGAGGCCTAATATGAGAAAAAACACTTTTTCAAACGAAAAACTCAGACAAAATTAACGAACTTTATCAGTAGCAATTAAAACTAAGAACGCATGTGATAATGTCTATTTAAAATTACTTTTATAACAAATGCAGCAATAATTTTAATATATAAAAATTAAGCCTTTTTATTCAGTGAAAAATGTATGTAGCATGACAGTGTAACACTGGTTAATGTTTTGTTTTATTCTTTCTTTCTTTTCAGATTTCTTTTATGGTTAGGATTTATAAAATAAATAATAGATAATAATTTACAATATAAAGTGTGTATCAATTGCAATTTTAATTATTTCTAGTGTTTATGAATTTAAAACCTGTTTTGTGTTATTGAAATATTTCAAAAGGTTATTTTCTATTTGACGAATTTTCCATATAACGAACTTTTTGCGGGATTTAGAGACTTCGTTAAATAGAGGTCCGACTGTATATATATATATATATATATATATATATATATATATATAGAGCGAGAGAGAGAGAGATAGATAGATAAAGAATGGTATGAGTAGAAGTTTTAAATATTTTTTCGTACATTTAAGTAGATGCATCTCATCAGTTCTACCCCTTCACTGATTCTTTTTCTTCATAAATAAAAGTATATAATGAATAAATGAAGTTCGGATATATATTGAGCTTCAAAACCTTGAAAGCTATGAGTTTATGTAAAGAATGATACAAGTTGATGCTAGTTTTAATGTGTCAGAGTTGTACAACAAAAATATATATTTTATAAAAGTAGGTAGATAAATCTTATCAGTTCCTCTTTAAATGGTTGCTTTTGAATACAAATTTAAATAATAGTTTTATGGAGAAATAAAATACAAAGATATTGTTTATCCCCTTTATTGGAAATGCTCGTAAAACTTCATGGCAGACAGATAAATTTAAAAAGATTTTTTGTAGCATACATGCTTCATTTTATCGGATTTGCATCAAGCTCGGACATTGTTTTAAAATGTTTTTCTGTCACGAAAAAGAAGTTGAATAAAAAAAAAAAGAATCTTTTGTTTAGGCATAACTGGCGACAAATGACACAAAACAGATTTAAGTATAGATGTATAATAAAAAAATAAAAAAAAATTTGCGACCCATCAATTTTTTTTTTACAGAAGTGAAGAACTAGGAAGAAAATGCTTGCACGGTAAGACCTTAAAAATAAAACATCAAAACACTGGACACGCAAGTTTGAAGTTCTTAAGAAAAGTTTTCAGCACTTTGACAGGAAGAAAATCTTTATCCTTTTTGAATAAAAAAATGTACTTACTTTTAAATCCATTTTTTTATCAGTTCTTATCTTTTCCTTATTTGAGTGATGCTAAAAGAAAACTATAGAGAAATAATATCAAGATAACAAAGAAATTTCCCAAGTGAAAAATATTTTTTTAAACAAGTAAAAAGACAACTATTTAAAAATAGTTTGCCTTAGATCTTTTTAAAGAAAAAGATTTTGATATATTTTATCACCAATATTTAAATTATATGCATGAAAATTATACTTAGAGTCAAAATAATATAAACTAAGGACAACAAGAAGAGATGAATTAGATTAAGATTTAAAGTATTTAAATCCTTTAAAAAAGTAGGATTTACCTATTTACAAAACTTTTCAAATTTAATTCATTTCTCTCTTTTGAGAGACAAAATCTTTTAAATAAAAGTTTTTAGATCAAACTAAACTTTATGTGCGTGTGAATCCATATTAAAAAATGTAGACACATTACTGAAACACGTACTCTTATGTTAAAAGTTATAACATGTATTTATGTATGTATAATTATAACATAATATATGCTATTTATGCAATACTTGTGTGTAACATGTTATTTTCTTCAACACTTAATTGCGTATATAAAAAAACATCTTTGAATAAACTATAAAACTCAAGTTTTCTAGTTTTCGAAGTTCTCTATTAAATTTTCAAGAAATTATATTTGTAAATATTCGTATAACAACAAATATAAATGAAGAGAAACTTTTAAAGCTAAATATTTAGACAGTATTTTCATTTAATTTTTCAGAACCTATTGCTATTACCTCTTTTAAAAAATATTTATGAAATTCATTTAATGAATTTCATATATACTTTAAATGCATTTGCTTCTAGAGTCCAATTATTTCTAACAAATACAGATTTGTTACGACATTTTATGAGAAAATCAGGAAATTAAAATATATTGACAGTCCCTGGACATTTTATTAGACGCACTATAAGATTCCATGTAAAATTATAATTATCAGGTGATACTTTAGAACTGTATTGTTTTTACTCGGATGAAACCGGTTTGCATTTGTTTACGCTCCTATATCAATTAGTTACCATTGTAATGCAATACGTTAAAAATAAATACAAATAGGAAGTATATAATTATGTAAAAAATCTGAATAAAAGCGCATTACATGTATAATTAAATATAAAAAATATTCCATATAAACTCGTGCAAATCATGTAATTATTAAAAAACTACAGTGAGTCTAATAATTTGATCTAACTACTATAATATACTAATATAATGCTTGATATAATAAATATTCTATATTTATATAATATATCGTCTAATTTATCCTATCATTAAATTTATATTATATGTCGTCTAATGGAACCAATTGATACACTGACGTAAACAAGTGCAAACAGGCGGGTAAAAACAATAAAGCTGTATAGTATCGCCTGATAATTAAGATTTTACATAAATCACATAGATTAAGATTTTACATAGATATGTTATAGTTCGTCTAATAATTTGGCCAGGGGTATGTCCAAAACTACAAATTTTACACTTACCTTGAAAATATTCTATAAAATATTTGAAATGCTTGGGACAATGTAGAAATAGGATACACTTTTTATCCAAAAGTGACATTTATACTTCGAAATGTACTTTTTTATTCCCAAATAGGTACTTAGCGAATTTCCACTAAATAACAGAACGCACAGAAACACCATATGACCTATAAGGATATCCATTCTCCTAAAAATGAAATTTTTTTTCAAAATTTGTCTTATTTGCCCATGCATACGCATTAGTGTATACGCATTAGTGCATACGCATTAGTGCATACGCATAATAAAATATTCATCCAACAAAAAATAATCCCACGAAAAATAATATCCCACAAAAAATAACTCTTACTGAAAACTTATACACATGTAAAAAAGAGTTTCTTAAAATTGAGCGAAATGTGCCCTAATAGTTCCGTAACAAATATAGTCGAATATAAAAACCCAATGTATTCAAATTTGAAACAGATTCGATCCAAGACCAGGTTTGTAGTCGGATGCTCTAGCCACCAAAGTTGTACTTCCCTGTTCAAGGAGAGTTAAGAAGCTTTTTATTATGGCCACAGCAATTACAAAGACTTTTTTCAATTGTATAAAAAAGGTTGCAATTTGAAAATTATTGTCACATTAGCTTAGTCAACAGACCGGTAGTTTTATTTATTTATTTAACCATTTTTGCTTAATTTTGAGAAACCCTATTTTATAGAAACCCTATTTTATATTTCCTTACACATACAGTTGCAAAATAATCATTATTTCATAATTCTTTTACAATCTAATACTTTCTTTTTATAATAAACAATGTATAGCACTGTATTGTGTAATTTTATCAAATTTCTCTTTTTAATCGTAAGCAAACATGTTAATATTGAAAATAGGTAGAATCGTTCAAGCAAAATAACATCGTATAAAGCTTCAATAGAAATGTGATTAAGACACTGAAAAGTCATTGTGAATCACGAGGGTTCCCGAAGGTGGCTCAAAATCCACTGAACTTTAGATCAATTGGTACCAACTTAACTGAAAAATAAAGGTTACCAATACGCAATGATTACCTTATTGCAATCATTGCGCAGTTGGTCACAAAATCTTTGAGATAACGCATTTGTCCCACAACGTCAATTAAAGGATTGTTACACGCTTACAACACGCTGAAATAAACATATCGCCCTAGTGTTTGTTTTATTGCAGTAAATTCATGGTTCAATCTTCCTGGAACAACACTTGCGTACTGTTATAAAACTTAAAGTAAGAATAGTTTTTGCAATAGTAAACTGTAGGATCTTTAACTTATGTAAATTGTGGAGTATCTTTTTTTTCAAGGTTTTTTGCAAGCAAAACAAGAAAATCGATTTTAAAAACTACAAATTCTGCACTTATCCTTAAAGTTTCGCTAAAAAATATTTTCTTTTCTTGAATAATTTTATTTATACCAAATATTTGTTCTTCTGAATTGAATAGCTTTTTTGTCATAATATATTGAATGAAAAACTAACAGTGGGAGACGAAATGTTTAATATGCTTGCAATATGCGTGAGCAACCCAATACTTGCAGCTTATGCGCAGTTAATAAAACTTATTAATTTTCTTCGTTTTTCTCTTTGTTTTTATTGTGCTATATATATATATATATGTATGTATGTATGTATGTGTGCGTGTGTTTGTGGGACGTAAATCCTTTTCAGAAAAATTACATATTTATAAGGATGAATATTTTCATGTGTCAAATACTAATTGTTTCTTACAAAAAGCGTATTTATATTTTTTATGAAACTAAATGTATCCTTAGAATAATAATTTAAGAAAAAATAATGAATTTAAAAAACTAATGGCTCAAATAAAATGTTACAATATTTCATCGCATACCTAACATTTCAGTATACCAATTCTCATGTTTTTGCTTTTATTAAATTTGCGAAAAATTTACATAAATTTATTAAATTTACTTAAATTTATTAAATTTATTTAAATTTATTAAATTTATTTAAATTTATTACATTTATTTAAATTTATTACATTTATTTAAATTTATTAAATTTATTAAAAAAATAATTTCAGAAAAATGATTTAAATTTATTTAATTTACGAAAGATTCTTGAAGAGGCGGTGCTTCTTGACCAATTAAAGAACAAAGCGTTTTTATAGAAACGTTACAGTACTTTACCTAATAATTCAATGTACCAATTAAATTACAGCTAGTGAGAAGACAAAATGTGATTCTAAATATGTTATTTTGTTATTCATAGCACTTCAAATCTGGATTTAAAATATGATAATTAGACTGATGAATTAGATGATTTCCAAAACTACAAGAATATGGTAATATTGGTGGTGTTCCTTGTTCTTAGGGAACACCAAACATTTCTGTAATTTTTACCGAAGTGCTTTGGTAGTAATATTGGTAAAATTAGCTATAAAATATAGATTTACATTATGTGACAATATTTGATAAATGTGACATTTTTACCATAATATCTTAGAATATGGCATAAAATCAATTAATTCGGTTAAATTTGCTTTTCAGTTTCGTATTTTTTACTGAATATTTTGGTAATAAGAACTATAATTTTGAAAACCAGAATTTCCGTTTAACCGTTATGGAAAAATTACCAAATGATAGGTTTAAATGCCCTATATTTTGGTTTTATTAGCGAAAATAATATTGTTGTTTTTTTACCAGAAAAGTCATTATCATACGATACGGTAATTTTACCAGAATTTTTTTTCTCTGTGTATACTATTTTGTCATTTGTAAAAAAAAGGGTTTTTAAACTAAACAAAGAAGGTTCTACTTTTAAATTAAAAACAAAAGGTTTTATAAAAAATTTATCGAAAAAGTAATTTTTTAGTTTAAAATAAAGTGTCTATAAAAGAAAATTTGCCAAATGATAATGTGCTCCAGTTTCATATGTTCTTTTAAAAGAATTTCAGAAAATCAAATGCGATCAATCAATCATTTAAAAGTGAAAAAAAGTGGCAAAGATGGATGAAAGTTTCTCATATATCCAAAAAATTAATAACAGTGTAAGCAAAACTCAGGATAAAGAAATATAATATCGATATTATATTTTCTTAAAGTGGTTCTGAGCTTTTCATTTTATGATTTCTATAATGCGTTGCTATAGTTAATCGATTATTCTATATATATTGCATTAAATCAAAATCAAATATTTCAACATTTAATTTATTAAATCATAATCAATTAACTAAAATGATTTTAAATATAATTTAAATAATAATTTAATTAAAAATTAAAATAGTATAATTTAAATATTTTAAAAATAAGGTTTTTGCTCTATAATTAAAAATATATTGTTTAAATATATTAAATCATTTCCAAGTTTTTGAATGAATATTATCATAAAATAATATTGATAAAATATGCATGGAATTCTTATATATATAACCCAGAAGACAAGGAACTCTTGGATCAACAATGCTGCATACTAGACTTCGTGGAGGACATTCTGATGAAACTAACCCCTGTTCTGGGGAAAATCACGAAAACATCCCTCAGTTAACCCTACGGCAAAGGAATTATAAAGCATGATCCATCGATCACAAAGGATATTTTATGACAGCACTATGGTCGGAACGAACCAAGAGCAGATTTTGATTGATCTGCCAACGCTGGGATTCAAACCTGGTTCGCACATTGTGAGACGAGCTCTCTATCTCTTGCAAAATCGTGGCATTTTTAAAAGTATTCATCTTTCTTTGAAATAGCTAGGCATTTTATACGACTGGAAAAAGTATATAATAATTTTCCAATTTCACATTTCACCTAAACACGATCCGTATAATTACTAAGCATTCTATAGAATACTAGCGTTTGATTTTATATTTTATATATGTTATTTTATATCATATTTTATTTTAGAAAAACTAAACAAAAGTATCATCCTAATTAATTCTTTCTAATTTATGCTAGAAAAATATGCTTTAAAATCTTATATTTTTTATATTAATTATATTTAATAATTTTGTGATTTAATCCTCAAAATATATGAGAAACGATATCGAAATGTTATATAAAAATTCCTAAGAAAGAAATAAGGTTTTCTAATTAAAAATAAAACTCTCAAGTGCCTTTCATCCCCTCACGACAAAAAAAAAAAAATTATAACATTTATTTATATATTTCATTATTTGCGTGCGCCTAATTGTAATGAAATTTTTTTTTTTTAAGTCTAGAAATTTTTTTCTTTCTAATGTATAAAACTGTTTTAATAAAAGGCCATATGAGATAATTTGTTTTAAGAAGAATCAAAATTCAAAAGTACAACTGAATTTCAACAAAAAGCTAGCAATAATCTTTAAGACAAATTATTTTGAGCTGCGATGACTCAGGGAATAGAGCATTCGCCTTCCACTTTGGTAAACCACGTTCGAATCCCAGTGATGACTGGTCGATGCGAATTTCGCATTCGGCTTGCACCAACCACAGTGCTGACGTGAAATATCCTCAGTGGTAGACGGATCATGGGTAAGAGCCCCCTTGCAGTCAGGCTAACCGTGGGAGGTTCTCGTGGTCTTCCTCAACATGTAACGCAAATGCGAGTCGGTTCCGTCAAAAAGCCCTCTACGAAGGCCAATTTCTCCTAATACGTGATACAAGAGTTCTCTTGTCTTCTGGATTGGGTTCAAGACTACGGAGATGAACATTAGTAGTCGTGAACTCAAATTTTGGGCTGGCTGTTCAACGACGGTTATAAAATAAAAATAAAATATACTTAATTTATCTTTTCTGACAATTATTGGTAAATACAAATATTACAGTTTCATTAATGCAGTTTAAATACAGTCGAAAACAGTTTAAATTCTACTAAAGAAAAAATCAGTAGAACTAAATAACTTTTTCCATCTAATATTAATTTTGGATATTATAATGACATTTTGAAATGTGTTTTGAAAAAAAACTGAAAAGGTGTTGATTAGTGCTGGGTGCGATGTCGCCATATCGTCAAAAATACATTTATTATAATATATTGCGATATTTTGCAAAGTTTCAGTTTTTTGAACTATTTATTTTCACGATGGTCAATACTTTCGTCATTAAAATGAAATTTATCAACACTTACAATAATATAACTTCCGATAATTATCGTTACCAAGAACACTGGAAATATTATCCTTTTCTATGCATATGTTTGTCAGTAGTGTTCACGATATTATCGCTGTTTATAATCGTTGGTTAGTTTTTATTGTCAGACATAGTATTCATGAAAAATCGTGAGGATACATTTCAAAATCTTTATGTCACAATATTTAAAGAGACATTGATTTTTCATAAAAGATTGATATACTGTTGACTCGATTTTACATATATTTGAACACATCTTTAAAAAAAAAAAATAAGCATAAAAGAATTTTGGGGTCAGTGGATCATAGTGCAAAAAAACACTTACCTAGACCTAGACCTAGATTGTCCTTAATTTTTTAAACTTGAAAGTGTGATAACTATTTCCCTTTTCTTTAAATATTGACTAAAACTTTTACATTTTTCAACAAACCTTTAATCACGCATTTTTCTCTACAAAATATAGTATACATATAGAGTTTTTGTTTGTTCTTTTTTGTCGTCTTCAATGATGAATCCAGATTTAATACAAGCAGTGATGACCATCGAGTGCGAGTGTCTAGCCCCCCTCCCCTCCGTTGTAAACACCTCAATCCAGCTTACGCTGTACAAGCCGCTGCTATGATGTATGTTGTGCCATTGGGTACAACTAACTATCACCCATAATATTGATCCACGATGCCATGAAAGAACAGTAGTACGTTCGTGACATATTCTTCTTCCACATGTGTTGCCACTCATGGCATGACTCCCAAGAGCCTTTTTTCACAGACACACACTGCAAGGATACCAAAAGAATGCCTTCTCCACATTACCACCCTCCCTTACCTGCTAGATCCCCAGATTTGTCACTGAACAAGGATATCTGGACAGCCACCCAGTTTAGTCGATGTAGTGATGTTCTTACAGCAACTTTGGAACGAGATACAGCAGGACATTATAAAGGATTTGTATGATTCAATGCTCGACCATATCGCATTCTTTATTCGCGTTAAAGATGGCCTAAGAGGGTATAAAATCCTCCATTTATTTGAATTCTTCCTGCAATAAATGTTCATTTTCTTTGAATTTTTAATTACTTACTTATACCAACGTTGTGCGAATGTATATAAAATTTTGTTTTATCCAAGCAATTTTTTCCAGGGGCGCTAATTTTTATGGCAATGAATGTATATGGATAAGTATACTCTATGAAGCAATGGGTTAAGCATATGATTTATCCTGAATGGGAGTAGTACATCATAAAGCAAACTGTCCCTGGGATATGAATCTAGGTTTAGTAAATACATATTTTAAGAACTGTAAGTACCTAAAAAAATGTGATATGTTACTATTTTCTTTTTAATAGCAAGAATTTAATCACGCTCAATAGATGCATATAGAAAATTAAATTAGAAAACTCCGAGCTCTTTTTTTTTCCTTTTTTTTTTTTCTCTTTGATGCGAATTTGATAATTTTTTTTTTTTTCACTTTTACATAGTTTATGTCAAGTTGTAGACACTAGGAAATAGTTCACTCGAAAAATATAAACTTTTCAGTAATAAATGATTGCTTGAGTAAATTTGCCGAAACTCAAACAGCCAACTAACTTTCAACAAAAAGCTTACCAGACAGTGCACCACCTGCAAATAAGTAACAAAATTATGGCCTTCAGAAAATATATGCGAGTGGATTACACTTTTATTGATGTGAAAGCAGAATTTTAATTCAAGTTTAGGAGACAACCCCTTCAACATAAACGCTTGGGGGAAACTGCCACAGCTGGAACCTTCCTAGGGCCATGTGCTTTCGAAAGAAGCTGGGATTGTCGGAATGTTTTTCCTGGAACAATCGCCCGTAAACGCAGGATCCTGCCAGCCTCCCTCCCTTTTTTCCCGCCAATAAAGCTTTTTCCCAAAGCAGGGGAGTAGTGTGGAGACTGGGAACGAGATTCAGGAAGAAAAACGGTCCTCTTCGGCAAGAAAAGATTCCAGATTTTTTTCTTATTTTTGTTTTAAAGGCGGAACTAGAACTAAGAGTAAATGGATGTTGAAATTTGTTAGAATAAGAGGTGGCCAGGAGAGGCAGATCCCCACTGTAAACTGAATGTAATGCCTCAGGAAAATAGCGATCAGATGATTTGTTGTTGGAAAACACATAGTTGAACAGCGTCGTAAATCTTTGAAAGGCCGGAAAGGATGTTTATTGCTATCTGTCCCTGGTTCGGCCAATCACTTAATACTCGGTGAGGATCAAGTGATATTACCCCTTCCATGTTTTCGAGGCTCTTAAAAATGTTTTATATGTAAGGAAATGACGGCTGAATTCGATCACAACTCTCTTGAATTCCTTTCACATCCATTTTTGTATTCGTTTTTTAGAGTTTATGCACCCATTTTTATCGTTGTAAGAAAGTAGTTTTCTTTACAAGCTCAGTAAAAGAAATATTTTTAAAATATTAAACAGCTTAAAGGATAAATAAATAATATAAAGCTCTCGACAACTTGAAGTGCAGTCAGCTGAACAATCCTGCTTAAGATTTCATGTTAATGCGTATGCGATTGAAATATCGAATTGCATTGTTCAAAATAGAAGCTAGTTACTCTTACTTCTGTTCAGATCATTTCCCTTTTATTGGTTAAATTATTTTTGTTTTAATTAGGAATGAGAAATAAAAAGTAAAAAATGAATGACTTTGAAATTCGTATCTCAAGTAAAAAAAGATAGGTTACCCCATACAAATTCTAAGTTCATTATCAAATTATAAAATAGATAGGATATACCATAAAATATTCAAAATTTTAACCTAAATCTAAAAAGAAAAATTTGTTATATTATCAATTTTTAAATTTGCTTTTCCATTTAAATTTTCAATTTTTATTCTCAATTAACCTAATTTTAAATTTTAGTTTCTTTCAGCTTACATTTCATAGTTTAAATCAATAACTGGAAAAAATTGAAAGAGAAAATAAATAAAGAAATTTAAATAACGCTTTTTTGGTGAGAATTAAAAATTTGGTTTCAAAACATATGTCTGTCATTATAAATTCACTTTAAATTTTTGACATAAACAAGTTTTATTTTAATTTTAGGACAAATGAAATAAGCAAGTGAAGTGGGCTGAGATTGCAAAGCGAGATTGAAAAAAATTGAAAAAATGAGAGTATTAGATATTGACCTATGCGAAGTTCTTTTTTTATCGTTTAACGATAAAAAATAGTTTAATGGAGATTATAAGCAGTAGACCTGATAATTTTTTAAAAGACATGGAGGTATAAAGTCTAAAGTAATAAAGATGATATATGAAGCCAATTGAAATGAATTACGTTCTGAGTGTCCGAAGGTTGGCGAGCGACACCGAGGTGAGCGATACCCCCTGGATTATAAAAGAACAAATCATAGTCATTAATCAATACTGGTTTATACAAGAATAAATTTTAAGAAAATTAATTATTTCAATTTTTTATTAAATTTTACTATTAAGGATAAAATAAAATAAATATCTATTATAAACGATAATTTCCGTGTTCATTCATCATTCAATTATATTTTATTAATTTATATAAATTATAAAAATGAATTTTCATAATGTAATTTTAAATAAAAAAGATATTGTATTTTGAAATACACGTGAATCTCACCAGAAGCAGAAACTTCTAAGTGGAGGGGAAAAGAACAAGCGTAGCTAGAATTACTAAAAGAACTGCGTAAGTATTTTCTGAGTTTCGTGGGTAAAAACGAGCAGAGGAAGGAAAGCCCTAATTTAAAAAACAGTACTAAAATCTGCTTTAGATCCCCTGAAGGTATTGTAAAAGACTTACTTTGGGAAATATACTTTTTACGACAAAAAACAATGTTATGGGTGTTTTAAAATTACTGTAAATTTAATTATGCTTAAAATCCTCTACATTAGATTTTTTTTTTATCTTTACAAATTTATTTATTAAGTCCAAATAAATAATAAATAAGTTTTTTTTTATATATTTTAAAACCATCATTGAATAGCCACCCAATTTTTTTAGGGGGGGTGGGTTACGACTACTAATGTACAACTCCGTAGCCTTGTAATTTTGAGTCCAATGTCGAAGACAAGGGAACTCCTGGATCAAGTATGGAATGAAATTTGCCTTTGTGGTGGACTTTTTAATTGAACTAAACCTCATTTGCGTTACATGGAGAGAGAAACCACGAGAACCACCCACGGTTAGCCTGTCGGCAAGGGGACTCTAACCCATGATCCGTCTACCACTGAGGATGTTTTATGTCAGCACTGTGGTCGGTGTAACCCGGATACTGAATTCGTATCGACCAGCCATCGCTTGGATTCGAGCCCGGTTCACTTCATTAGAAGGCGATTGCTCTATACAGTAAGGTATCGCGGCTCAATAAGTAAGTTTATTAAAATATAAAAAATTAGTGAAGTTGCCAGATTTAATACCGTTAAAAATTTTACATTAAATAATTTTCCAAGTGAAATTCAATGCACCATCTAGTACCCGTATTATTTGTCATAGTTTAGGCAGCATCAAGTTTAATCATATAAAAATTTGATTTTTCTCTTCAGGGTAATAAAATTTAATAAAAACTACATCAAGTTGCAGTTTATTCTTTTTTATTTTTTTTCAATAAATTATCTCAAGGTTATGCTGCATATAATTATAAACCAAAAATAGGTACATCTTATGAAAAAAAAATGAAATTGTGAATTGTCTTATCTCTAGTATCATCACCATTACTAAAGCCAGACATGCCTAATCCAGACCATTACCCTGGAGTACTAGTCGTTAATGTGTTAATGCTTGAGCTATTGCGAGTTAGTAGAGCTACAAGACTAGTAAGCACAGACCATTGTTTTCCTTAATTGATCCGGCAAGGATCATAGGGGTAGGCATTAATCAGGAAAGAAAAAAAATCTTATGCATTTGTTTTCGTTACATTTCTAAATATAACAAGCATTTCATTATTAATTTAGAATATTATACAAATACAGCGTAAACGTTGTTAACTTGCCATGGCTTTTATGCTTAAAATTAATTAAATCCAATATGTCGTTGATCTGATTTTGTAAATAATAACAATACATGTAAACGTTCTTTGAAGTCTCTTAAAGAGATTATTGTAATAGTCAGATTATTTTGAAACATTTTGAAATTTACCGCCTATAATATAATTTGATCTTAAATGGTATTTAAAATTCCAAATTCTCAAATAATTTCTCAATTTTGAATCACAGTTTTCTTTGTTAATGAAGTGATCTGAATATTATCGTATTTATTAGTTTATGAAATTATAACCTAATAAATACGATAATATTCATGAAATTATGAATATATATATATATATATATATATACACCGAAGAGCCATTACATTATGACCACCCTGCTAATAACATGTAGGACCACCTTTAGCTCTCAAAACTGCTAGCACCCACCGTGGCATTGATTGGTAGTCTGGCCACAAGGTGCTGATTGGTAGTCTGAGGTATCTGGTACCAAGCGCTCACCAACTGGTCCTGCAATTCCCTCACATTGCGAGGGGGTAGCGTGGCAGCACGAATTTGGTTTTCGAAGTAGGACCACAAATGCTCTATTGGATTAAGGTCAGGTGAGTTTGAGGGCCATGACATGACTTGAAAGTCAGTGGAATATTCCTCGAACCAATCCATGACGATTCGACCCTTATGACATGGTGCATTATCCTGTTGGTAAACACCATCCCCGGAAGGAAAAGATGTTGCCATGAATAGGTGAACCTGGTCTGCAACTATGTTCAAATAGCTTACTGACGTCAGGGATTGTTCTATGAGGATTATTGGTTCTAATGTGCCCCATGGAAAGATTGTTCCTGGGCGAGAAATCATGAAAACTTGGGTGAGCCCATTGTTATAGATGGAGGGTGGTCAAAATGTAATGGCTCTTCGGTATATATATATATATATATATATATATATATATATATATATATATATATATATATATATATATATATATATATATATATATATGATATTATAAGCATAAAATTTAAATGTATTATTGATTTGATTTTTATAAATTGATAATTATATTAAAAAGCAGAAAGATCCTTACGAAAGTGGCTGAGTAGATGGTTCGACGCATTTTTTTATTTATTTGAAAATCAGGTCTGTTTAATTTATTTATGGAGCATTTTTGTACGTGATATTTACCATGAAGAGCAAAAAACAAACCGAATAAAAAAAAACAGAGAAAAATGTAATAATTTCTTGAATGTGGTAAATTTTTATCATAATCAAACAAAAGTAACTTTTTTTACACACAGGCAGAACACTCTATGACAAACAAATTTCATCAATAAAAGACTGAGAATAACAAAAACGATAAACAAAAAAAAAATTTCCGAAAGGGACATTTTTAAATCAAACCTTTTCTGAGTATTCTTTTTATAAATGCTTTATAAGATTCCCGAATCTCCTCCAAATGATAGCATACTAATAAGAAGCATATTATTGCCTTCATAAAAATGTGGTATTTTTTACTAAAACCACTCTTTTAAACAATTTGAATAGGTTGCTGATGTATTGAAACATATCTTATTTGACAAATGACGCTTATAATTAAGCTCTCCGCTAATTGCCTTTATAATTAAGCTAAGATTGTATTTAAAAAAATTTAAAGAAGCATTGGTTTGAATAATTATTAGTTAGATTGAAAACAAAAATGATAATCATCTAGAGACCTTTTTCATCACATATTTAAAAGAGTTATTTTTTTAATCATGCTCCAAGCTCTGAATTTTCCGTCTAAAAACAGTTAATAACTTTTTACGCATAAAAAAAAAAAAACTTCTAAACCTTTTACTTTAGTGCCTCCATTTGAATCCATTCAGGTGACAAGCTCTTTAAAATTGTTTTAAACGATTATTTGGAGTTGCTAAAACTGATATAAAGGTAATAAAAACCACAGGAAATATTCCACAAAAATAGAAAGGGTAGAATTTCTGCCAAAACCCGTCACATTGGTGAAGAGTTGCAAATGACTGAATAACTGGAGAGAAAAAATTTTAAAAAAACAATAAAACCTCATTTAACTAAAATGGAATACTACTGTCAAGAATAGGTCGCTTACTCCAAAAGTTTGGCACTCATCCCACAAAAAAACCATTTAACTACATGTCAAATTAGCTTATTTATGTCAAATGGTGTGTAACCGCGGAGAAGTGAGTTTTTTCCACTTAAACAGTCATTATTCACTACACATCAGAGTTGAAATCCATTCCATCCCATCTTTCACAAAACTCATTTATTTTTTGTTTGAAAAAAATCATACATTCTACTTAATTTTAAATTAATAGATCATTCTCTAATAGAAATTATAAGAGCTTCTCATATATAATTTCTAGCACTGAATTCCCGAAGACAATTTA
This sequence comes from Parasteatoda lunata, assembly GCA_949128135.1. Classification (NCBI taxonomy): domain Eukaryota; kingdom Metazoa; phylum Arthropoda; class Arachnida; order Araneae; family Theridiidae; genus Parasteatoda; species Parasteatoda lunata. The sequence continues at coordinate 33,865,032 of OX421980.1, read as the reverse complement.
AGTTTGAAATTGATTTTATTTAAGTTATATTGTTTTGCTTAATTGGATTAATTAGATCTGAAAGAAATTTTTGTTTTTAACATTTAAATACATTAAAGGATTGTTGATATAATGATGGTAAGCCAAATTTTTTACGTCCGTAACAATTTTGCATAAAACTTTCCCTGAAGTATTGTCTGTCGATTGGTACTTTGCAATTTTAGAAAATTTTCATTACGCAACTTTTCATTAGCACATTACGCAGAAAAATCTTTTTTCTAATACAGAAATTTTAGTGTTTTTTACCAAAAATACTCTCATGAATAATTTTAAAAGCTGACTAATATTACTTCAAGCCCTTGAATTAATTTAAAATTAATCTTTGTTGTGATTTGTTAAAAATTGACGGTAAAATTATTAAAACGTTATTTCATAATTACAATTAAACTGAATGAATTTAAAAGTGGATTACTGTCCTTAGATAAATATATTTTGATAATGCTTAGAAAAGCTTTGAAGATTTAAACTTTAACCAGAATCAGTTTCTCTGATTTTATTTTTTATTATGTTTATCAATTTTATTAACCTGTCTACCAAATATCAACTGATCAATATCATCAACAATAATTTCTCGCATTTCTCTTATCATAAACTGTCTTTAAGGACATATTTGTAGGATAATAAATACTCGAATGTTCTGTAGAATTTATTGTTAGACCTCAAACTGCGACAAGTGAATTTTCATGAATCAAAATAGGCTTTTTACACTCACAGGGAATACTATTTCCTATCGATCTTACACTCATTTAAAGTAAGATATCTGTTTGGAAAAATGCAATGTAGGTTTTAAAATCAGATTTTGTTTGGTCACTGAAACATGCTTCAAAAGCACAAAAGTAATCAATACTTTCATATTCAAAAAAAAAAAACTCTAAACCATTATTAAGGACATTAACTTTAATATCACGAAATGATATAAGAGTTCAATTGTTTTTATAATATCATTCCTATCTTGAAAGAATAAGTCTAATTCAAAGTTAATGGCATGTTTCTCGAATTGAAAATAATGTATTTTGATTTAATTCGAGTCATTTGTTTTTGCTACCAACAGAGCAACAAATAAGTCTCGGAAAAGGTGAATGGGTTAAACTTTCTCTAAAAATAAAAATAAAAAATATTTTTATTAGAATTAAAAAGAAATCAAAGTATTTTATTTCTTGATAAACATTTATAACATTCATAAATAATTCCACTTTGATTTCTTTCAAACCTCCAATAATCGAATTAAAGTGCATTTACCATTTTTCAACAAAAGCATATAAAAGTCAGCTTTACGGTTTGAGTTTAAGTGAGAGAAAGACAATCGAAAGCACCAAAAGTAAAGAGATAGCGACAGAAATTTCAGAGAGAGAAATATGGCTGTATAAACATCAAAAGATCTCTTTTGGAGGTGGGGGAATATATGAAGCTTAAAAGAATCAAGTCTAAAGCAAGTTAAAGTCATAATGGTATATATAGGAAGCATGCTGTCTCAGCAGGTTTCAACTGTGGGAGAAGGCTATAAATAAGTTTCCCAACAAGATTTCACTTCAGTTGCTCGCTGGACAACTGTCTTCAGCAATAAATCGAGAAAGCGGGAGAGAGTTTACAACTTGAAATGCTCAAATGAATTTTTTTCCATCTCTTTTTTGGAGAGTTTTCTTTTTATGTGTGTGTTTGATTGAAACCGTGCCAGACTGTCGTACTTCATGTTTGAAGGGGAGTGGTAAATGATTGAAAAGAAGTAGGGAATTGCATCAAATGTAATAAAGCGAAGCAACGGCAAATTCAGTCGTGAAAGTGGAGAGTTTATTCATTTTGGGTATTTTCGTTTGGCTGTTTGTTTTTGTTTACTAGGAATGATCTAAGGGTTAAAATAAAAATAAAAAGAAATTGGAATAAAAAGTATGTTAACAACTTTCTATTCTGGGACTGTGTAAATTTTAAAAATGTTTTAAATGTTTACATTTTTTATTAAAGCTTTTGAAAGATAATATGCGAGCCTTTGTATTATGGGATCAAATATTTTCTTTAAACCCGGTTTATATTGAAGCAAAGCATGAAATTTTATCAATATAGAAAATTCGAGTTATTTGTGAGTTTAAGTATAGTGAGTAAATTTTAAAACGTTATAAAGGCAGCTTTAACTTGGCAGCTATTGCGTTACGACACAACTTAAATACAAATCCCAGTGCATCAATTTGCATAATTAAATATTTTAGGGAGAAAAAACATTCAAAATCTCAAGTTTAGAATAACTGCACTTTAGTTTCTTAAGTAAGGCGATTTTCTAATGAGAAAGATATTTTTAGACAGCTTTCTCTGGTTGTATACACTTAAATACACATTTATACACAATTTAATATGCATTACAATCATTCAGAATTCCTGTATCATGCATACCTAAAATGTGTTTATTATAAAATGCCCATTGGAGCAATGGTTTGGCATTGAGCTGTGATTGTAAAAAAACTGCGGTTGAATTCCCGATGGGGGCCACCCAGCTTCAAAACAATAAGTACTAGTTCGTCTGGAATATGAAAGCGGCCGTTACACAATGCTGACAACTGACAACCTTACCACCATTATGCCATTCTCTTTTCTTTCGGGGCCTTAATCTCCATGACTCTTTTGACTGACAAAAATATGACAAAACGCGTTGAGGCACAATTTAAACCTTTTTTTAATGACCAATATTTAATAATCCTTTTGGTATTAGGTTCGTGTAGTGATAAAAAAGCCGTGATTACTCAATAACCACAATATAATTGAGAAATAATATCTCATTTTATTATAAAATAATGACAATTTAGCATTCCGCTTCCCTTTAGAACGAAGGCAAAATCAGAGAGATGTAAATAAAGATGAAACATAACAGAAAATAATAATTCGAAGTTTGAAGAAAAGTGTGTTGGGGACACTTAAAATGAACCTAGAAAATAGGAATGTTCTAATGCTGCCCGAAGACGATGCGTTAGCTATCAGCGGTTCGAGTTGGCGACTAAATTTGAATTTTAAATAGAATTATTAGCCAAACATAGAACGGTTAAAATATAACACGTGAGAAATAATCATCAGAGGAACTCGATTCAATAAGTTAAAAAATAAAATGCGAGAGAAAATGGGAAATGTTTTATTCAACATTAATGCAGAGGCGTGTAAAAAATAGAAATCTTTTAGTTGAAAGTAAATCAAATGAATAAATATATCGTATTATTATTTCAATACGACAATCCTGTCAAAAAATAACATGTAATGATAGTTTTAATCTGAAGCTCTCATAATGTAGTAGTTATTCCCGTAAATCAGTGTTGAAAAATAAAATATACTCACTAACTACTACCATATTTTCCTCTCTGATACTACATAAAAAAAAATTACAAAACATTGCCATTTGAAAAACGAGTATCCAAACATTGTGCTTTTTGGAAAATAAAGTTATTCTAGAATATTTACTTTTATTGCAATATGCTTGGTTACACCTTACTTTAAATATATAAATATATTTCTCTATTTCCAACAAAATCTGAAATTGACTTCAAATGCGCAATCATTCAAAAGAAATCGCTTCAATTAATTCAGAATTGTTTGCTAAGCAAACGGTATTTTTCAGAAAAAACATATTTATTTTAAACTGTAAATCACAATTTGTACTTTAATTGTCTAAACTTTGCATACATTTGACTGCAGCAACCATACAAATCAAATAAATTAAGTTCCCACAGTAAAAATTTAAGAACTGCCAAAGCAAATATAAGAATGTAATGGCACTCCCTACATGTTGCTTTTGCTCAAAACCTCGCAGCAGTAAAACATTAATTAAAAATAAAGAATGCAAAGTAGATCCATTTTTAAATGTTTAAATTTAAGTAATTACTTTCGCTTCATTTGCGCTTAATTATCGAGGAGTCATTCGGCAGGAAAATTGGAATAATGAACTACCTAACTTATGGTAAATATTTACGTTTAGCTTTAAATCAACCGTCAGTTTAAAGAAAGAAAACTCAAAAATTTTCTCAGCGTTTTCTCAACTTAAAGAAAACACATCAAAGAAGAAGTAGAAAAAAATGTCCCGATTTTACTGGGGGGAAAAAAATTGTCCGAAAAAATTGCTTCTGTTTTACTTGAGTTAAACAAGAGCAGCTTCCACACTTATGAAATTAATCTCGGGGATTTTAATTACGGAAATGTCAAAACTTTTTCCTCTGCAGTGATTAAAAAGCAATTAACTCTTAAGAAAGAATAAAAACAAACTTTTACGAATAAGTTCGGTTTTCTTCTTTCCTCGCAATCCGCTTGGTTTTCTTCCACCCCCCTTGCAATTCGCTTGGTTTTCTTCCACCCCCTTGCAATTCGCTTGGTTTTCTTTTACCCCCTTGCAATCCGCAAGTGAAATGGTTTTGATAAGGCGGATGCGGAACTCTTCCCCGGAAGTCTTTTTAATCCGGAAATAATCCTGAAGTCAGTGTTTCAGAAAATTAAAAAGAAGGGAACGACTAAGACTTGCAAAACGAACTTTTTTACCCAAAACACCCCCTCATCTCCAATACTCTCGGCGATTGAGTAATTTTGAATGCTAATTCTGTAAACACCAGTGGCAGCTGTACAACAAAATACTAGTCAAAAAGAGGTGCTAATTAAATGAAGCAATTTCGTATAATTAGAGCATTCTTAACCAATTTATCATTTTTCGAATTGAATGCTTCATTAAAAATAACATAAAAATATATTCCTGAATATTATTTGATGTCGTTACATTCTCAAAAAAATTTAATCTTATTAATTCATGCACTAAGCAATTAGTTCTTAAGTTACCATAAAATATTTTTTTTTTTTTTTAATTTTCGTTGTTAACAGTTTTTTATTTTTTTTATTTTGATAAGGTGAAATGCATTAATTTTTACATAAAAGAGTTCGTAGGAATAGCACGTTATGATCATCCCTTAATGAGTTTGAGAAAATCAATTAAAAGTTTTTAGGAAACTTCAGAAAACTGCTAACCAAACATATTTTTCTATAAGGAACTTATTTAATTAAGTGGTTATTATTACAAAGTAATGCTCTATTTATGCTCCAGAATTCCGTACGTATTTTTACATGAATTAGTGTATGAAAAACTAGGAATAAACTTTTTAAAATGAGAAATAAAAAATTAATAGTCTGCAAAATAAAGTATGATTTTTACAAAACGTCTTGTACTGTTAGATTTTTCTATATGAAGTTACGGTAAAATAACAGGCAGCGTTCTGTCCAACCATAAAATTTACGGTTTGGAACTTTTTTTTTTTTTACTTTGAAGGTTTTGAAACCGCTTACAACAAGCATAGTTTCTAAAATGAAACTTAACCAGACATTAGAGCTCTGTGAGTGTTGCACTATTCATGCGTGAATGATAGTTTCATATTCTAAAATTTCAGAGTCTCCTATTGAAGAGTACAGGACGCTGGAGGCTCTTTATGTATTGAAGGAATGAAAGAAATATTGTAGTATGCTGGGATTCAAACTCCTGTTCTGCTGGTCATGAGATTAATCGATTAGCCCTCTCAGCTACAGTATACACCCAGCACCATGGAACAAAATGGCTATATGGTTTGCCTATTTGGCGCATTCTGGTTGTTTAAAGGTATTAGGAAAAAACAATCAATAAAGTTTTTCTCATACTTAACAGTGTGGATACCATCTTTTTAATATTTTCTTATTTGTTTTGGTGGAATATGGTAAACTAACAGTTAAATAAATTGGTATTTAACCAATTGCAAGTTCCATATGCACTCATAATTGTTTTAGAAAACTGTACTACCCCGAAGAAGGTAACATTTTTACTTGTTTTTACCCAAACCTCGTGCATTACTCACTGTTAACAAAAAACAAAACAAAAAACAGTTATCCTATGTAATATTGTTGCCTTGTTGTAACAATATTAATAAATATATTAAAAAAAGAACTATAAACCATTCAAAACAAAATAAAATTAGTCTATCTCTCTTGCCTCACCCAATAACGATTATAAAGGTTTTCATCTTTCGAAGAAGGTTACTTTGCTAAATGGTTTTTGTCCATTCCGAAATTCTGTTAGCACAAAACACACAAAGGACTATTATAAATGATAATGCGGTATAGGTGTTTGGCGATACAATCATGTCCGGCCTCAATAAAAAATGCCACAATTGCGAAGGATCTGGAAAGGTATAAGCAGGGACCGCGGAACCCGGAGTCAGAGGCTTTTTCTAAAAGAAGGTGACACAGTCCCAAATAAAATTACAATTTTTCATTCAATGTTCGTGTAATTTAATGTACAATAAAAAAGAGATAATTTTTTTTAGTCTCAATTTTTTAAAAAATGTCTCTAATTCAAGTAAGCAGTTACATTTCCTTGGTGAAAACTGCTACCTAATAAACTCCTACTCATCCTCTAGGAACGGAGACTAACGTCAGTATTCCTGCCCGATGGGAAAATTCTTGGTTTCACATGTTACAGAATAATAAGGAGATTTAAAAAATAAAAAAAAAGTGAAACAGAATAAAACTAATTACCCTAAAATGAGAAATACTCACACACATATACAGGGAGCACAGGGAGACCCCCCCCCCCTTATTCTTGATATGCATCTGCAGTCACCGGGTATGGGATATCAAGGATCAAATATCAAGAACCACTTCTTATTCTTAGTCTCTAAAGACACAAAGACTCACATTTTTTGCTTCCCAAATCTGTAGATTACTTTAAACTACACGTGCCTCCTGGGTAGTGCTAAACGCTTTAATGAGATTAGAACTATGTTAAGTGTTATATAATAAGGCCAGCAAAATGCATAAATAATTTTTATATATAAAAAGTACAGTTTTGTACTTAAACCTATTAACGTGATATAGACAACCGGTATATTAAAATCTATGCAATGCATAGCATTAAATCGTAAGAAGATACGCAGAACTAAAAAAGTGAGATTAAACAAATAACAGGATAATTGTTGCTGTTTTTAAATAAATCAAGTTTTCATTATGAGAGTTTTAAATTTTGAATAAAATTGAACAGTTGCGTTTTATATATTTAATGATGCAAAATTACGTATAAAATTCTTTAACAACCAAAGTTGTCTACATCTTCTTTTTCTTCTTTCTTCTTCCGGGAAATTTTAAACTGACACTGAGAGACCAAATTACCTCTCAAAATCAGAAAGAATTGCATAGAGTGTCTTTAAAATCTAAAACGCGTCAAAAATATTTCGATTTGCTTAAGATATATAGATTTTCTAAAAGCATAAATTTCGAAATAAGAATATTTTTGCAATAAAATAAGGTAGGATTTGATACTTCTGCGATAGAATGTCATAAAATAAGAAATAATCAAATTTTTATAGAGAAGTTTGGAAACAAGTTTTTCATAATTTATTGCGAGGTAAAAAGCAACATGAAGTTTACTTACTTCCATATTTTTCGGAGTGCTTTGATAGTTTCTATTTACATTAAACAAGTACAGACACACGAAACGAGAAATGTGAAATGAATCTTACCCGCTGGGCTTTAGACTTAAAATAAAAATTACATACAAAAGTTAGCTTTCGAAAATCAGTCAGTATACTTCAATATTATTAATTATTAAACTCTTGAGTTTAAAAATTAATGTTCTTAGTCAGGGAGCATTCTTATGAAAACTAATTACTTCGTTAAATTTTTTACTTAATTTTGCATTGAATTTTTTACTTAATCATACAACATTTTGCTGCTAAAGTTAAAGAAAACCGCACAAATGCAAAATAATAATTAGACTTGAGAGATAAAACTTAATTTTTAAAAATGAACAATAAATCATCTTCATTACAATTAGTGCATCATGGATCTATCATTAAAACGTAGAAAACTCTATTCATCGTTTTGTATTTATCAAGTTATCATAAACAACTGCAAACAAATGCAAAAATTATCATTATTTACTATTTAGTCGGCAAATATATAAAAAGTTGGGAAAATTGTGGCTTAGTTTAGCCTTGTTCACTGCTTTTTATTTGAGCACTGCTATTTTTAAGTCTTCTTTATCGTATCTTCAAATTGTCATTGTATCGTTGTCAAAAAAAACAAAAAAAAAAAAAAAAAAAAAAAAAACTCTTAAAAGTCAACTTTAGATTTGAGCAGTATGTGACACGGTAATTTGTCCACGGTAAATTAATATTTCAACAAATTAACACACATCTTTGAAAAAAAAACATAAAAAATGAGCATTATCGTAAGTTATGAATAAGTAAATAAGTTAATCAAAAAAGCTATCCTTATCAACCAAAAAGCTATTTTTTAGAAAATTAAAATAAATAAAAAAAAATGCATTTATCTTCATTAAAATGATGAAATTTTTTTATCAAAATTTCAAAAACATTGTAGAAATAATCTTACAAATTTTATCAGTTTTGTTTCAGTGGAGTATAGTTTGGCCTTGCGGTACGAAGTGAAACAAATATGGTAATTTTAATTTTCATTTTAAAAAAATTAAAGGTTCCTTATTATGAAAAATACCCTTTTAAATTTTGTACAATATTATATCAGGTATTTCAATATTTAAGAATTTGTGCCTTAGAATAGATTGAATTTAAAACACGTCTTAATTTGTAGTCATGCCATATATATAATCAAAGAATAATTAAAATGAAATAATAGTTCAGCTGATACTACGTTGCATATATTAATCACTAAGAGAAGAAGCTATTTTATGAATTAAGCTCTCAGCAGACTTCCTGTTTAAGCACAAGAGAAACAAACACGACATCATTAAGAATGAAAATGATATATTGTCTATATAAGACAATGATATATTACCCCTCATAATTTGTGAAAATGAAGCAACAGAAAGCACTTTAATTGACATTATCAGAGTTCTCGAGAAAGCAATGATCTTTTACTTCTTTTGATATTAACGTAGCTAAGCGGTATTTGGAACACGAGACCTTAAGTATTGTACCGGTCCAGTGAATCAGAAAGACACTGGTAAAATCATGTTTCTTAATGTCACGTATGTAGGATTAAAGTTACTGGATAAATTCTAGACTAGTTGCTGTCAAGTACGGCATAAAGAGGACAAAAGGAATCCTGGCGCCAGACACTTCCGCCAATGGATCACTTTGCTGCCACCCGTGGCTGAATATATTGATTGAACATCCCAGAAATCTTCAAAAAGGGGGGTAGACTCCTGCATAAGTATTTATTTTTTTGGGCGCCAAGCGTAACAAATGACAACTGGGTGTCAGAGAAACTTTTGAAAAGAAACGTATCCATCTAGAGTAAATGAATTAATGATAACGGTGCCTCACTTTCATTTTATTGAAAAGGTAGGGTTGTGGAACTTGAGTTGATATCTTCTACAGTCTTTGTTTTCTTCGGGAAAATGATCTCGCGGCATCAAAGGTACAAGAGACAGAATTTAATTTGGATTTCTGGAAAAGTTTGAAGTAAAATCTTAGATGAGTTTGAATTACAACATTCTCTTATTTTAATATTCTGATGGAGTTGAAATCTATAAAATTGTATTTCCTTAAGGAAATGGGAATATTTAAGTTACCCGACTTTTCTTATATATATATATATATAATTTTTTTTTTTTTTTTTTTTGCCGAATATGAATAATCAGTTTTAGACTGAAACTATATAATATAATATTGGCTGTTAAGAGAAAGAAAAAAGTGCACTGGATATTTGAATAAAGAGATATTGAAATTCGTGTTCTCTGACATTTCAGTCAAACCTCCTGTTCATTTAAAAATTTGAATAAATAAATTTCTAAATGATGTGGGTAGTTAAAAAATAGATGCCTTGTGTTTAGTAAAAACTAATTTTTTGTGGGGAATAGATACGTACTCTAAAACCAAAAGTTGAAGAATAAATACATTTTTGCTAAAGAGGAAAAAAAAATAGTTAACTGAACCAAGTGAAGTTTTATACGAAATCGTTCCAAAGTATGACAGAAACGATAATAATAAAAAGGTTTTTGTACGAGTTTAGTACTATAATTATGGGGCATGCCAGCAACGTAGTCCGAAAAGGATGTAAAAAAAGAGAGCATGTAGAAGGTTTAATATGACCAGGCGAGGTAAAAAATCGTGAAAAAGTTACAACTCAACAGTTGAAAGAAGTTTTTCGAATTCTATCATTCGCGAACAGAATTTACTTCTACTAATATTTTCTTGCGTTTTCCATCATAAATTTGAATTGGCTAATAATGATATTTTAATTAATTTTTAATTTATTGTTTTCTTTTATAAATAAATGTTTATTTATTAATAATATGGGATGCCTTTTCATAAGAAAGTGACGCTGGACCAAAAGTAATGAAATAGATGATAATTTTAAAAGTTCGAATGTTAGATTGAACACTATTTATAATATCATATAATATTAGCTCTAATATTTGAAGATAGGATTTAGGAATCTAGCGTTTTCCACCACGGCAGTATTATATTGCCTCTTTCTAACGTTAGATTATATCATTTTGCTTCCTGGGTTACGTCTCTCCGAAAAGTGCCCAAAATTTTCTTAGATATTGGACTGAGATCTAAAAACATTATATAAGTATGTTAAGAAGCTTTGTGTATCACCAGTTTATCTTTATTTCAACTTCTTCAATCATCTAACCATTATTATTTCACCCTATAATTTTTCAACCTGGAAAAGAGGCATAAAAGTTCAGTACAAGATCTGCATTGACATCTAGAAGGGTAATACTCCATATTAAACACTGAAAAGAGTAATTTTGCTAAGTCTATTTTGGACAATCTTGCTATGAAGCCAATTAATTTATGATCAAGAGTTTATGCTATAATAGTCTTGTTATCATTGTTCTTGATTTACTTTTGATTGGCTCATTCCGCGTTTTCTCTTAAAACCTTTTTGATTTCTTTTAAGTTCTATTTAGAACAACAATAATTTTGATTTAAGAATACAATAATTTTTATTGCTTAAAATGAAACACAAAGAGGAACTTCTTAATAAAACTTGATTTTTAAAAAGCTTAAGCTAAAATTTATATAGTGTTGAAATTTTTAAAGCGTTTTGAATCATATAATCGTTCAAATTTGCTACAAACTTAATATGGCGCCATATTAGTGTACCTCTTTAACTTAAACAACACGATAGTTGGTACAACTCAAGCAAATTTGCACAATGTTCTGGACCAAGATAACAATATTATTCTCCAACTAGAAATCAATATTTCGGAGACTGTAATTGTGATCACAAATACAACGTAATTTTCATATATATTGACATGTATACAGAAATCTTCCATTTTAATCCGACAAAGCATTTTTCATTGTCTATTTTGTATTAGCGTTTTGTATTCACTTGATTGATACAATCATTTTTATCTAATAAACTGAAAATATTAATGGCATTATATACTAGTGAAGTTTTTCTTGGATATTGAAATATTTCTCATTTCTCATACAATTTCTGATTTATTCAATAATAAACCATAACCTCTAAGGTATTTATCGTTCAATATGCCAGCAGTAATTTATTGGTATGTTTCGTTTAATTCTTATGTACAACGGGAAATACACATAATATACGTGTCACTAAATTTTTAATGCATGCCTAGTAATTTCAATTAAATAATACTTCAACAATTAACTTTGTAATCAAATTTGTAAGAGGTAAATATATGGCATAACTAAAATTATTAATTTTCATATGGAGGGTTGCCATTAAAAACTTTAACAACCTTCTTAACTTCCTAACTGCTAAATCTATAATTATAAAATTGATGTCGAGTTATAATATAGTGACTATGTGCTGCTTGATAAAACTTCCTAAACTGCCCCTGGTTAAAAAGCGAAAAATTAGCATTCTTATCTCAAAACTGATGCGAGATTGAAAAAGAGAGTAAACTACGAGTTGTTCATGATTGAGTTTATAGAAATTGTGGAGGTTGAGTAGTTTTCGACAATGCCAACCTTCATCTATGAAAAGGTACCCCACCCTAGAATCGAGTTAGCATGTCTCATATATACTAGTGAATTGTGTTTGTAATTTTGTAGTGGTAGATACGCTACAGTACTCCCTCACCAGAATTATATCTATGATGGATTTCGATGAACGGATACATACCACTAGGGGATTAATTGCTGTTTTTTGTGAGAAGCCGGGAGATCTGTATTAAGATCACCGTACTTTGAAGTGCTGATTATGAGAGCTGTATTAAGTTCACTGTCGTGGTCGCTCCTGTGTTGCCTTTAGCAGTCGAGTGTATACGTTGTATGTGTGAGATTGAAACTGAGCAGCAACAGCGCTAGGAAGGGGATGATGTTGCAGTCACAAGTAGCAAGTCAACTGTTCAATGTGGACAATCCATCGAAGTAGGTGTGTTCAGATCGAAGTGGGCGTTACTGTCAAGATAATCGTATTCGTATCGAAGTAGAAGTTTCGGTCAAGGTAGGCATGCTCACATCACGTCCGAAGGTCACCAATTTGGGGATCAGTAGTTATTGACCATGTCAACCGTCATCTATAAAAAGGTACCCCAACATAGAATCGAGTTAACATGTCTTATATACTAGTGAATTGTAGTTGTAATTTTGTAGTGTTAGATACGCTATAAAATAAACACCTTATAGGGTTAAATGCTATGAAAAAACCCTAGAGCATTTGGGCATTTACTTCGAACATTTGTTTGGTCATGATTTTTTACGCGTTAACGTGACTAAACAACATTTGAAAGAAAAAAAATCTGTGAAGATTGCAATTTCCTTGTTAGAATAGTCTATTTTTTATGGATGACAATAAACCTAACTAAAAAAATATGTGATTGTTCAGTTACTCAGTGTAACAAATCGGAGTGAGGCAGATTGGTAGAAAAACTAAAGATTTCAAAACTGCCAACAACAAAAAAATAAATAAACACCTTAAACTGTGGTTGAGCCGCCAAGACCTTGTACAGTTCCAGCATGGCATGATATATGACACGATGAAAATTATCGGCAACGAAACCGGCAAGTCAACCATAAAGGCAATCGTATCCTTCACTTTCTCCAAAAATTGCTCGAAAATCCTCTTGTGATATAGAAATCACAGTTTCCAGAAATATCGGCCACTGTTTCTCTACATTGAGAGAAAAATTGCCTCTAATTAGGATCAATTCACACTTGGACCAATCACATCGTCTGCAGCTTATGACGTTTCAATTCTATGTGATGACGTTTACAAATGTAAATAAAAAAGGCGGAGACGTTCGTGAATAGGATAATCGGATGAAATTTTACATTGCTGAAACCAGAACAATTTTGCAGTTAAAAAATTATATTTCTTTTTAAATTAAAGCATTAAAAATACTCTCATAGGATGAAATGACCATCTCAATGCAGTTAATGTAGTACTATAACAGCAACCTGCACATCATTTTAGAGGTGGTAAGTTCAGTAAACTATTTTCTAGGTAAATTTTCTTATAGAATTTCGTATATTCTGTTTTTAAATATACATAAAAATTTCTCCTGTCGAAAAGCTTCGTTTTAAAATATCCACCAAGCAACTCGCCAAACTTTGTTGCATTATTATTACATATAAAATATAAACGAGATTGTATTTCTTTATTTTTAAATTTTAATCTTTCTTTTTTATCCTTATTTCTGTTAGTTTTAAAAACATGTGTTCAATTGTCTAAAAATATTTTTTTTTGTGAAATAATTATTTTATTCTTCCTCAAGAATTCTTTTAATTTTTGAAAATCTTAGTTAGAAATCAAGTTAGAAATCTCAGAAAACATGTGTGGAAAATATTTACCTTGTCTCTCACAAAAATACTCAATTTTATGGTAATTATTGAAAAGTTTTTATTAAAAAAAAAAGGTAGTTATATAACATATATGAAGAGTATCTTTTAAAAATGAAAATTCCACAATCCCTATCCCTTTTCTTTTTATTATCTGTTTCTACATTCACCCCCTCTTTGTTTTAGTGTTTGATGATTCGCACGATGATTTGCATAATATTTTGTTTATTATTATTCAAAGTTAACTTACATTTATCTGTTACATTTCTACATTGGTAGTAAGTATATGAGTTTACCTTGCTAATTTCTCAATATAGTTTCCTTTTCAATGGAACGAAAAATGTTTTGTAATTACAATTTATTTTTTAATACAAATTTCAGTCCAAAAATAAAAACAACAAACCCAAATATACCTCCCATCTTTCATTTGTATATATATTTATCTTAGAACTATAATCAAAATATCTATCTCCCTTAAAATAAGTCTCTGAAGAGGGATACCTGAAGGCTTAGCTGATTTCAATTTAATGGTAATTATTTCCTTTTCTCTTAGAATTTTTTGGTGAAATTTTATCATGATAATGATTTCTTTCTTTTATTTCAGATATTTTGTGGAAACCTGTAAGGTTTGTCTGGTGTGGAAGGAAAGAGATGTTATAGTGTTTTTATTATTGAAATTTTTAAAAAAATTATTTAAAAATGTAAATGAATAATGTTCTATATGTTACACTTGATATTAAATGTTTTATTTTTTTAAATTGATTCTTGTGTTATTTAAAATGTAAAACAGGTATAAAGCTTATAACAAAAATAATGAGGTGCATAAAAAGTGTGCTCTATTGTGTGCTAAGTATCTGCTATAAAGAGTATTTTATTTTACAATAATAAAATAGGTATGACAGTGATTTCATAAAAACCTATCTTGTATTAAAAAAAAAAATTATTGATATTTCGTAAAAGTAATATTCCTGATAATAATTGCAGTTAATGCAATGTAAAAGAATTTTATAACAATAAAATTTTGAAAAATTTTGATTTGGCTGTATAGACTAGTCAGGCATTATTTATTATGTTTATTATGGCATTATTTATTTAGTTTGCATGGCATTATTTATTTAGCTTTTAGACTAAATTATTAAAAAAATTACAATTGATTTGATAGATCTAATAGTTTTGATGTTATAAATATTTCATGAGTAAAAGTTATGTCAAAAATAGTATATTTCAAGAATTAAAAAATAGTATATTTCGTATATTTATTTATTTATTATTAAACGACTTAAAACTCCTCATGCACCACAAAGTATAACATGAGGCTTACAGTTGTAAGTAGAAAACAAAAGAAGAAAAATTTACAAATTTAAATTAAAAACAAAATTCCGCAAGGCAGCAAGACTTTCAATACTTTTGACCAGTTCTGATAAGACAGGAGGCCAACAAATAGAAAGACGCCTCAAATCAGTCTTTAATTTCATTCGGGCACTCGCATACAAATCGCAATGAAGAAGAATATGTTCAGCATCTTCATCAGCATCGCCACAAGCACAAATTCCACTGGTCTCCAGATGGAAACGAAATAAATATCTCTTAAAATTTCCATGGTTTGTTAAAATTTGGGTTAATTTAAAATCAGTTGCAAAGAATTTACATTGCAAACGGTGAAAAATGGATGGAAAGAACCTTTTCGTCCATAGCGACCGAGGCGAAGAAAGAAATTCAGCATTCCAGTCCGCAATGATTTTATCTCTAGCGATGCGCTTCCAGTGAGAAGCTGGAACAGACACCCTTAAGTCTATTTCACCACACGTAGCTTCCTTAGCCAATTGGTCTGCTCTTTCATTGCCCAAAATACCGCTATGGCCACGAACATAAGAAAAATGAATAGTTACGTTTTCAAGAGCGTTCAAAATCGAGTGAATTTCCACCACAAGCTTCTCAGTAGAAGTCGTGTCACGCAAAAGAAAAAGTGAAGAAAGAGAATCTGTACAAATGAGGTATTTAAAAATTTTGTTTTCACTAAAAGAATTTTGTATCCACTTAACAACCAGGTTTATACACAAAAGTTCAGCCTGGAAAACAGAACATTCATTAAGTAGTCGGTGCTTGGCAGTAACCTTCTCTGTTCCATTTTCATAAATTACAAAAGCAAGACCAACCCTTCCATCAAGCTTACTACCATCCGTAAAACAGATAGTTTTATATGCCTGAAAAGCATTATTTACATAAGGAATAATTATAACAGGTTTCCTACATGCTGGGTGGGGCAAACATGAAATAGGAAGCTTCCCGTCCAGGGTTAGACAATCGTTGTCTTTTATCTTCTCCTTTAATTCAAGATTATTTATGATAATTAAATCAATAGGTGGAAGACCAGAGATAACAAAGACCGCATCATAACTAATAGTTCTATAGCCCCGAATTGTATATTGAGGACTATTTTATTGGATTAAGAGTAAAAAATTGAATTTGAAAAAAGGCCTCACTTGTCTTGATAGTAATGTCTGTCGCATGAAGTGGTATAAGTCAAAGTGAGAAAATTGTACTTTCTACACATGAAACCTTTATAAATTTTCGAACTGCTAAACTATTAAATCAGAAAACTAGGTTTTATTCTCATTCGATTTGTATCAGAAAATCCCGACAGAAAATTTTACACAGAAGACAAAATGTTGCAACACTTAAAATATACCAAGTATAGCAAAAACATAGCATACATTTACAAATACATTATACACTTAAATTCACGGGGATTACCTTTAACAGATTTACTCTGAAACAAATTTACTGTGAGCAAAATAAAAAACGGACCATACTGAATAAATTTTGAACTAATCATCGGATCTTCCCTTTCTAGAACTCAACCATTATGATTTGATAGGGTGATCTCAAATAAACCAATGCATCAACGCAGACGATATTTAAAGTTACGAAATCAGACACAAAAACATACTTTCTCTGAATAAACATACTTTTTTTACGACTGAAAACTTTTTTAAAATGCAATTCCTCAGGAACTATGCGACAAATTTCGCCAAAATTCTTTAAAATGATATTAAAAATTTTATACCTCACAATACAAAATTTTTCCGACTGTTTTTAAATAAAATAATTAAAAAAATAGAGATTTACTAAAAGCTATAAGATTTACTGAAATTTTATAATTGTATGCAAAAAAAAAATTCAATTTGCCTAAAAAGTTCACAATATATGGTGAAATACGCAAAAAGTAAAATTAACATTAAGGAGTCAACACTTTGGATCACTCTCCTGACCAATCTATTAAGATCATATTTTCCAAATTGCAGCAACCCCTCTATATTTTGGGGGTAAGAAATCCGAATCCGACAAAAAAAAAGGTACATTTATTCGGAGAGAGTACGTTTTTTTGCCTGATTTCGTAACTTAAAATATCGTATGCACTAATTAATTTGCATATTTGAAGCTTTCTCTTGAACTCCTAAGATTGGGTCCTGAAACGTGAAGATCCGATCATCAATTCAAAAGTTATTCAGCATGGTCAATTTTTTAGCAAAGACAACATTACTTAATCTAGTTAATATCTTCATTGTAAATCTTCTAAAATTAAGCCTTCTATAATTATTAAGTCATCTAACCTTAATCCAAAAATTTCAAAAATAGAAAGTATTTAGACTCGTTGAAATTTATCAAAATACCATTATAATAAATATTTATCATAAAAGCTTCTTTACTCAAACAATGCAATGATTCATAGTAAAAAGAGTAGTGAATTATTCATTAAATGAAAAAAATATTTCAATGAAAGAAACTTTTCTAACCATTACGCGCCATTATTTACATAATTTCTAATTCTCGGTATAAATTCCGTATTTCACTATAAGATTAATTATTTTTCCCGATGTACAAATCTAACTTAATGTGATTATTTAATAAATCCAACTTTTACGTATGGTCGCACAAAATTTCAGAAAATAATTAACTCATCTTTTTTAGCCCCTTTTCTTTTATCCATATTTATGATGATATATGATTAAACAGTTCTTTTAGAAGATATTGAAAGAGACAGCTCTAAATTCTAATATAAAATTAAATTAAAAAAAACCGAGTCAAGGAAAAAAAGAAACTAATTCTCGATGTTTTTCCTAACGTAAAGTGCAGTGAAGGAAATAAAATTACTAATCAAATTTTCTTCGGTGTGTTTTTATTATTTTTTCCCCACTTCTTTTAGTATAATATTGCAAGCTTCTTTATGATCAACATCTTCCATCATGGAAAGCTGTAAATAGTCTTAGAGCTGTCTCACTGAATTACACTATGAGGTTAATTATTCCGCTTCGAGATTTTTCCCAGTGTGATTAATTTTTTCCCACTTCGGTAGAAAATCATCGACCGAGTTAGAAAGGCAGATCCATCAATTTATGATTACGTAGTAGTGTATTTTTTTTTACTTATTTTTTAACATCTTTTGTAATCTAGAATCAGGTTTTGCAAAAAAAAACTTTAAAGTCGTCTTTAAAACTGCTAATATTCACAAATTATTATATTTTTGACTTAATTTTATCCGAGCAAATTTTTCAACTTCATCTATTACTCGTCTTGTTTTAAAACATATTTAAAAGAAGATTAAAAAATATTTTTGAGCACAGCGAAAATTCCTGTGTAGCAAGATTATAATCGATTTAATGGCAATAGAGATTTATATCTAAACGATTCGTAAAACTCAAGGTAAAATAATAGAATTTGACAGTGCTATAAAATACACCTGGTGAGAAAAGAAATTAAAAAAGATGGATGAAACAAACAAAAGTGACGAAGATATAACACTAAGCGTCGTGAATTTCTTCACAATACTGATTAAAGAATATATTATAATATCCAAAATAATTACTTATATTCAAGTAAGAATCATTTTCCAAGTGTTTATATTCTTCAAGTAAATATTAGAAGAATAAAACAATGTGATTGGATTTTTACGTGATATTTTTTACAATTATGTGATTAAACTCATATGTGTCAAAATAGTATATATATAATATTTTCACTACTTGGCAAGAATTTGCAAAGTCAAACACAATACTATTACTTGAATGTTTCAGACTGACCTGTTTGATAGTGTTATGTATAATATAAGTTGTCCAACTATAATATAAAAAAATAAAACCATGATAGAAAAACTAAACTAGTCCATACAATGTTGTCTGCTACCTTTATGCTATTTATACATCAGATTTAAGTTGTTGTTTTTTTAATATTAATTTTACTGTCTTAATTGGTCTAAAATTATTTTATAGTATTTATAACATTTCGTTACATGCACGCTATAACTTCTTAATGTATATCTATTTTATTGCAAAAAGTTTAATAGCAACAAACAGTTCAACAGCAACTCACTGCTGCTTTTAACTTTTCCTTCCCATTTACTAATATTTTACGCAATTTTAAACAAATTTTAGTTTTTAATCCATAAAACTAAAGTTGATAAAATGTTCATCATATTAAATTAAAAAAATCTGATATAATATTGAAAAGTGGGTTTAAAAGCTTAAATCCTACTTTGTTAGAAATTTCCTAAAAAGGGCTAAATAATAATTTATTTAATTGTTATTTTACAATAATCAACCAAAACAGTTAAATAATCATAAAAGATGGTATTCAAATTGTTTATTGGTGAGAAAAAATGGCTTATTTACTGTTTTAACCTAATATGGATAAAAAAGCAGAATTTTATCCGCTCGAGGCCCACAATCATTGAGAATCAAGCTCACATTCTTCGAAATCTGAAAGCCAGGCTATGAGATTAGAGTTGCGAAATCATATTACTATTTTCCATCATCGAAAGTCTAACCCAACAACGGATGCCCAATAATTTTATACTAATAAGTGTGCTTTTTCAGCGTTGACACCACAATATTTCGCTCAACACATAAGGAGTTTCCAGTGTCTTGCACTCCTCAATTGGTGACTCTGAATTATCTATACGTAACCTCATTCCCACATAAACAGAACAGAACCACCACAGAACTGCTTATTAGAAGAAAAAAAAATCTAGTATTTTCTATCTTTCACAATAGATGGCACCACTAGATAAACTAAGTAAGCCACATTCCATGGTCTTTTTGACAAAACACATCTAACCACAACCTAAATCCAATGTCTATCACCTAACGAAAACTCTAAGATATCGTAAACTCCAATTTCCAGTTACATTTAATTTTTAAAGTTTTGAAAATCATGCCAGTTATAAATGGGTACAAAAAAGTTTAGTTTCGTTTTGAGTTGAAAACAGGTTCAAAACCGTAAAGGTAAACAAATGTTTTCTACCGTTAACTTTATTTTTAATTGGATGGATAAACTGCTAACAGTTATTTTACCGACTGCTGCGAGTTATTTTAAAATGAACACAAAGTTATTACTTCTTTTTCATCTCTTTAATATGGTGAAAAACATGGTAGATTCGGATCAGTCTACCTTTCTGATATTTTAAAACTCATTCAGCTGATGATCACCAGACTGATTCAAACTAAATTCCTTTATTAATACTATTTCAAATTTGCTAGTAAATAAATATTTTATATTTCTTTCGACGCAGTGAATGTCAAGTGTGACCCAGTTCTTAAACTTTAGAGAAATCGTTGAGAGAGTGCATTTCAGAATTTAAGTAAAAAAAATAATGTAATCATAGAAGAAATATAAGCTATCAAATAATGTAAACTTAAGAATTTTATTATGATAAAAATCAGGGTTTTTTTAAAGTAATAAGTGGGTAAAGCCCCCCATTTTCCTCTAAAATACATGAAAAAAGTCTGAAAAATTACCGCACTGTTTAGTAATGACATTTCTGGCAACAAAAAAAATTTATAAATAAATAAATAAAAAACAGAATTTTGGCTAATAACAGAAATATATATCATGTTTAAACCATTTATTTGGTAATTTTTCCATTCATATGATAACAGTTTACCGGAAAATTTGGTTTTCAAAATTATAGTTCTTATTACCACACATTTAGTAAAAAATACAAATTTGGAAAGTAAATTTACCCGATTAAGTTGTTTTTAAGCCATGATCTTACAAGCCATATTTTATTATTAATTTTACCCAAATCATTAATAAAGCTCTTCGGTAAAAATTACTGAAGTTTCTGGCGTTCCCATTGAGCTAGAAACACGATAAATATACCATACTCTAATAGTTGTAGACAAACTTTTTTCCCTGAGTAAAAATCTTCTATTTTCAGTTTCCGTCAATCCTATATTCTGATATTTACAGTTTTCAAAAAATTATAACATAGATATATAAATAATAAGTCATAACAAATGAATGAAAAGACAAAATTAAAATCATCATCAACAGATAAAGAACAACGTAATATTGTCGGAATTAAGAATTTATTCATTAAATATAAAAACTTATATACGTATTATGCAATACTAGAAATAAGGACGTAAATGAGAAACCAATTAAAAACGCTTTAGAATATTTTAATGAAAAATCCATTTACGGCTTTGTTTGGATAATAATTTTAAATTACCTAAGTTAAATTCTATTTTTATTGAAAATGAGTTATGAAATGTACAAAACATTCCGACCATTTTAATTTTCATAGAAGAATTAATTGCACAAAGACATTTTTATATTTCAACCAAAATTAAAGTTCATTACAGAATGATAATATTGAAGAAAAATAAGCAATAACTTATCTTTCAATAAGAAAAAAGAAATAGAAAGTAATTGGCAGCACTAATTCAAATCAAAGCCTTTAATTATAGAAAGCTGAAAAGATAGAAATTAAAGCTCATTTTTATTTCATTTTAAAATATCAAGAACATAATTAAAATAACTTCTATGCGAGAAATTTCAACGAATTTAAGAAAGCAATTATTTGCTTTATTAGAGGTTTCTTAACTTTTTAACTTCTATTACGGGAATCTTTTATTGCTAAGTAAAGTCAATAATATATATTTAATCTAGATTTGCTATAATCTTAAAGAACTTTGACATTTTACTACCTTTTTTCTTTAAAATAAAGCGATAATAAGTACTTTGATTGATACAAGCTGTTTAAAATAACTCCTCCAGGCTTGAGATGGTTACCGAAATATTAAGTGACAGTTACAAGCATATTATGCATTTCTTTATACAAAAACCTAATAAACGATCTTTTTAATATTAATATCTTGCACTTCGCATTAATTTTTTAAAATTATTTTTACCGAGTTGTTATTAAAACTGACAAAGTTTGTTTTTCATACTTTTATGCGTGTTTTTATAGTTTATTTGAAATTCATTAAAATGTCTGGTCATGCATTTTTATGAAACTTTTTCCGTCTCCAGAAAAACAATTTACGTTTTAGAATTAGATGTATGTAGATAAAAAAAATAAAATGCATATTGTATGGATTTTATAAATATAAAAATTACCAAAAACATAAAAATTACCAAAAACATAAAAAAGAAATATGTAATTATTAAATTGAAAATTACAAGCAAAGTTCAAAGTAACTTTTTATTATAATGATGCATAAATTATTTTATCTTGCAATATAACTATATCTTTTTTATTTAGTTTGAATCACTTTAAAATTAAAATAGTTAGTTTTTTTTTAATAATCAAGCAGAACTGGATGGTTTGCATTTTTGATTTTGTTGGAAGATTTAGAAGGAGAAAAAAAATTTGGTAAAATTAGCGTATTGATTATTAATGTCATTTCTGGTAAAAAGGAACCATATTCTGGATAATAAAATTAAAATATTTAAATCATCAATTTGATAATTTACCCGTACATATGATAACGGTTAAAAGAAAACCTTGATTTTTCAAAATTATAGTTCTTATTACCACGCATTTAGTAAAAATTACTATACCGAAAAGTAAATTTATCCGAAAAAATGGTTTTCATGCCATGTTCTAAGGTATCATGATAAAAATTGCCAAATTTTAACAATGCTGGATTTTATAAGGAAAGTACAGTTAATTTTTTGTTACTTAGTCAGAGATTTTGATAATTGAATGTTTTTACCGATATTTTTATTTTGACAATTGCTAGAACTATTGCTTAATTCTTGAATAATGCTAATGATTGACAATAATTATGAGTATATGCTATTTATAGCATTATGATTATAAACTTCCGATATACATATTGTTAGTATCAATGCTAATTTCTAAAATTTTCACGCACCGTTGCTGTACTCTAACGTAATATAAATTAATAAACAATATTAGTTACTGTTAAAAATATTTGTATGTTGATTTACGTTGCATTTTTTGTTACATTTGAAAAAAGCTAATGCAAAAAAGTAAAAGAAAAACTAATTTTAATTCTACATAATTCAATTCCTTTTATTTTATTTAAAATCTACATCAATTGAAATAAAGTGACTGTATGTTTATCTTGCATGTGACGCGAGAAATTAATAAATATTTTTGTCCAAAAAAAGTATTTTTTCAGTATGTTTAATAATAAATATCTTAGTATCAAATCTGTTTGTCATATTCAGAAAAAAAGACTACGTAAAGTTATAATTTATATTGTCCCTCTAACGTGCATTCACCCCAAACCTTAATTTATTACTCAATCATTTCCCCTGAAAAATTCTTTTCTTTTTTTACATCTCCTTAAAATATTTTCTATATTGAAAGTATAGAATATAAATTGCGACAAAATGAACAGAGACTACTTAAAAACTATTTACCAATGACAAAAAAGAAGAACTGATGCTATATTTTGTTTCTATGCATTTTCTCAATACTACGTCCTTTACCGAGCTCATTCTACAATAAAAAACACACTTCAGTCAGCGATTTTTATTCTTCAAATACAATAGAAAAAGACAAAAATATTATTGACTCAACAGTCATTGAAACTCAAGTATATACTTATGTTTACCTTATGGACTAGACATTTCTCATTATTCTTAGCTATTTTAAAGATTTGTTTTCTACATACAGCTGCACTCAATTGCTCTTTATTTTGGAAGATCATAGAATTTTCTTCTATCAATAGGCATGGTTGGGAACATTTGACCTAGATTTTACAAAAAAACTTACTCGGTTTAAAATGTATTTCTGTAAGAGACTACCGTAATTGTACTTTGTAGATTTGATTATGGTAAACAATATCTCCTTTTTTATGTGTTTATGATTTTGTGTTCATACGACGAAAGAAAATCTGGTAAAATTACCGTACTATGTGATATGCCATTTCTGAAAAATGAACATAATTCTTATTAATAAAACCGGTATTAAAATCGTTAATTTAGTAATTTTCCCTTTCATGTTAATATGGTAACGATAAAACGGAAATTCTGGTTTTATAAAATTACGGTTCTTATTAACACATATTTCACAAAAACTATAAACTGAAGAGTAGATTTAACCAAATAATGCTATGGTTTATGGTTTTCATGCCATGATTAAAGGTATCATGATAAAACTACCAAAGTTTACTACATTTGCCAAATTTAATTACACATTACAAAATCATATTTTATTGTTAATTTTACTAAAATCATTGCCAAAGTGCTTTGATAAAAATGGCGATCTTTTAGTGTGCTCATAGAGCCAGAAACATGGCCTGGTAGTTTTGAGCATTTTTTTTTTTTTCTCCGTACAAAATTATTTTTCTATTAAAGGAGGGTGCTGTTACTTGTTAGGACGAATGTAGTTCGTAAACTACAGTGGACATTAGTGTATATCCATTATTTCATAGCTCTGTTTATATGTTCAATTTTGACAAGCTGGAAAACTCAGCAATTAATCCGTTATGAAATGTCCTGTTTATTAAATCTATCATTTACTATTTTGCCATCATTAGCTTCGACTTGCTTTCCGGTTAGAAGGTAATATTTTATCTATTCCCTGATTCAAAACGTTGCACAGGAACTCTGGTTCTTAAAATAAGTATCATTTAAATAAATTGCAGATAAATTTTCCGGTTTAAAATCTTCGGGGGATAGAAGTAATATTTATCGAAAATATATTTACATAGTTTTAGTAGAATACTGAAAAAAAGTTTGAGACCACTTTTATGAAACTTAGAAAAGTTAAGGTGATAAACAGACAAACAATTTGCACCCTGTTTTGTAATGATTTTTGTCACCAAGATAAAATTATCATAGATATTTTTTTCTTTCAATAAATGCCTAAAAGTTTTATGACAGATTTTTAGATTTTATTAAATGCACTTTTTTAAAAATAATAGAAAAATGTAATTTTTAATTGAGAACTATTTTAATCTTTTTAAATGCCTATAGCTGAAATTTTTAAAAATAATTAACGTGCTTTTATTTTGTTAAAGAAATCAAAAGTTATTCACATAAGCGCCTATTTTCAGCTATACCAATTTTAAAATTTTCGCCCAGAAAACTTGTGAACACAGTTTCGTATACATACTAAATGTTACACGAACACAAAAAATCAATTGTTAGGTACATAATTTTTAAATATAATTTAAAGAATGTAATTTTAAATAACAAAATACAAAATTTGAGCGAAATCAGTCGAATAGTACACGAGAAATTGAATTTTGAAAGAAGTCGTATTTTTAAATTTCTATTTCTCAAGAACTATCAAACCGATTTCACTCAAATTTTGTATTTTAACCATTTGGAACTGCATACTTTAAAATTATGTAAAGAGTAGTATACCTTACATTCAAAAGATTTTTTGACTGTTATTAAATAAAATAATAGAAAAATAATAAATGTGTACTAAAAATTATAATTTGCATGAAATATCTTTGAATAAGCGAAATTTATTATAGTATACAAAAAATATCTTTACTGTGTGCCAAAAAAACGGACCATCATAACTTTTGATCTAATGATCAGATCTTCACGTTCGAGCTTATCTTAAACCATTATCTTGAACCATTAACTCTATCTTAATGGTTCAAGGGGGTGACTTCAAATATGTAAAGTGTTTAGAGCAGACGATATTTTAAGTTATGAAGTCTGACCCAAAGACGTTCTTTCTCTGAACAAACATACTTTATTTTTACCGGATTCAAATGTCGACCGGCCAGTGTAGGGGGCAGGGAACTGTCCTTGCATCAGAAAGGTTCTGGGTTCGAATCCCGGGCAAGGCATGGATGTTTCTTTCTCTCTCTGTGTTCTATGTCCTTTCTCCTTTGAGTGATTGCGTGAATGTGGCCCACCCAATGAACGGGTTAGTGGCAGTGTGGTGTGGCAGAAGTCGAATTCTTGGCCATAGATGGTGCAACTGAAAAACAAGAACAATCACACCCCCTTTTCCTAGAAAAACAGGCACACGACAAAAAAAAAAAAAAGGATTCAGATTTCTGAACCCTAAAATATATGGGGCAGCCGCAATCTGGGAAATATGGCCTCAGTAGTTTGGTCAGGAGAGCGACCCAAAGTATGGACCCCTTAATTTACTTTTTGCGTATTTCGCTATATCTCAAGAACTTCTTAAGCGAATTGAGAAATTTTTCTACGCAGTTATAAAATATGCTTATCCAAAGGTAATTCCATTTAAAAGGATGCTTTTAGAAAATCTTTAATTTTTTTATGCAATTTTACATAATACAATTTTACATTGAAAAATACAAGATTGGGGCAAAATTGGTCGAATAGTTCCTGAAAAATTACATTTTAAAAAAGTTGTATTTCTAAAAAGGTTGTCAGTAGTTTTATTCAG
Organism: Parasteatoda lunata; assembly: GCA_949128135.1. Taxonomy (NCBI): domain Eukaryota; kingdom Metazoa; phylum Arthropoda; class Arachnida; order Araneae; family Theridiidae; genus Parasteatoda; species Parasteatoda lunata. The sequence goes on along the minus strand of OX421980.1, from coordinate 33,838,626 downwards.
AGAAAGTACGCTTTTGTGTCCGATTCCGTAACTTAAAATATCGTCTTTATTTATTATTTTTATTATTTTAAGTAAAATTCGAAAACATTTTGAATTGTAAGGTGTATAATTTCTTGCACCATTTTAAGGAATATAATTTCCATGTCAAAGCGCAAAATTTGAGAAAAATCAAGTTCAATAGTTCCTGAGAAATTAAATTTCAACAAAGTTCCTTATTTAAAATTAGATTTTTCAGGGACTATTTAACTGCTCAAATTTTGTACTTTGCTATGTAATGTTACATACTCTAAAATGGTGTAAAAAATTGTACACCTTACGACCATTATTAAACTAAATAATAAAAAATAATAAATACTTACCAAAAACTTTTTCTGCATGGAATTATCCTCGGATAAGTGAAGTTCTTAAGTGTGTGTAAAATTTTTTTAAATTTGCTTAAGAAGTTCTCGAGATAAGCGAAATACGCAAAAAGTAAAATTAATATTGGAGCTCTCTCCTGACCAAAATACTGTAACCGTATTTCCCAGACTGCGACTTCTCTTTGTATTTTGGGGGTCAAAAATCTGAATCCATCGAAAAAGGGTGTTTTTATTCCCAGAAAGTAAGCTTTTGTGTCTAATTTCGTAATCTAAAATATTGTATGTACTAAATAATTAGCATATTTGAAGTCACCCTCTCGAACCATTAAAATAAAGTTCTAGAACATAGAGATCCGATTATTAGATTTAAGTTATTTAGAGTGGTCCGTTCTGTTTTTTTTTTTATTACTTATTTATTTTTTATTTATTTATATATATTTTTTTTTCGCGATCTGTACATTCCAGTCCATGTAGAGTTGAGTTAAGAAGCTTCCTTTGCTTTAAAGCGAAAGATATAGCGAAATGAAGAAAAAGTGAAATTAAAATTATCTCTCTCCCGTATGAGCTATTTTGATTATGTTTTTCAAATTGCAACTTTTTTTTACCTATGAAATATGCAATTAGTTTGTCATAATGTGTCATTGTGGTGACAACTATATAAAGCTCCCAATCTCTCCCTAGACTGGGTTGTACAACTATTGTGGTTAGAGCATCCTACTTCAAAACCGGAGGTCCTTAGATTGAACGATTATTTCTCTTTCCACATCACTTTTAAGTCTATGCATTTTGCTCAAAACTGAGTATATGCTGTTTCAATTTCAAATGCATAGGTTTTTCATATTCGTTTATTATTTGCTTCGGAACTATTTTGACAAATTTTTTGCTCAAGTTTGAGAAACCCCTTTTTTTTTTTTTTTTTTTTTTTTGCAGAGAATGCACTCATTTTTAAAAATTTTTCCAAATTACGGCTTGAATCTATTCACATTAAAAAATAATTTTACTAATCAAATAATTTTAAGGATTATCCATTAATGATTTCCCTTAGATAATTTTTTTAATCCAGGATATTTTTTAACGCTACACTATAATTAATGCAAAGATTTTTTTTTTCCTTTTGAAAGAATGATAGCACCATAATCATACATATTTAAATAGATCAATACTAAGTAATTTATCAATAGCTCCAATCTCAAGAACATAAAAAATATAATGAAAATTTTAAAAAAAAATATCGCCCAAAATCTTATTTCTTACAGTTCCTTTCGAAATTTAATGACTTAGTTTTAAAATTCTTGCTTAGAAAAATCTGCTATTAAGAAAAGTCGATATTTATCCATTGTTGGCCATCAACTGAATTGCTTTAAAAGCAGAGGGAATCGATCAAAATTTAGAAAAAATAACCGCAATTTACCTGATAAATAGTGATTAATTGTCTGATGCCAAATCGATTGGCCACCTATCTATTAATCATTCTCTCTCTGGCACCCTGTCATTCTCAAAAGTTTTCAACTTTATCTTTTTGACCTTCAACCATATCATTCAATCCATTTCAAAATTGTATTCATACAATCCATGTTGCAATTATTCTCAAAAATTTGAAAAATCAATGACATATTAATGATTATACTAATATTTGGGAAGAATGGATTAAAATGTAAAATTGTTTTTAAAGATTAGCTGAATCAACGTAGTTTAGACGGTGAAAAGAAAGAGCTTTTTTTATTATTTATTTTTTACCTTTTTGACTTTCAACCATATTGTTTAAGAGGGAACAAGACAAAAGAAGACTGTAGAAAAGAAGGCTTTTTATTTTTTTAATGAATATTGCGATGATTGTGATAAACTTAATACATTTTTTTTTTTAATCTTACAGTACAGGGCACCAGAAAAAAAAAATGGACCACTTTGAACAACTGAATTACTTTTGATCTAGTGATCGGATCTTCACTTACTAGGATTCAAAGATAATGGTCGGAGGAGTTTGAGAATCCTCAAATGTACTTATTAATTAGAGCAGACGATATTTTAAGTTACGAAATTAGACACAAAAATGTACTTTCTCTGAATAAATTTACCTTTTTTTCGATGGATTCGAAGTTCAGACCTGACCTCCAAAATATAGGGGAAAGTCGCAATCTGGGAAATATGGTCCCCATAATGTTAATTTTATTCTTTGCATATTTCGAGAAAGTTTCAAGCGAATTCAAAATTTTCTGCTAGACAATTAATTCGTTTATCCAAAAATAATTTTATGCAAAAGAGAAATCAATTCTAGCAAATATGCTTTATTATTATTATTATTTTATTTAATGAAAGTCGAAAAAATTTTGAATTGCATGCTATAAATTTTCTTACGTCATTTTAAAGTATGCAAGTTTATTTGTCAAAATCTAAAATTTGAGCGAAATCGGTTGTATAGATCCTCATTTCCAATGTACGACTTCTTTCAAAATTCAATTTCTTAGGAACTATTACCTAAAATAGGTTACTATTTTAGGGGTTACTCAAATACAGTCAACCCGATCGCAAAATTTCAACTTACTAGAAAAACTGCATTTATTGATTGGTTGATTAAGAAGATTGGTTGAAAATTGTGCTAGTTTTGGCTACAGAGAGAAACATAGTACCGGATAAATTGCGTTTAAGGTTTTTTGAACAATAATTCATATAAATATATGAAACTTTGCAACTAACTATAATTAATGCATCATTTAAGGTCCATAAGATGCTTATTTTCTATCATTTTTAGCAGTCTTAAGTTCCAGTCAAGATATTTTTCTTGTCGATCTATCCTCATATGATGTCTCATATGTTTTTAAAGTAGCAACCGAAATTTTGCGATCATCTTCATTTTGAGCATTTTTTTTTCCTGCTGGGCCTTCATTTATTTCTATTTGTTAGAAAACTGTCGATAACCCTTCGTAACCTTCATTAAAAATAATTACAGCTAAATAAGTTGCAACTTCAGTTATTTACATTGAAAGTATCATTAATTCTTTTTTTAACATAATTTAAACAAATTATTTCAATAAAATAGCTAAAATAGTAGTAATTTACTAAAATGTTTTGATAAGAATAAGCAAATCCGTTTATCAACTGAGTGTACAAGTCCACTTGTTCAAACACGTCGCAGTGCATAATGCGTCGAATGCCTCGCTTGACATATTATGCTGTAACGTTTAAATTTTTACGATATTCAGTTCAATATTTTGTCAAAATAATCTCAAAAAGATAATCTATCGAAAAATGCAATAGTTAGTCTTCATTTTTTCTTGAAAATTTTACTGTGTTGTCCCACCTCTTAATTCATTCTAAAATTGTATTCATACAATGTTTGTTGCAATTGTTGAAAAATTGATGATTATACTAATATCCAAAAAGAAATTTTTAAAATGTAAAATTGTTTGAAGTTTTAAAGTACTAGAATGAATTTACTGAGTTTCAATATCTTTGAAAAAAAGAGAGGTATTTTTTTCCCTTTTTGACCTTCTACTATATCGTGGTATTCATTTCAGAATTGTGTTTGTAAAATCCCTGCTTGCATTCAACAAATTTTGAAAAATCAATGACATATTAATGATTATAGTTATATTTAAAAAGAGCTGCTTAAAACGCATAATTGTCGTAAAAGACTAGAATGAACTTACCTTGTTCAATTATTCCAAAAAATAAAAGAAAAAATAAAAGCTATTATCTTTAATTTCAATAGCTAAGAAGGCGCTTATTTAGTAAAATAAATAAAAGATAAAGTCCAATTCAAAACTTAATTTTGTTTAGTAATTCAAAATTTAGAATTGAAGATTTGATTTTCTATATCAATTTTTAATCTTTAATTGTTTTTCTCCATGCTTTTATTTTAAATTGATATAATTCTGCTGTCAACATTGAACTCGATAAAGTCATTTACGTGCCCAATTGGTTAGTTCGTATAAAAAAATTTCTGAAATTCATCAACGATCTCCTCAGTGGCAAGTTCAAATTTAAAGAAATATGAAGTTTTTCATAAATTTTAAAGTGAAAATGTTTAAGATGTTTGAGTTTAAAGACGTTTAAAGTTTAGAAAATAAATAGCATAAATCCTGATCAATAAAGGTGCATGCAGCACCAATTAAAAACTTAGTTAGAATGGTGATTGATCCATTGATGTTCATTTTAAGACACGTAGCCTTTAAGTCTAATGAAACCTATCTTGCATGACCATTCCTACCTTGCATGACTTGTAGTGCCTTCGGTTTGGTAACAGAAATAAGCTGAAGGTATACAGTTTTGCAATGTTTAATTGGGCCGTAGTAGGCCAGTAGTTAAAGAATCGGACTCCAGTTCGACCGGGGTTCTATCCTCTATTTCGCTAAATCCCACCGAATACATGTGATATACGGGCTCGTGAAGTATAGCAATATCATGGATACAGGGATCTGGGGAAAAAATTCTTCCCCCTCTGATATAGGACTAAATTGAGGAAGAGGCCACACAAATTAATGGTGCTGCTATTTAGCCGTGAGTTTTTAATCCAAGACATAAATTTACCCTTGCGGTACTCTCTTTTCAAACGAAAGGCGCACCTTTCTGACTTAATTCGCAAAACGCCAATGGTTGGCTTATCCAGGTGTCATTATAAACAGCAACATAACGCTTAATATTTCTTTACTCGTAACTCTAGTGGTGCAGGTTCACTATTCAAATAAGCCTTCAATTATTATTTCTAAATCCCTTAGACTACAATGTAAAAAGATTTTTTGCTTGATGAACTGTAAAATGGGATGTTTTGATTTTTGTTGTTTGCTCGTCTGATGCTCTTGGAGCTCGTTGTATAATGCAACGTGCATTGCGTTCTAAAAATATTTGTTTCTAATAATTTATTACATAGGTTCTTGGTAAAAATGCTTACAATCTACACGAAAATTGCGCTCTTGCTGAAATTTAATGAAGTGTATTGAATTGCTTCTTCCCCAGTACCTTTTTAATGTCGTTAACACTATACATATGCAGTGGTATTTGCAATCATCACACATACTATTTTTAGAATTTTCGTCAAAAAAAAAAATAAATAAATAAAAATAAAAATAAAAAATAGACGAATGCGGATTTACGGGTTTTAAATTAATAATGATGCTAGGAAAAAAAAAACATAATTCAAACTTTTATTTCGTCCAACCTGACGGGACAATTTCAAAAACATACAGTAAACACGTCATGCTGACAAAAAAATAATATGAAGTACTTTTAGAAATTTCCCGGAAAAAATGGTTAAATAACAATTTATTTAATTATTATTTTACCATGTTAAACCAAAGCAATTAAATAACTATAAAAAAGACGGTTGTAAAACTCTTAACTGTGAGAAAAAATTTTATTGACTGTTTTCTCTTATTACGGTTAAACAATCAGAATTTTATCTGCGTCACCTAGGTTCAACTTATGAAGCAACTTAGTTCTTAGCAGCTGGGTACTTACTTTAGCCGAGAGAGTTAATCTGTCAATCACATGACCGGCTGAACGGGAGAATCCCCCAACAGAAGCGAGGAGACCATATTTTCCCCCATTATTTCAACACACGAAGTTTCTAGTGTCTAATGTCAATTGGAATATCCCTGAACTATTGAAATACAAAACTCTTATACACGCATGGATGGTAGCATCAAATAGCTGCTTAACACAGAGTCTAGTATTTAATATCTCTCATGATAGATTGTATTATAGGATAAACTAATAAGTCACATGCATAGTAATTTGACAAATCACATTTCAACTACAACTCAATCCTTTTGTCCATTGCATAGCATAGCCTAACCCGAATTTCCAGTCAAATTTCATTTCCGCGGTTTTAAGATAATGCTAGCTGTAAATGGTTTCAAAAATCATGTTGTTTAATATTTACGGTTTTGTAACCATACCAGTTGTAAACGGTTTCAGAACCGTAAAGGTAAAAAAATGTGTCTTACCGCAAAATTTAAGGTTAATTATGTTCACAGACTGCTTCCAGTTACTTTACCATCATTTTATAATGAAAATTCTAGCAGTTTGTCATCAGGCAATATCAATAACACGTAAATTAAGTAAAATTAACTAAATACATACTAAAAACAATTGGTATACTGTACAAAGATGTCTTCAGTACCATTTTTCAAGATATTTATTCATTAGATTTTGATTTATTTTAATAATTAATACGAGTTTGTGACCCCTAATGTGTTTTTAAAATACACATTAAGGGCAATTATTAAGGGATACCTATTCAAATGTACTTAGAATGTCTAAGAATTTAGCTATAAGAATAGTTTATTAGCAATATTATTTTATTTAAAGCCGATGTTCTTTTCAAAATACAATTAAATTTTAAAAATCATAATTATGCTAACTATTTTAAATTTTTACGTAACTCTTTAATTTAGAAAACTGATAATATTGGTTTAGATGTATACTACGTAGAAAAAAATTTTTTAAGTAAAGTTCATGTTATAATACTTAAACTTCAATTATACATTAATAAACAGAAATGTGGAAGGTAAAAATGCTAAAGCAAGCTTCAAGCGATAGAAATAAATTTAGTTCTGTTACTTTCTCGAAACTATTGAAAAAAAGCTATTTTTTAAAAAATATATTCTAACAGAGTCAGCTTATGTATTAAATTGCACTTCTCTTGGGGATGAAAATAATATTTTCCATTAACATTCTTCAAACTGTAGATTAAATTAAGTCTAAGTTGAAAACTATAATAAAACTACATAACTGAAATTCTCCGAAATACAAATTCAAATATTTAGAAAGCAGAGTATTAAAATTTAATACCATACAGACGGTTGATACAAAAACAAATTATTGAAATCTTCTTAAAAAATTATTGGCAATTATTACACGAAATGATATTAGAAATAAATAATAAAATGTAGCGAAGGCTGAAAATATGGGAGTATAAAATTACTCACAAATTGAAACCAATACATTTTGAAAATTAAATTATTCCGCAACATAATTTTTGTTATCATTGTAGTATAGTAATAAAAAAATTATGAATAAAAGTATGATATGATACGTGAAAGTTACAAAATAAATATTAAATGAAAATAAAAGTAAACTATTCACTATTAAATTAAATTTTTTAGATATTCTTTCAGATGTCAGTCTTTGCAATATACAATAATAAGTAAAAAACCTATCTTTAAAAATTAAATATCGGTTTATGTTGAATATTCTATAAATAAATTTTAAATTATAAAACAATAAAGTGAGTTTTTTTTTATAAATTTATAAAATGTAAATTACATGTATATCATCTAATATTAATACCATCGGAAATACGGTGTTTTATTTGCTTAAATACTTTAGTACTAGTACCAGAAATACATAAATCAAGTTATGCACTCTCTTTTAACTTAAATTTATGTTTATTTATAGCCCATGAAACTAAATATCCTGTTCATTTTTTCATGCTCCGTAAAAATTGTGGTGTAATATCTTTCCAAATATGATGTTGAACAGCCCAGAAAATTGTGTGAAGGAGCACTATATTAAGTTAACACCAAATGGAGCTTTTACGTATAATTTAAAGTGTACTTTAAATCTAAACACCAAAAGAGGAAAAAGATTACACCATTCTTACGCGTTTCTCATCCTTCTTGAACTATTTTCACTTTCAAAAGCACCTATATTGACGCACTTTAGATATGTTCAGCAAAATGTTTGCTATCTTGTACGAGTTAGTGTGAGGCTGTTGTCTTCTACACTGCTGCACTTTTACAGAAGCTAAAAATCCTAGTTAAAATATGTATGTATGCTTTTAGTTGTATAATAACTACTATCTGAGTTGAGTATCATTCACTTCGGTTATGAACTGCCCTCACAACGTAGAATAGAGATCTTCATCGATGGATTGAGTTTCCCGGTCAGTGGAGAATTTTTAACATGCAGCGCCTTTGTAATTTACTACAACGGACAGATCATTACTTATAACACTTACAGACTCTCAAACAGCGCTACCTTCTTCAAGGCTAAACTCTGGGCCATCCCTCAGGCTGTCAAGCCACGATCTACTTAGACTCTCTGTCAGTACTGCAGGCACTAGAAATCTGAAACACAAACTCAACTGACCACTTATTCTACTTAATCAGATCCGGCATCGATCACGGATTTAAATTCATCTGGGAAAGGGTGTACAGCGAAACGGAAGAGAACGTGAAGGCCAATCGCCTAGAAAAACTGGCCTATCAGAGGGACGCTGTCGACCTAAGTCGACAACCTACTAAAAGATAGATTAAAACCATAATTAACAAGGAAGCGAAAAGTTTATGCTGAGCTGAATTTGACAATCTAAAATGTAGTGGCAGACACACACATCACCTTTTTCCGAATGTTACCACTAAAAACTTTTATGCCAACTTTTACCTCAACCAATTTTTGACTAATTTTGATTATTCAACAAAATTCCAACTCCCAAGCATAACCGTTTTTCCCTCACCCAATTGATGTGACTTTATGCTGGGCACACGAAAGTTGTAGTGCAGCGGTGGAAGAAGATAACTGCTCTCAAGGCTGCGCAAAGAATTTACGGGCCCCAGGACAAAATTTATTGCGGGCCCTTTCCTCAAAGCACACAAAGTCTGAATTTCTGAGGAACTTTTATACAGAATTTTAGTTTTTATATGGATACAAAGAAATTTTCTGCCATTTTATTTCTATATTTTTTGTAAAGAATTTTGATTGGGTTCTCAGCCGTCCCGCACCTCAGAACAATTGACTTTCTGTATCACCTCCCCACCTTGAGTATGGTCATGTCTACATGACATGTAGATTACATTTTCTTCAATTAATTTTGTTCATTAATTATTCATAATTCAATTATTTTATAAAATTTTCACATAAAATTAAAATGTCTGCTACTTTTTCCTGAAATTCTAGAATTTCTAAATTCCCCGTAGAGTTAACATGAGAACTCGGTTATAGCTCACTAGTGGGTTTAATTACACACAGAGTGGTTTAACTTTTTTCTAGAAAAAAAAACTTTTTTAAAAAAGTATATCCATGACTTTGCAAGAATTATATAATGTATAGAACAAAACAATTAATATTTTGGTTCCATTAGGAAGTCTCTAAGTTAAACAGTTTAGTTCCAAGAGGCCTTTAAATCTTAGTTGCCCCGTACTACCCCGTCTTTTCCTGAATAAAGAGACATCATCTTCTGATAATATGTAAAATAATAAAAAGGCTAATGAAGAATATATATTTCTAATAACGTTAATATATTGCAACAACAATAAGTATAATCCATATTTATGTGCTTTATATTTGTATTTGTATAGGTCTGCTACCAAAGATAATCCTTTTTAATATTACTCAGTACATGACACTGTCACTTTTTATTATGTCATTTTTTATATATATTTTGCAAGTTTCATTTCTTAATATGTTTCTATTTAAAAATATATTTAAAAAGCTTTTACGCTTTCAGATTTGATAAAATCATTTAGCTTTCTTTCTAAATATATTACTTTTATCTTGCCAATATTTCAGAAATATATATAGTACTAACGTCGAAGATGCAGTTTGATGCCTAAATATAACTTTGGAAAAAGCGTACTTTATTATTGATTTGTTCAAAATCCTTCAAATTTTGATCACTTCTGACACAATAATAAACTTTTACTGTTATAAAAATCTTATTAAGAATTTTAAGGAAATAAAATTTTCACATTAATTCCACAAAGAAAAAAAGCAATGAAAAAGGTAAATAACAAAGACTGCGATAAATATAATTTAACAGAAAAATATCTTCTAAAAAAGGCTTGTTTTATTAATTATTCTAAACATTTTAATTGCAGCTCAATCAAAATAAATTCTCCTCTAATTAAATGAATTTACGAAAACACTAATTTGTAAATGTCACTTTTTTTTCTTTTTTAAGGACATTTTGT